>BMAU01003862.1:0-374203 GCA_019973935.1 Trichonephila clavipes
TCTTACGTCATTTTCAGACTCTTCCATGGCCGGCCCGCTCCCCCGATTTGTCCCCTGTAGAGAAGTGGGGGTCAGCTAAAACAGCAGATGCTATCATGTCACTCTGTACATGATTTAGAGTTAGCTGTTCAAAATTTGTGGGCCCATCTGCCTCAGGACAACATAAGGTTTCTAATCAACTCAATGCCGGATTGTGTGGCTGCATGTATTGCAGCTGGAGGTGGTCCAACGCGCTATTGAAGTTGTCCAGTATTTGTGTCGTTGCACAAACTGTATTCGTTTATTTGTCTTGTTTTTGAGATCAAGTGAATCTCTCATCTGTGTCATTATGTGTATTAAATTTCATTTCAATCCGATGCATTCTTCTTGGGTCGCTATTTTCAATGTTTCTGAGTGTATTTGTGTGTGGTTATGTTTTTTGAAAGTATCGTACTACATTTTGACATTTTCAATTTAAATAACGTTTTATGTTACTTCTTAGATTTTTGAATCTCTTAATTATTCATAGACTATTTTCCACTCATTTTGGAATTTTTTAAAGGGAGGTAAAACTATATTTAGTTAAAACAAAATTAAATTTATTTTGTATGAAACAGAAAGAATACCTAAGGCAATAAAATTTCATTATGATTTTTTTTAAATCAGATAAAATAGATGAATGTTTTAAAATTTATTTATTTTGAAGAAATACATTTGTTTTTACCCAGAGAGAAAACTCTCCAATGATCTCAATTCATGAAGTCATATGAAAAAGATAAACACGTGTTCTCCATTGAATTCAAAACAAGCATTAAACTAATTGTACTTGTTGTCCTATTTGTAAAACTCAGGTAAAATTTTTAATTTCATATTTGGGTAAAGATGTCTAAATGTTAAGAAAAAAAATTCTTCGAAAAGATTTTTTTAAATTAAAAAGAATCATATTTTATGTTCATACTTTTGCATAAAATTCCTTTTGTATACATATGCACTTTTTAATAGAAAGTTTCTGCAGAGAGCAAATCTTGGCAACACCGGAGTGCGTGAACTGATTAGCTGGAAACAGTAGATAGTTTTTATCGTGTAACTATGAAGTCGCATAAGGTTTTGAATTGATTGGCTAGAATTATGTGGCTTTCACTATCATGTGACGTCATAGTCATATGATAGTGACAAATTGTGAATGTTAGCGATAGCGACGAATTTAGCGGACTGTAAACAATTGTAATCTAAGACTAAAAGGTTTCAGTTTCGAATTGCTGTTTGTTGAAAGAAAATTGATTCAATGAAAAGTCCAAGTTCAATTTGATATTTTTGGATATATATCAATATTGAAGAACGTTTCAATATGAATAGAATAGTTCACGTGTAATAACCTAGTTCACAAGTAATAGCATAGTTCAAGAGTTAGAATTTCGACACAAGAATATTTCACAAGAGAATGTTTCACTATACCATGTGTTTACATCTTAAGAAAGATACATGCACTGACTGTTGCCACAAGACAACTTCTAAATAGAAGTATCTCACTGCAACAGCGCTACCTAACGGTTTTATTATTCAACAAATTGAGTCCATTAATAATTTGTGCTTTATATCGTAATCTTTGATAATCAAGAGTACACACGTACTGGAAAATTATATATGATATATATATATATTTCTAGAGGCGATGTATATGAAATATATGAACGTGAAAATTTCATTTGATTACATGTGATAAATTATAGTAGTGATATTCCAAAATAAAGATTCTTGATATTGATCCCATCATGTATTTTATTTTAACGTCAGTAGAGATATTTGAGCGTAGGATTCGCTCCAAGAGTTAAAAATACAAGCGAGAGAATTATTCAAATTCCACATTTAAGTACTGTAAAGAAGTGGTGGAAAAAAAGCGACCCACAATCAGAAAAGCTGCCTTGAACCGAGATTTTTTTTCTCCTTGCGTGATCAAAGCTCCTTTTATTTTTCATTATTTGGAAATGGGTAAATAAATGAGTGAATATTAACATCGCACTGTTCAGCTACAAGGTCTTTTGGTGACGGACCTCCTTATTTTGAATCATGGTCAAGTGGCGAGAACGACACCTGAGCTAGCACCGCTTCTCCTAATTAGTACACCACATCAACTGGAGGATGTTTGAGCTTTTGACAAATTTAAAGTGCATCGCTCCCCTACACGATGGGTTTTCAGCTGTACTAGGCTTCAAATCATGACACCTCAACCACAAGTCCGTTACCTTGACCATAATTTACCACGGCCTCTCAATATGTTGAGACTCAAATGTTTTCCCGTCGATGTGGTATGGAAGTTAGGAGAAGGGTGCCGGCTCAGGTGTCGTCCTCGAGTATGGTTCAGAATTACGAGATCCGTTGCCAAAAGCCCTCGTGTAGCTGAATAGTGTGACGTTTATATTCACTTACTCACTCCTGATTCGCAAAACAATTTAGAAAAGTAACATTGGATGCATTTGTTTTATTAAACTGATTCTAAAATTAAATGTGCTTGTAGATGTAGACAATATACGGTTAGCACAAAAAATAAGTTGAATAAAACTGATAATATTTTCTTTATTTGGTATTTATTATAATTTTTTTATGAATGCAATCATTTTAAAGAGGAGGGGTAATGCGATAATGAAAAATAAATGATGAAAAATAAATAAGAATATATTACACTTATAAATGTATCAGTACTGCCCACAATGTACTTTATAATTAATTTAATATTACTAAGTTAAGAGCAAGTTTTATAATTAACAGGTCTTGTCATGCATAAATTTATAAGCAAATATTAACATTTATCTTGATAATTTGTACGGTTTATTATCCCTTAACTGCGGATTAAAAGTTACGCGATTCACTTCACAATGTCATGGTTTTGCAGGAGTATGTGGTGCAATTAAGGGAGAGGACAGGAGAAGGAGAATGATTGAGAAAATTCTCTGAAATAAGTAAATCCTTCACACAAAGACTATTAAGAACATTTTGTTACATTCCAAAGCTTCGGCATAACTTTATGGATAGCAGTGAACTGAAAAGACTTATATATACATCCGGGCAATTTACGCAAAGAGACGAGGATGAGAGCTGAGCGAGACATATGTATACACCAGTAGTAGAGAGGTTAAAATCGTATTGTAGCATCAATATTAAAGTGTCAACCAACCGGTATAGTGGTTAGTGACGCTGACTGCAGTGCCGTAGGGACTGGATTCGAATCCCGGAGAAGACGGATGTTTAAAATTATATAGTGCCTTTGCGGCATGGAGGGTACTCTAAATAGCGGTCCAGCTACAAGTCCTCTCGTGTGGTTCGTGGAAGGGAAAGAGAAGTGGGAGACCCCTGGCCACCCCGAGGGTTTTCTCCCTCTAACTTGGGGTGGAACCGAACAAAATCGTACTGTTTCCTGCATGGTGCACGAGTGAGTGAGTGCATATTAACGTCGCACTGTTCAGCTACACGACAGCTTTTAGTGACGGACCACGTAATTTTGAACCATGTCCAAGTGACGTGGGCGAAACCTGAGCTGGAACTACTTCTCTTAACTACCACACCACACCAACCAGAGGATGTTTCAGCTATCGACAGATTTAACGTGCATCGCTGCCTTTCACGGCGGGTCTTTAGGGATACTGGACTCGAACTCATGACATGCCTGCCATGATCCAATTCATTGACCACTGGGCTACTGCAGCCCTGCAGGGTACACAAAGCTAAGGCTAACGACAGGTGTAAAAATTCTCGCCCTTAACTGCGATGAATTTCGCGGAACTCGATCTGACTTTGTCGGGCAGGTGGCATTTGTCACAACTACAACATCAAAGTATCGGGCTATCGAATTCAATACATTGTTATGATATGGAGGGGGGGTTGCGATGAAAATTGTGATTGAATATTGGGTCGCAAGTATTGAAAGTTTAGGAAGCACTGGGGTAGTGTTTGAAGTTTATCGGCTTACAATGTTAATAAATTGCTAAAACTTGGAGGATAGTTCCGGAGATTAAAAATTAGTATAGTCTCATTGAAAATCATAGTATCAATTACAACTTTTACCAGAGATAACTGTAAGAAAGATAAAAAAATGTTGCTGATTGATTATTTATTAACATCGTACATCGAATCTACACTGGGGCTGTTGACGAAGAATCTCATTAGGTTGAATTACAGGGAAGTAACAAAGACGACACCTGGGATGGTACCCTACTCTTTCCAATTCCATACTAGGTCAATGGGATAACTTTGAGCTTCGACAGATTTAAAGTGCATCAGATCGCTCTTCTAAGCATTGGGTATTCAATGGCATCTGGACTCTTAACTCAATAGAGTCTGCTTATAATTCCTTTAACTGCGCATAGATGGTCTGATATGGGCATTAGGTTTGGATACTAACTAAAATTTCGTCCTCGTCATTGAAGTATAGTTAAGATTCAAGGGAACTGGTGTCTGTCACTTAGTTGTATGGTTCTAATGCAGCGTTTTTCAAACAGTGGAGTGCGTTCCTCTCAGTATGGTGGTGGTGGGTGATAACCCTACGAGAGGAGGTGCAGCCATTTTAAAAAAAATCGAAAACAAAAGAAGTAAACAAACAAAATATACATTCTGACATATTAAAAATTTAAATACACATTTACACTGATATAATACACTTATAAATGTATCAGCTCTGCATAATGTGTGTATTTGATAATTAATTTAACAAGATTAAATTAGGAACAAATTTAATAATAACCGATGGCCCGGTGGGCTGGTCATACATAAAATTTCATGCAAAATTTAACACTTAAATATGATTATTTGTACTGTTTATAATTTATGCTTAACCCCTGTCTGGACAAGGTTGACTCAGACTTTCATCCCTTCAGTGAGCCGATAAATGAGTACCAACCTTGCTTGGGAATTTAACACTGGGGTTTTCGCGTCAGAATGACTACCTGTCCGGAACATCTGCTCCTGCACCTCAGGGATCAACCCGTTGGTGTGGTGTGGGAGTTAGGAGAGGGGGGTACCAGCTCAGGTGTCGTCCACGTCACTTGACCATGGTTCAAAATTACGTGGTCCGTCGCCAAAAGCCCTCGTGTAGCTGAACAGTGCGACGTTAATATTAAATCAATCAATCAACCTCAGGGATCAAGGTTGCGTTTATTGAGTTGGGCACAGTAGACCTTGACCCTCATATGCGTTTGAGCCACTGAGTTAAGTTATAGTTAATCACTTCATTGCCGATTAAAAGTTACACGATTAGTACATTGTGTATTGGGGGAGTGCAGAGAAACGGAATAAATACGCAAATCTTCTTAAATAAGTTCATCCTCGGGCAACCATTTTGAGCTATTATCCTCACTTCTCAACAGCCAATAGGAACACTCTCTTCGCTGTATGTGTGGACTTCATTCTCCAAAAATAATCTCAGAAGCCAAATTCCATCCTTGAAGCCCCGCCCACTGGCCCGCCAACACTCATCCAATAACCATGCAGTACACCTTCAGCATAATTTTCTTACTTCAGCTAATAGACTTTTGCCAGATTCGGCATTGAGGGTTCCATTAACCCGTATGCCCGCAGACATATCCTGAGATTAAGTTAAATCTTTGCAAACACTGTTAAGATCCTTGTATTGCATTTTACGGATAGAAGTGCTCAGTAAAGATCTTAATTCGGAAAGACGTATACATACGTTTGGATCAATGAATACATTGGCTGAGCGAGATATTTATAAACGTTGGTTTTATTTAAGAGGTTAAAGTCGTACTGTAGCTTCAGTGTCAAAGTTTATTATTATTAAATTCAATATATTGTTATTGCATAAAAAGGGGGGGTGATGAAAATTATGATTAAATACTGGGCTGCAATTATTGAAAGCTTGAGTAGCACTATTCTAATCTTATTTTAGCACAGCCTAATCAGATAGAGGCTTGAGGGGTAAGGGCTCGTAATTTTCCACCATGGTCAAGTGCGGAGGATGCCATCTGATCTGGTACCCATTCTCCTAACTTCTCGCACCACACCAACGGGAAGGCATTTGAGCCTCGACATATTTAACGAGCATCGGCCCCCTGTGCAAAGCGGTTTTTCAGTGGTACAACGCTGGAATTTACGACACATCAGCCTCGAGTTCGGTACCTTGACCACTAGGCCACCAAATAGACGCTAATCAAATCATAAGAAAATTCTAAGACGTAATGCTTAGTCATGAGTATAAATTAGGAGACTTGTCTCAATCAAGAGATAAAGTACCAAGAAAGAGTAGTTATTTGTACTGAGAATATGGCGCAAGCATCTCATCGTTTACATGCTTACGTAAGTATAAGACATTTTTTTATAATTTAATAGCTGCTTTAATATGAGTGCAAAATTGAATTTAGAGATGTTAAAAATCTTATTGTAAAAAACCGAGAAAGAGGGTTTTATTACATTTTACATGAAGTAACTTTAACGTACTTATTTGAAACTATTTTTATACTTGGCAAATTCTAAGTACTTTTTATTATAAAGCTTATGAAATGTATATCTTAAGGGGACATGGTACGGTTTACGCAAAATTTTAAACTCGAGGATTTTTAAAATTTTCTTGACTGCCTCCTATATGTGTCTATTATGTAAAACAGATTTTGGGCCCAAAATTTGTTAACAAGCTGGCCCTTTAATTCTTTAAGGAAAAAACTGGTATTGAAAATTCCTTAAATGTATCTATTCCGAGTTCAACTATTTAAAAAGAGTATTGCTTTGATTCAAAAATGCATACCAACTTTTGTTACATGTACTGTTAGCAAAAGGTGAAAAAATTTAAAGCATTAGGCACAATAGGAGAAAAGCCTTAGCATTTTAAATGAAGACAAACTGCTTATTTCATCTTTTAGATAAGCAGGTTTCAAGTTTTGTTTTGCCGTAAGAATGTGAATAAAAACAAATACAAAATCTTAATTCTGCATTTTTTTTTAAGTATAGAGATTTCAAATTCTGTGAGGTTATAGAACAGTATATAGAAAATAATTTAGGCTAAAAAAAATTTGGATTTTTTTACAGATTTTTGTCAATTGAATCTTACTGTGTCTTAAAATTTAAGATGACCGTTTGGATGCATGGTAATTGTTTTTAAATTTTTCTTTGATTTTCAATAAATAACAAATATTCAGTGCTGAAATTAGAAAATGGTTTGTTTCAAAAGTCGGCACACTCTAAACTCGGACTTCTTATAAACAGACCTTTTCCCAAAAGAAAAGGTCTGTTTATAAGTAAATTTAACTGTCTATAAAATATAAATACTTAACTAATTCCTTTTTTGATATTTTTAAACTAGTTTTTGAAGTTTTCTCGTACGTTTTAGCCTAGTAAAACTCGTTTGTAACAGGTACAATATAGAGCTAAAATGACTTGCAAAATGCCTTTATATAGTGGTACAAACAATTGGTGATACACCTGACTTTCACTTGATAAATCCAACCTTCAATCGAAATAACACGTTAACTAGAAGTGCAAACGTGTTTTTATTTTCACATGTAACAAAAGGGCTAATTTACAGTAAAAATAATGCAAATCGACAAAAAATATCTAAAATTAAAAATTTCATAAGTACTTGAAATAAACATAGGTAGATCTTTACCTCAAAAAAAATTGAGGATACACCAATGAAATTTGTATGACTTATCGCATACAAAGGTAGTGCCAATATCTGGTTGCATGTCTTTTGGCTTTTATAATGTCCTCCAAACGTCTTGGTACCGATTCGACCAATTTTTTGGTGGAATCTGGAGATATTTTATCCCTTTCTTCTTGTAACACTTGCTTTAAATGGGCTTTGTTCTTAATTTGGTATTTTGGACCGTTGTTTCGAGTGTGGCCCACAAATTTTCTATGACATTGATGTCAGGGGACGGTGGTGTGTGCAATTGATGTTTACAATGAAAGACACCCCATTTTGACATTATGTGCCGTATGTTTGGGGTCGTTGTTTTGCTGGAAAATAAAATTTCCATCTAAACCCAATTTTTTTGCACTTTCTTTAAGATTGTTGTTGAGTATATCTATATAAAGCTTATAATCCATTATGCAATCTATAAAAAAACTAAATTTCCCACCCCATTTCAAGCCATACAATCCCAAACCATGACGGAGCCACCACCATGTTTAACTGTAGGACATAAATTGTTTGGATACAAAGTGGTGTTCGGCTTTCTCCAAACGGTGCGACAGCCATCACTTCCAAAAGTCTTGAATTTACTTTCATCACTAAGTATAACTTCCAAAAGTTATCTGTCTTAAATTGATGCGTTTTTGTAAACTCCAAACGCTTTTTCTGATTTTGTATATTTATGAAAGGCTTCTTTCTAGCTACTCGATTGCTATATCCAGCATGTTTAATCACATTTCTCATAGTTTTAGCACTTACACTTCTGTCCATTATTCGAGAAGTTTCTGCAGCTAGTTTGACTGCACTTAGTTTAGGATCAATTTTGATATCTATCAAAACTTTCCTTTTGGCTACATCACTCTGAATACTTTTCCTTCCTCATCCACTTTTATTTTAAATTAATCCATCGCGTTTAAATCTTCCAATGATTTTCTAGACACACGAGTGGCTTCTACCGACAATTTTAGCTATTTCACGATAAGATTTTCCTTTCTTAAATAACCTTATTATAAAATTCTTGCATCAATACTGGTCTCCCTCCGAGGACCCATTTAAAATTGCTACTTTAAATTCACATAACCAATTTCAAAAGACAAAAGAAGCGGTTAAAAAGTTTAAGATAAAATTACAGATGATTACATTTTATAAGGAACTGGGATACGTCAATCCCTCAGTCCTCTATCTTGTTTTAAAATCGGCTTGGTTTTGCTCCTTGGCTGGTGATGGTGGGCGTGGAAACTGGTGGCAGAAACCAATGGGATAGCAGGCGCATGACTTTTCATGAGTGGCTTTGATTGGTTAAGATAAAATTTGCGAAACTTGGGCTATTATAGTAGGAAGCAGAAAAAATCTATTGGTAGTTAAACAAACATTTCATTGGTGTATCGTCAATTTTTTGAGGTAAAGATCTGTCTATGTGTATTTCAAATACTTGTGAAATTTTTAATTTTAGATATTTTTTATTCATTTTCGTTAATTTTTACTGTAAATTAACCCTTTTGTTACGTGTGAAAATAAAAACACGTTTGCACTCCTAGTTAATGTGTTATTTCGATTGAAAGTTGGATTTATCAAGTAAAAGTAAGGTGCATCCTCAATTATTTGTCCCACTGGAGTTCAAGAAATAAGAGATATTTCTTAAAATGATCCTAAACTCATTCTATGATGGCTGTTGTGCAAAACCCATAATTAAAAACTGCTCATAAGTACAGTGAATATTTGCAAATATGCATAGTTGGAATTTCTAATGGACATTGTGACAAGTCCGAACCTCTCTCATTGCCGAACCACTGTTCAATAACGTTGTTTCATAAATTAAGTTATTTATATGAATAATTGTCAAGAGAATATCCAAAGCCATTTTTCTGAAGAAATAAAATTCCTAAATTGGCAACCCTAATTAGTACTAGCGGTCACTTTCTAATCGGTATACGCAACAAAAGGTACAACATATTCTTGCATTTTGAACACAAGGTATTATACACGGATGAATATGATCAAATTGGAGAATATACCTGTATGTTTGTCCAAGTATAATATTGTAAAACTCAATATGTATATTTCATATCTTTTATAATATAATCACTGGCGTAGCTGGCTCTGTATCAAAATTCCTTCGGGAGTGCTTTTTTAGATATGGTGCCCTACTAGTGGGACTGCATTTACACTACCCCTATAGTTTGGGGGAGGGGCCGTATCATTGATACGGCGGTAGCTACGCCCCTGAATATAATCCTACGCTTTAGAATACTACTTTTGGTCAAGCATATTACCAAGATAAACGAAAGTAGATTCATTTTGGTTCTAATATTGCACGTTTTCGTGTCTTTCACGGAAAATGACAATGTTAGCATTAAACTTTAATGTAGTGTATTGCGCATCTTTTACGTTTGTACGAATGTCTAAAATACGCGAACCTTTCATTTGATATAAATACTCTTTTTTTTTATAAAAACAATACGTTTAACTTAAAATGAATATAGTAAAAAAATAACTTGTATATAGAAGCATACACTTTCTGATATGTGCCAAAGCTATGATTTCGAGGATGCAAATCTTAAGTTAATCCAATAGTATAGCATTTGGTGAAAACGTAGGGTTCTACAGGCTGGGGGGGGGAGAATGACATTGCGCAAGTGAAATTTACTGTTATAAGAGCCCGAATAAAGTAATTCCAAAGCCAAAGTACAGTTTTTGAGGAGCATGCAGTTGACAATGGCGCATATTGTTAAATTTTTGAAATTCAAAGTAAATAAGCCAATCGGGTTATGTGGAGATGCCTTCACTCGTTGGTGTAGACTCTCTTAAGGTATGAACAGTTCACATCAAACAATGATAAAACTGGCTGAAGGTGTTCACCGGACCAGTCGCATGACTTCTGGATTAATCATAAGGTTTGGTAGCCGAGAGGTCATGATTGCAAACTCGTGGCCGGAGTATCAAGTCGTAGGTTCGATCCCTGGGATTACTAGACTCATCGCATAGAGAGGCTGATACATATAAAATCTATCGAAGTTTTAAATCCTCGTGGTGGGAAGTTTGAAGTGTTGCGTTCTAGCTCGGTTGGCAGCCTGAATAATTGGGGAAATTACGTGATCAGTCACAAATGGCTTCGAAGTAGAGTCTCATAGCTTCGAAAGGTGACACTAATATACAAACAATTAACTGTCGTTAATCAGACTAGATATATAATTCAAATATAAGTTTGTCTTACAATTCCTCTCTATTTGTATTACTACATTGTTTTATATCTACACTTACACCAGCGTTTGATATTTTGGAATTTTGGTTAACTATTCTCAAGTGGTATGAAATACCAGCTCTACTCTTGTAATAGTTTATTTGGTTAATGTTCTTAAGCCACATAGTTTGCATGTTTCAATAGGTACGATACAACCACAGTTGGGAATTTGTAAAAAGGTGTGCAGACGAATTTCACTGGAAGGATTTATCCGAAGATGTCGTCATGGATATTGGCTGCGGTGCTGAGTTAAATTGTTGCAAAGCTATACTGGAACGGTTTCCTGATGTGAGAGCTTTAATTGCTGTTGACAAAGAAACCACTGTGTTCCAAATAGCACACTTCAGGGAGAGAAGAATTCAGTTTTGCGTCGGCGACGTACTGGAAAGGTTTGTTGATTTATTACTTGTTTTAATTAATCTCTTGTCGGAGATGACGGGCCGATTGGCTGGATAATGTATCTGTAATCTGTAGATGTTTTCTTATTAATGCTTACTAATTTGGATACGATTGCCTACTGTTAATGGTTTCGAGGTCGTGATCGGCATTGTCGATTCGTGAGTTCGAGTCTTGATGCCACTGTAGACACGCAGTCTAAAAAGGTGATGCAGATATTTGTAGAGGGTCAAAATACTCACTTTGGCAGGGTGCCGCTTAATCGTCATCCTCGTCACTTGATCGAGGTTACAAAATAGCTTTCTGTGTTGCCAGTGGCACTAGTGTTGAGACATTAAGTCTGTCTTCGGTAAAAGTACGAGAGCTTGAACTAAACGCGAAGCACATTTTCAGATGGAAAAATGCCTCAATTTTCATGGAAATTGAGGCATAACTCGTACCTCTGTTAACAATATAGTGTTTTTAAAAACTTCAAAATATTCCATGAATACTTTTTCGTTTTAATACGTGAAGGCATATCTATATCCCATTTAACATTAAGGTATAGGAGAAAAAACGGGAAACGCATTTTACACCAGAAAAAATAAATTAACTCGGTTAAAAATAGAAAGCTTGATAAAAAAAATGCTGCTCTCTAAAGGATAGTGAAGCTAGAATATCGTATAAAATGTTGATTTATTTTATATCTTAAAAAATGTTCCAAATTTGGGTCCTATTCTTTAACATGAACCAAAAACAGCCTTAAGGATGATACTTGCTCATTTCGCCCCACTATATTTACCAATAAAAAAACTATTACTCACCATTATAAATATTTTACTAATGTATAAAATTGCAGTAACTTAAATCAATTTCATTGGGTTTCGGAAGCAGCATACCGAAGGCCAACACTTTAAAATGACTACATTCATTACAAAAAGCATAAAATATAAATAGTGAATTTTATTTTTTCAATTTATATACTGTAATTTCATATCACCTATAGCTGCATCCACATTGAACTT
This sequence comes from Trichonephila clavipes, assembly GCA_019973935.1. Taxonomy (NCBI): domain Eukaryota; kingdom Metazoa; phylum Arthropoda; class Arachnida; order Araneae; family Nephilidae; genus Trichonephila; species Trichonephila clavipes. The sequence continues at coordinate 12,254 of BMAU01003862.1, forward strand.
TAGAATCGCGTTAATGATATACACATGTACCCTATCTTTTCTGCGACTTTTTTAAATCGGAAGAGAGATTGTTTAAGGGATATTGGAAAGGTAAAATCTTATTTTTATTAACAATTTCGATATTTTTATATTTTTAAATTGTACAGATTTTTTAACATTTCTAAAAAATACCTACCTTTAACCTCTAGGGTAATTAGACGCCCTTAAAACCTATTTTTAAATTTTTAAAACTGGGCCACGCCTATTTGAAAGGCGAAAAATGTAAACAAAATACGTTTTGGCTTAAAAGTTGAACGCCTGATGTAAATCGGAACAAAGAACCTGTCCAAAGAACTCTGCTGATGAAAAGAATTGTGCTCCTGGTGCAAAGCTTTGTTCAGTTTCATTAGTACAATCTGCCAGTGATAGTAAATATGGATATTTCATATTCGAATGAAGTTTTTCTGGAGTCGGAAATATTACTGTAGATATTAACATTTTAGCTTGTGTGTTTTTTTGAAGGTGTTGGATGTTTAAAGTGTAAAAAAGACTCGATGAAAGTAACTGTGGTGAAACTGAAGTTTCTCTTAAAATGTCCTAAATATAACTATACTTTTTAAATTTAAAATGTGATGGTTCTGTGAGAACTGTGAACTAGATTCCCGGTTAGCATATGCTATGCGATGCATATGTAAAGGCACGGAGTCTGCTATGATTTGCGGTATCCCGAAACTTCTTCTGCCACCCACAAATTTCTCTAAGTACAACATTTTACTGCAGGCATCAAGGAAAAACCCGTGAAGAGAGACAGTATGGCGGAAGCTGTTCGTGAAGAAGTTGATGAAAATGATGGGGAAAAGGAGCCTTGCTGTTGATGTGGCTTGCAGAAACGAAGCCATTCTTCGAAGAATGGCATGGTGACAGACACGAGTGTTCATACAGGCAGTTATTGACGTTGAAGTTTATCAAAACACTGTGTTTGTCCGAACAAAACAAAAAATACTTCAAAACTACACGAAATTTTGAAGGCTATAACAGTAAGATGGTAGTAGGTGGAGCTCTATCCACTTTTCAGTGTTCTCAGTCTCTATACAATGTTCGGTATACAAAATATTTAGGAGATGGGGACTCCAAGGCTGTTAATTCTAATGTAGAGAACAATGTATATGGTGACCAGTGCTCTGTCGACAAATTAGAATGCATAGGTCGTGTAATGAAAAGAATGGGGTCACGTCTTCGACGCCTGAAGACAAAGATGAGAGGCCAAAAACTTTCTAACAAAGCCTTTATGTGGAAAAAATGGATTGACAGAGGCAGAAATAGACCGTCTGCAAGCATATTAGGATCTAGCCATCCGCAGAAATTTGTCTAGCGTGAAGGACATGCAACAAGACGTATCGGCGATATTTTTACACAAGTTATCAATCAATGAAAAATCTCGGCATGGATTTTGCCCCTCTAATGCAGATATATGGTGCAAATTTAAAAAGGCAGAATTGCTTAGAGAGACTTATCACAAAAATAATTTACTTGTGGAGGCCATGCGACCTGTTTTTAGGGATTTGGCTATTGCAGAATTGCTAAGAAAGTGTTTGCATGGAGGTATACAGAATACCAATGAATGTGTAAATGTAATACGGTCTCATGTACCGAAGAAAACATTTGTACAAATAGTTTTATCATTGGTCACATAGGATGCAATTTCGTTTAATATGGGGAATGCATTGAAACTAGAAATTTTGAGCGAGTGAGTGAGCCTGGTGATTACACGATGCACACACAATTAAGGTTAAGAGCAAAATACTCTGGTTTACAGAGAAAACAAAGGAAAGTTAAGGGGAAAAAATGACTTAAAAGGAAGAGATGCAAAAAAATGCTGATAATTTAGAATATGGAGCAGGCATGTTTTAATAAAGTAATTATATATTAAATTAATTTATCTGTCGATTTTTGATGCTCTATGTACCTTTTGAGAAACTACTGTTCACAGGTATGTACACTTTTCGATATATTTATAATGATGGCTAATATACACTGGAATGAGCTTTTTGTAGAAAAAACTCAATTTACCTCTTATAAATTTTTATGTGAAAAATGGGTCAAATTTCACTGTTAAAATATTTATTAATTATGAAAATTCAGTTAGGTAAAAGCTCCTTTTAGTGTAATGATAAATGTGTATTTTAATTGTATGAAAAATTTCAATCGTTTACATATACCAGATTTTGAAGCAAGGTACATCAAAAACAACTAACTTAACATTGTCGCTATAGAGGTTTCCGACGCCCCTTAATTTCTAATCGCAAATAAAGTTTAATCTTTTTGTACTAGCATCTATATTTTATCTTGATGCAAGAAACTTTTCTAGCGAATGGCGACTAAAATATAGAGAACAATTCCCCAGAAAGTTTCTTTTGTAGATGGGGAACTTTTCAGCTGGTAAATATTTTTAAGTCTGTCACAGCATTGAACATTTCCTTCACTATTTTCTAATTACACAAGCCAACAAGTTCAAGTTGTGTAGCTACTCTGGTACTGTATGAATATGCAGCAATGGGGATGGCAAATTCGGTTGAGCCGAACCTCTAATGTAGATCTTTGTAGGAAAATTGTTGCTTTGTTTTCCCAGTAAAGGAATTGTTTTCTCTAACAAAGCGAAAAATAAAAGACTAATCTTGGCTAGAGTTTGGGAAAATTTCGGTTCAAAGACGATTCTGTCTTGGTATACCACATGTAGCCTAAGGGCTATTTTGCTTAACAATGTACTATCTCCCTGAAACCAAATCCACATGCAAGAAGTTACTGACGGTTATTTCCGCTCTTTACTGAGCCACATAATGATCCTCGGTGTAAAGGGGAAGGGTACTAACATGGAAATGAAAGAATCGTAAAAATTTGAAGTTCTTCAAAACAATAAGGAAAATGATTTTTTTTTTTTTTCTATCGTACACTGCATGTGGTATAACTTGCTTTTAAAATTTAAAAATTGCTAATGTAGAACCATTAGCTTGCTATTAAACTCCCATAATTTGTTAATTATTCATATTTTCTCCTCAGGGATTCTCTTAAATCATATGAAGGAAAGATGAATAAAATTATTTCGACGAATACTTTTCAACATATCATTGACAAAGAAACTGCTTTTCGAAATGTCTATCGCCTGTTGAAACCTGGTGGAGAGGCTGGCTTCTTCTTTTGTGTGAAATCTTATATGTATCAGTTTTTAATGGATTCAAGTAAAATGCCGAAGTTTAGAGAAATGTTTGAAGTAAGTGAAATCTTTTTATAATATACAAAGGGGTAGTTAATATTTTTATATAGAGAAATACTAAAATTGCACCTCTTTGCAGAGGGAAAGCAAAACACTGCTAAAAAAGTGCAATCGAAATCTCTTTCGCGAATTCTTTAATATTTTAAGTACTTTTTATCTTAAACTTTCGAAGACTACTAAATTTAACTTCAATCATGGCATGAGTTTCCTATGCATGGGTATTGTATGAAACGTATAACAATTCAGAAGCTTAATTTTATCGCTGTCTGAAATTGCAGTTTCTTAGATATGTGCTCGGCAATGCAGTACCAACGTTGAAGGTTTTATAGCAATTGGTCGAACTTGGATAGTCGCATATTTATAGAATGTGTTGAACAAGCTGATCATTACGAGCAAGTTCCCATCTGCGCCATACGAACCTGATTATGAGAAGATACTGATGGTAATATATATTTTTGCAAGGAATTCGACGGAGATTTGAAGGAAGGTTCTGAAATAGGGGTCGGCAACCTTTTAACTGTGGCGTGCCAAACCAATCTACAAAGGATTCAATGTGTCACGTAGGACATTATTGAAACAATGAAATTCCCTTCATGCATGCAGAACTGGAGAAGTCAATTTGGACTTGCAGTTTTATGCAAAAAATTTTGATTTTCTTAACATAAAGAAAAACGGCATAAAATATAACTTTATTAAACCTAATTTTAAACTTAAAATCGTTCATATATTACGAATTTTTAAACATGTTTATTAAAATGAGAGACAATGTAAAATGCAAGTCTTTCTCTAAATTATAGTTAAAAAATATTTTTTTAATGCAAACCTAGCATTTGCACCTTTTTGATCGCAAAATCAGGGGTACAATTTGTGACTTTAAATTGAGCAAGATTCTAAGCATTCGGATGTTATACAATTTCTTTGAACTCAATGTTTTTCATATAAGGGAATATTTTGATTTGCAGAACCAAAACCGGAAAGCAGAGTACATCCAATTTTCTCTTGTAGCAATTAAATCTCTCCAGCAATGGCATTAAATATTTTACAAAATGGGGCTGTATATTTATCTTCAGAGTTTCACCTAATTCGTAACTCCGTAACTGTCCTTAATTCTGAAGATGTTTATCAAATAAGACCTATTACAAATTTATTAATTTACACCCCCTCAAACTGACATATTCTTAGCGTAGTGCAGAGTACGATTGAGAATTGTATCTCGAACCTCGCAAAGCCCGCGAGCAATAAATTGCCGACCCCTGTTCTAGAAAGCCTATGTGCATGAATTAGAGAATCGTTCGAATAATTGGGATAGGTCTGCATAGCCGTAATGACATTGACGGTTTTGCAACGTGTTGAACTTTCAGTACTTTTTGCTGTACATTTAATTTTGGCTGTAGCGAGGTTGCATTTTCTCGAAGCTGTTTTAAGGTCTTTCTCTTTAAACTCGTAATGTCGGCAGATTCTTCCAGAATGCTACACTGATCGTCATAGCTGATTGGTCTCGCAGCGTTTAGTGATGTATCCCTATTGGGCTTTGTTTTGGTTGATTGATTGACCTGCAGCAGAGTACCTTCGGCTCTAGATGGGGAAAGGTCAGAGGGATCAGCTACACGAGGGCTTTTTTTGGCGACGGACCACGTAATTTTGAACCATGGTCAAGTGACGTGGACGACACCTGAGCTGGCACCCCTCTCTAACTACCACCTACCGGGAGGACGTTTCAGCTCTCGACAGATTTAACGTGCATCGCTGCCCTACACGGCGGGCTTTGTTTTCCTGTGACAAAGGCCAGTGATACCTATAGCACGGGCTTTGTTTTTTAGCAATGTAGAGTGCTCTTTTACAGCAGGTAACATCTAATCAACCTGTGTAAAACTTTAAAAGCTGTTGCTGAAATTCTGAGGCTGGTTGCGTTACCCTTTATGACGCATTATCTTGCATCTATTTCCTAACATGCCAGGTCCCATACGACTCTCGTATTATTTGACTACCTCCGTTTTGTTTTTTATTTTGCCAATTCGTTGGTCTCTTCTCCAATCGAATATGTGTTGCAGACGGTAAACTGAGATTCTGATCCCCGAAATTATATCGGATCTGTGTAGCAACAAAATCCATTAATAACTAAACTAATGCCGCTGAAAATAAGTTTTCTTTAGTACCATTAGAAAACGGCCAACTTTAAGAGTTGGCTGTAAACGGCGAACAAAGCAAGTATATTAGGACTTTTATGTCAATTGAGAATGTATCTAGTACAGACACTGATGACTCCCAAATGGCGCGGATAACGGGTGCACTTTTAAATAAACGTTGTAATTATCTTTCGAAATTGCTTTTTCTACCTGTATCCTGAAATGAATTTTAATACTATGACATTTTTTAATACTTAAAAGCTTTGAACATTTTTTAAATTGTGGAATTTACGATTTCGATGTGTGTGTGTGTGTGTGTGTGTGTGTGTGTGTGTGTGTGTGTGTGTGTGTGTGTGTGTGTGTGTGTGTGTGTGTGTGTGTCACAAGGGTCTCGGGAATGATTCGACATTCGGAAGCATTTAATGTTTTCGTAGCGAACAACGATAAATTTAACTTGAAAGAATTAGGTTTATATAAAATGTTGGAAAATATTTTTTGAACATTATATAGCCAAAACTGGCATATAACAGTTTACTTAAATTCGGCTTATTTTAATTTCACATAAAAGCTCTCGTAAAGCGGGATACTTATCAACTGTAGGAAACGCAGATCTAGGGAATTTTACTTTGACCACATATTAGCCCAATAGTTAAGGCACACGAATAGAAATAATGGGCACGAGGTGTGATGTCGTTAGTTGTTCTTCGTATGATTAATTCTCGGGATCTTGTATTCCGTTTACAGAATCCTTATGCTTTTATTTGCCAATATGCCAACGGACTGCTGTGTCATGGTATCAACAGTAAATGGACTTCAGCCTAAAAACATCTGCACCCTGATAAAATTTACAATATTTTTGCTGGCGAAAATTTGGAAAATATATTGCCAAATCATGATCCTTATAAACCAGAAGTTCCATAAATGTGTATTTATTAAATACATCCTAATCCTTATGTAAATGCAAAAAAATAGTTTGATACTATCGCCTGTTCATTATATTTTGCAGAACACGTTTACAAAGAACTTGTATCCACCTGAGCATGGGAAACAGTATTATGAGAAAATGCTCGAAAAAATTGGATTTAAAGATGTACGATCCGTTCAACAAGAGAAGAGGTTTTGCTTCCCTACAGATCAAGAATTCAAAGGTTAGTATAAAGATTAAAGTTGGTTTGATTTAAATGAATTTTGCAATCAAATATAACAAATTGTTACAGGGACAATTACACTCCAAATCTAAAATGTACAACTTGTACAATGTTTCATTTTTGAAGAGACATTAGTAACGTCCCTTCACACAACTTAAACCTTATTTAAAAATGTTTGAGATATTTTTTGCGGATTGGTTTTTAGCATCCGAAGGAAATACGAGAATCATTTAGTAAAGTTGTACTGCTTGAGTTTTTGTTAATTCTTTTCCAAGGTGTTAAATTTTGATTCTTAACACACTCCCAATATATTGCAAAACAAAAAGTCTGTGGACCTCACATTTTTTTCTATTTTAAAATGAACTTCTATTATTGAAACCTTCTTAAAATTAGTTCAAAGGACACGGTATACAATTCTCTTTGAAAGAAAATATTACTCTCTTTTAAAACTGTTTATCCTTTTTTAAATTAAAGTTTGGTCACGGACTCGTGGCTAGTGTGTCTAGAGTTTGAGTCTACTGGTGCTGAAGATCCAACTGATGCACGTAAAATTGGTCTAGGCTAAATATCCTTCCGTTGGTGTAGTGTTGAAGTTAGGAGATTAGATTTCTAGCTTGGTGTCGCCGTCGTCAATTGACTCTGTTTTAAAATTATGTCCTCGTAATTCTGAAGTAGTTTACAAATAACCTTTTCTTGGTAAACCGATAACCACTATTTTATGTTTTAACCCGTTCAGGAACATGATCACATGTGATCACGCGTTTCACCCTCCACGACTCACGGTATCGTATGTGAGTGAGCTTTCCCTCCTCGTAGGCCCATGATCACACCGGTGTGATCAGAGTTGGGAACGTTTTTATATTAATTTTTACAAGCAAAAGATAGCGGTTAACCCCCCTCCTTTTTTCGAATGTTTCCTAAAACTTTGAACTTCAATATGTGCTTTTAGCTCCGTGGTTTTTAAAATTAGATCGGAGATATTTATGAATATATAAGCAACTGCACATGCTTATTTTTTAGAGAGAATTGGACATTTAAAGGTTCGTGATCTTGCTCTATGGATTTCTGTTAATACTTTGAATAATTTGGTTTAGTTTTCCAAATTCCTATTTAAAAGAATGAGATTTTTGCGCCACTCTTTGAAAATTTACGCAAATTTTTTATTAATGAACATTTTATTTAAAATTCACGGTAAAATCTTAAGAGAGCCCATACCCTTGGCGACAAACCGAAAAAAGCGCCTAGCCAGAACAAGATGGCGCCAAGCGAAGCCGACAATGGCGGCAAGGGAATATAGCGGGATAAGGTGGATGTGTAACGAAAATATATGTAAACAATACAAAAATTAAACATTTAAGATTAAAAATATAAAAACAGCACTTTCTTACTGCTGATCTTTTCCGAGTAGAGGATACAGCGTAACAGATTTTAAAAAAGCCTTAAAGGTCTCATCGTTAAGCGAATGATCGTGTGAGCGCCGCCATATTTATTCTACGAGGTAATGGTCAAACATTTGGCGTGGCTGGTACGATTTCGAAGAAAGCCTTTTATTGCCGACCATGTTACATCATGCCGATCATTACATTTAGGACATTCATAACTTGAAGCAATCAATCCTTTCTTCATACACCATTCAATCAATTCTTTCTTACCTTTCGCATTCAACAAAGTAAAAAATTCTAAAGTATATTCCCACACACACACGCAGCCAGCCGGTAGCCCAACAAAATGAAAAAATGCCCACAATATACGAAAATGCTAGAAATAAGGGTTGCCACATGCAGTGTTTAAAAAAGTAGTTACCAAGATGGCACAATTATCGCCAACGTAAAATGAACCAAAATTCACAGAAATAGCTCTATATTAAAATATTATCAATGGGTTGCCGGGTTTTTTGTTGTATTTAAAACATGCATTGTTTGGCAGGGAAAACTAGTCCCGATTCTCTTTTTTGCCTGCACTATCTCAATCCGAAGACTGAACGGGTTAAAGGTGTCACCAATAACCTTCGTATTGTTATACAGGGTGATTCGCTACCAGACCACTCGAATCTCTCTCTCTCTCTCTCTAGTGTGGGCTGAACAATGGTAGTACGTAAAAAGAACGGGAATAGCAAAGCATTAATGGGACGGAAAAACATGAAGAACTGTAAAATATTCAATCAACTTCCAGTTTGTGCACGAGTCTGCCATACCTTCAGTTGAAGGAACCTACGAATATATGTGGCTGAACGACCTCTGGTTGTAATTTCAATCAACACCTATGTCATGCCTACCAGACGACCTCTGGTTGTAATGCACCTATTTTGTACAACCTCTCAATCCAACTAATGTGTTTATATTTGTTTTTCTAAGCTTGTTTGCACTAGAACCTGCAACTACGGCATCTTACGTGGTTCAGAGTCTCGCCTCTATACCCCACACACCCTGCACGTTTATCGATCTTGTAGCGAATCACTCTGCATAGTGTTCACTAGCTTTTGTTGAGTATATTTTTTATTTAACGTAAAAATTAAAATCAAACTCTAGGAAATGAAGCTAGATACACCACACGGTGCTTCTCAAAGTTTCAATAATCGCGACCCAATATTCAATCATAACTTTCATCGCACCCCCTTTATACAATAACAATGTATTAAATTCAATAATACTACAGTATACGACTTCAGCCTCTTGGTCAAAGCAATAATTTCCCCGCCATGTCCGGCGATCTTTTTCTGTGCACTATCATCCATAATAGTCTCTTTGGAATGCAATAAAAGGACATTGATAATAGCGATTTATTTTTAATTTGCTTTTTTTCCCTTCCCGACCCCAAATACATCCCAAACGCGCTTCTACATGGAAAACGGTTGGAAATGGGTGGCGAATCGTGTAATTTTTAATGGGCAGTTAAGGGTTTAACAATAAACCGTATAAATTATCAAGATAAGTGTTAGTTTTTCTAGATAATTTCATGCGAAAATCCCACGGGGTCACTGGTAATTATTAAACTTGTTCTTCCCTTAGTATAGTTATATTATAAAATTGAGTTACACTGTTACATTTATAAGTGTAATATATCGGTGTAAATGTGTTTTTTTTTTTGTCGGAATGTATTTTTTGTTTTACTTTCAGTAAACTTTTTAAATCCTTTTTGTTTTAGAATTTTCAATAAACTCGCGCCCCTCTCGTAGAATTTTTACGCCCTACCCAAGGGGGGTGCGCCTCACAATTTGAGAAACGCTGCAATACATAAGTGCGCAGCAAAATATATTATTATACAATGTGATGCGATATTTATGTTGAAAATGTACATTTGAATTAAATTTGTTTTATTACATGTATGTATCTCGTTTCCAAAAACCTTTCTAGATTCCTTGTTTTATGGGCTTCAGATCAACCCCAAATTATCACCTGAAGTTGTACAGAGACTCAGAGACGAATTGTTTGAGCTTTATGTGAAATTATTCGGTACACACGAAGGAAATTTTTGTTACATCTCTGAGCAGTTGAACTTATTGGCAGTTAAGCCAATGGAGGGCTCGGGTTCGGAATATAAGGAAACTGATATTTAAACTTGCACTGTTTTCATAATCGCTTTCATTTTAAGTAAGATGACACATATTTCTGCATGGGAAATATTTTTAATGTAAAATTTTAACCTGATGTTTAGATTTTAATAAACTTTTTAACCATTAGTTGGCTTCAGACTTGTCTTTTTTGTATTTCATGTCTAATGATTTCACTTCTGTGTTTAATTTAATCGGAGATCCTCGACATCAGGTTAATAAGTTTCAAATGACATGTTTAGATTTGTGTGGTTAGATGCAAAAGTTTCAAATGACATGTGGTTAGTATTGGCTTGCTTTGTTCGACGGGTCCCATGTTCAATAGTTAACCAGATGCAAACCCATGTTTATTAGGGCAAGTTTTAATGTGAGAGGAAACGTGGTCAAGGGAAGGGGTTTTGGTCACATTGATGCATGTTTAAGAATGAAAGTGCAATCTTATTACACCGAGAAAGGATTCCAGTGCTTGATGTGCACTAGATGGAGAGACGTCACCAGTAGCCTCCAGAGTTGTATTAAAACAATATTTATCAATTCAATTAATGTTTACTGATAAATGATAACATTGGCAAAGTCCCAGCGGAATCAATTGGGAGGGGAAGGATCTCATAATTATGAAGTCCACAACTCGGCTGATATTTCCTTTTATGACTAAACCACAACATGTAATGAATTTGTTCTTGGTACAGTTTTGAAGAACTTTTTTCTTCAAAAGGCTATACTATTAAAAATTACTTCAAAGGGAAAAAATTCTAAATTTCTCATTGTAATACGGCATATTTTTAAAATTTAGTTTATTGTTGAAATTAAGCATGGATTGTAAAATGAATAAAATTATTTGATCAACTTGTCTAAAATAATAGTTCCGTTAATGATATAAATACAATGCTTCATACTGTACAGAAATGATTCATGAAATAGACATAAATAATTTTAAAATATAAACTAGCAATTTAAAATTTATGATAAAATCCTTACAATTGAATATTTAAGTCTTGATAAATTTATCAAGTATATATATCATCTTTATGAGCCAATATATCTGTAATGATGCTACAACATCTACTCAATGTGCACCTGTAGTTTGTCAAGCTTATATTAAATGCAGGAAAAATGCATTAATATGAACTTGTTTTTCATTTATTCTTGCACATCTAGAGGAAAGAGGCTATTATGTCCGAGGAAAAATCCAATCGAGTCGAGTAGACAATATATAATCGGAAGCAAAATTTAGCTTTTGTATGACAACTTCGAGCGTTAAGGCTCTCTGCAATGGTGCTCCATCGTCATTTCTTCAGTGTTCTAAAGGCGTTGGCAAAATCGTCATTGAACATTTTTTGTGGAATAGAAGAAACAAATAAAACGGATCTGCAAGAAATAAAGTTCAATACTACACACCCTTTCGATGAAAGTGATATCGTGTTGTAGCATAAAATGAAATTTAAAACGGATTCATTCCAATTATTTTGATACAGCGAAAAATCTTTCAAATTGAATTTTTGTTACTTGTACATCATGCCATGGACCAATTTTGTCAAATCAACTTCAAACACAATCCGTGGCCAATGGTGGGAAAAATGTTCTCAATATTGTGCAACCCCTTGGGTCCTGCAGTTTGCTTCAACGTGGCGAGGTGTTCCTCAGCGGAATGGGCGAAGTACGTCGGGAGATTTTTCTCCTGGTAGGGTCACCCTTGGCGTGAAGGCCATTCCACTATGCCCAGCTAAGAACTGCAGGTAAAGGAGCAGAGTCAGCCTTCTACCTCTTGGTGATCTGGTCTTTGCTCATCATAGAAGTTGCACTTTTTCCCTCCATCTGTAACAAACTAGTTTCCGGAGTGGCCACCTCCAAACCTTGACTTCTAGGATGGAATCGGTTTTTCCTACTTGTGTTGGGTGTTCTGCCTGACAGTAATCTCAAGAACACATTCTTGACTGCCTGGTGCGTTCTAAACAAGATCTTTATAGACCCTCTAATGGTGTTAGACTTTTTGGAGAGTGAATGAGATCACATGGACTGGTCTAGCTTGGCTAAGTATGGAGATGAGCAGCAACACTACATAATTGGCTATGTTTTGTGAATTGGCGACATCTTTTGATTTGGCCAAATTGGTCGAAGATATAACTACAGAATCTTTTGTAATTATTTAACACCATAACTTTAATTTCTCATGTACACTCATGTCCAAAGTTATATCAAAAGCCACGTTTGTGACCTTACTTCTAAATTGCTAAATCACTTTATTTTTACATATTTTGAAGAACTGGTTATATAATATCAATCTTCGGTATAAGAAAAGAAGTTGTCTTTGCGTTAGTATTTACAGGACTACTAGGTTGAAACAGTTTGAGAATCTGGTATTTTTACCTTCATTTTTTTTTGTAAGCATTTCATTGAAACAAACTAGTTAGCCTGTTTGCAGCGAGAAGGAGTTCTTATCTTTTACATAGGAGATAAGTAACCTGTGGCAATCAGAGCAATGCTCAATGGCACTCTACCTTTCTACAAAACTATAAGATAAAGTTAAATAGTGTCTGTTATTCACAACACGCTCATTTTTATTTAAAGGTTATTTCTCAATTTCAATGCTCTTCCATAAAAATCAGCTCGCATGCGGTTTTTGTACCTTATATAACGGAAGACATTCTTTGTTTAAATGCGATTTTGTATTTAGTCTTCAAATATTCAACTCAAATCAAATTGAGTGTAGTACTTGTAAAATGGAGCATTTGCTCCATAATGAATAAAAGCAGCTTGTTCTCTTCCCACTAAAAACTTGTACACTGAAGCTAAAAATTCTTGCGAATAATAAAAGTTGATGTTCGTAAAATATATATATTTATGTGCATAGTTTTTAATTCTTTATTTATGTTGAAGGAATAGTTATGTTACCTTTATGGCAATAAATATATATACTATGCATAATTTAAATTCTAAATCTGTATTTTAACTTCTAGTCTCCAACTCTGCATACATTACCGCGGGAATCGAATTTGAAATATTTTCTATTGCATGGCACCTTAAATCACGCTGTCGGATTTATTTGACACCCCGAAGCTAAAACGTTGTCAACCACAGATTTAGATCATTAAAGAGAGCCTTTGGCAGGTTTGAAGCTGGCCAGTCTTATACGACTCGATGGTTACAAGTGGAACCAAAAGTGGTCTCCCGGCTGACGAATAATTTCCAAACAATTGGAACTGTGTGTTAGCAGAAAGGTCGGCAAAGTTCGCCATAGAACAATGATCTGAGAATAAAAAACTTTATGCAATAAATGAATTCAAAAAAGATCTAACTAAAATGGTGTACTCATTTCAGATATCACAACATTAAGTGGTAATTTTTATTGCCTATCGTTAAAGTATCGTATTGTCATCCGAAACAATTATGCATATAAGTCTTCAGTTCAACTGAATGTTTTAAAACGCGAGAAAAACCTGTTCAAGTTTTGTCAAAAGTCGCCAAAAGGATCGCTAAGTCACCAAAAATGATGCCAACGTGGCTGTACTTGTATTTCTTTGAAAAATTAGTTTTAATCAATTTGTATGAATAATTAAATTACTGTATTGTCATCCAAAATAACCATGTATATTAAATTTCCGCTCAAATAAGCGCTTTAAAATGTATTTTATTAACGAATGAAAACTCTACCAAGATAAATAAACAAATAAATGAATTGAGTGTGAGTTAATAGTAATTGAAAAAGGGCGAGAAACGGATATATCGGTTGATGTGCGAAATCTCGTAATTTATTTGAAAGAGGGGGGGGAATCAGCTCGCTGTACAGGAAAAATCTTGAAATTGAGTAAGTGTACTGTTTTTAACATTAACAGGTTCAAGAAAATAGTATTGAAAACAAGTAAAGATCAGAGTATCGAAGGATAATTAATGAATGCGAAGAGAGGTGGATTGTTGTGTTATGTGAGACAAGTACATATTAATCCAAGAACTATAGTAAAGACTTTGCAATGTATAAGTAGGTTTGGGAAATCCTGAAAATGTCGGAAATATTTTAGGAAAACATAAGTATCGTGACTTTTTGTGAGGTATTCTGCCACATAACTCAGCAAAGCAAATAGACAAGCTAGGTTGTTATTTACTAAAACGTATGCAAGGTAGTCAACAGAATATTGGGAAAATGTAATTTTTGTTGATGAAAGCAATTATAATATTTTCGGATCGGATGGCAAGCTAAGAATTTGGCGGAAATCAAATACAACAATGCATGTCAAAAATTTACGGCCTACTGTCAAATATGGAAAAGGTAACCAAATTGTGTGGGGCTGCATGACAAGCTCTGGTATCGGGAACTTATTTTTTATTGATGGTATAGTAAATGTCTATCTTGACATTTTCATGCGAAATTTAAAGCCAAGTGCATGCAAGCTGGGAATCTCGGTACATTTTAAATTGTACCAAGGTAATAACCGAAACATACTATCGATATTTGCAAGTAATGGGTCCTTTACCACTGTCCTAGTGTTATTAAGACTCCTGCACAAAGTCTAGACCTTAATCCTATTGAACATGTGTGGGATGATTTGCAGCATAAACTTATGAGCACCAAATTTCTAATAAGCAGGATTTAAGAAAATATTTAGTCGAAGTGGGGACAAAAAAATCTACAGATCATTTTGCAAAAAATTAATCCAATCCATATCAAAAACACTCGGAGGTCATAAAAATAAAGGGCGGGCCAACAAGATATTAGTTTCTAAGTTTGAATGGTTTTCCTCAATTTATTGGAAAGTGTCTTAATACTTTTTTGAGAACGTTTTTTTACTTTGATTTCTTTTATTTTCAATTTTAACCATAATTAGATAAATGTGTATAAGTTGTTTTTTCAAATTATTATTTATAGTTGCCAAAATATCTACTCTTTTGGTTTCATTTGTATGTTTAAGTAAAATATTACAATAAAAATCTATGAACTGGTAGTGTGTCCCAATACTTTTTTGACAGACTGTATATTGAAGTTGAATTTATCAAGTAAAAGTGTATTCTTTTAATTTTGTGCTACTGACAATATAGTTAGAAATAAAATGTATTGATCGTCACATTGACATTTTAACTGATGTTACTTTTCGTGATAAAATGAACCAATTCACACCACATTCTTTTGACTTTGATTTAAGTAAAGATATCTTGGGATTGTATCAATTGCAAGGGGCAGGGGAAATGTTAAATATTTTAAATTTAAGACGCATAAATTAGATGTTTTCAATGCGATAAAAGAAATTTTAGCTTAAACTCTGAGGTTCTCTTTCCGGATTAATAGACTAAGATAACACTTCCTTTGATAGGTAACCATATGATGCAGCTGAAAAATTACTTATAGGCAAACTAAATCGCTGAGGTATCAAAACCACTATTTTTTTTATTCATTTTTCGATGTCAGGACTTATCTTCGATCTGTGCTTGCTATTACTTATAATCACATGATTTCTTTGTGACATTATGATGGATAAAGAGGATAATTCTAGGTTTTTTTCAAATACATTTAACAGTAATTTTATTAAAACAAATATATAACGAAAATGTAATGTCGTCTCTATCTGCTACAAAATAAAGATCATCGTATGGTATTCGTACACATTCGGTATTTTTATATTTTTCATTGTCTTATATCATTTCAGCACCAACCAGTCATTCGAATATTTTGTACTTAAGTGATTGGCGAGGACATTTAACTGCCTCCTTCTCAATGTTTCAATATAAAGGGTGACCGTAGAAGCCAAGTGGTCAAGGTATCGGATCATGGCTAGCGTGTCATGAGTTCGAGCCCAGTACCATAAATGACCCGCCATGTAGGGGAGCGATGGAAACTAAATATGTCGAGAACTCAAACGTCCTGCCGGTGGTGTGGTGTGGTAGCTAGGAGGGATGCCAGCTCGGGTGTCATCCAGGTCAGTTGATTGTGGTGCAAAATTACGAGGTCCGTCGCCAAAAGCCTTTGTGTTAGCTGAACTGTGCGACGTTAATATTCACCCTCTCATTTAATATAAAGTAACACATTAAGATTTATATTAGTCGACAAAACGAGCAGTCCTTCCTGAGATCAAGTCCTTGTTATTCCTCTACAGACGGTTAAAGATCTAATTGGAAAAATGCGGGATTCAGGCAGTCGGTGCAAATGGTCACTGATATACCTTGAATTGCAAATATTTTTAGTCGTGCTTTTTTTTCTTTTTAACACTAATTGAGGTCTTTCGTAAAGCGTTTTCAAAGGTCCACGAACTCTCATCTTATACAAAGGCATGCATACATGATTTCAGATCCTTGTGAATAAAGATAGATGATTGATATTTTGCTAAAGTAAGCTTAGGTTGAAAATATTGGAACGTAAGGCGCAAATGCTTCAGCTGGGTCCAAGGATCCTAAATTAATGTTGAGAACTCCAGAAAATCTCTAGGTAGGTGGTAGTGTTACAGGGATATATTACTCATCAAAGCAGTTCAGAATATCAAGAATATTATTAGTAGAACATCAGTTCACCTGGACGAACCAAAAGCTTTTATTGTACATTTTAGAAATATGAAAGGTTTCGACTAGACCAGAGGTGGTAAACCTTTATGTATCAACGTTCCATTTTTTTCTAAAGTGTTTAATGAAGTATGGAAGTGCCGTCAAATAATATTTTGACTTGTAATTATTGGAAAAACAATAAAAATAAATACTAATAACACAACTATTTACTACGAAAAAATACCTTTTGTACTATATAGTTATAAATGTGTTCTAGTTTTTTATTAGTGTAATTCAAATTAAAGCAACAATAGTATGATTTCTGTTGTTGCAGATTACATGATAAATAACTTACAGCTCTAATATAACGTGTTACTTTTTGTAGAGAATATATGCTGCGCGCATTGGAGTCATCTGTCAAACGGTTTCTAAGTAATTCATTATTTTTGCTGTGGTTCACTTTTTTTGACGAGAGGGTTTGTGATTTATTTCAATATACCCCGTTTTACATACGATGTTCTGCACATCACTATTCCAGAACATAAAACACACACCGCTTTGTCGCTTTTACTAATGCCATGTTCCTCGGCCTCCACCAAATTTGAAATTCTGTTACATTTACTTTCTTAAACTTTTGGTTCTTTTGCTAAACTAGCCATTCTAACTAACAGTTAAAAATTTCAGATATAACACAGGTAAACTTTAAAATACAGTTGGGTCAATGAAATTGACTATTCTATGCGTAGACAAACTTTACATCATAAGGAATTGTAGTCTTATTATGTATTATGTAGTCTGAAACATTTGATTGGACTGATTTTCCACACCGTCAGCGTAATTTCCTTTTCTGCCAAAGTAATAAATCTTTGGTGGTTAAAGTTTGACCTCTTGTTTTCAGGCATAGTCAAAGCCGAGGAACCAACGACAGAAGATGCTTCTGACACTGATGATGCCGAAGCTGTCATCATTATAAATAATGCAAAACTAGTCAAGAACGAATAATATATTGAAACTTGTTCCACTGGATTAGGGAAGTTATTTGGTCGAAGCGCAACATAAAACATTGAACACATGAAACTAGAATTGCTAATAATTGCTAATAATAGAATACCAATGGTGTTGTCAATACCATTAACTGTTGATTTAATATCAGAGTAAAAATGCAGAATTTCTTCGTATTTAAACCTTTTTTTATCCTGCAAAGATTTTATGAAATGCTTAATTATACATCTGATATCATTACAAACGGCAATGTAGAAAAAGGCAAACGACATCACTGGAAGTGAACCAAACAAGAAAAAATAAATATCGAAAACTGATAAAACTATATCATTAAACAACTTGTCTTGGAATTGGAATCCGAAGAAAAAGTAAGAAACATCAGTATATAGTCCACCTATTACCAGTTTATAGGAAAGTATCAAAATATTAAACGATACATTAAAAATAATGAGCATCTTTATCCAGATGACAGCTTCGGACTTGTTGTCACTTTTAGTAAATTTCCCGAGAATATTTGAGATTTTCTCCAAGTGATTCAATTTCTTAATTAGAAGGTAGTGGTGTAAAAAGCTTGCTCCATTTGTTACCATCACAGAAGTTGATAAAACAACATTGTTTAAATACATAGCCATAGAAAATACCATAGTCAAGCTGAAGAGTGCATTTATAATGTTGATCAAAGCAAAAAGTTTATAAAAAAAATTCGTTTAGCACAAGTTGCCTTAAAATCAGGAGTCAAAGGGTAAATGGTACCGACATGGAATATATAAGAAAATATAATTATACAGTATGAACATGGTCATATGCTCTCGAAATATTTAGTCAGCAGAAAAGGATACGCCGAAAGCGTTTCTCTGACTTCATTAGACTATAGAGGCACCCAAATTTATGTTGGGTAACGCATTCGATTTCCAATACCAGTGTTTAGTTTTTTGTTACTTGAATAAATGCTTCAAAGTAGTATAAAATGTTTTGATAGAAATTAATTGGTATATGGATTGTGACTATGCCAGATATTTGAATTCTTCTAATTTACTTGAATATCATGTATACTCGTTCGATCGACAATTCATTTTCTGTAATGCATTTTTGCTTTTAAATACGTTAAAGAATCATTATTATATTGTTAGCTTTTAATTTTTTTAGGTTACTTAAAAGAAACTCCTTTTTTCTCTCATTTAAATGGAATTCAAAAGGAAGCTTCATGAAAGCAAATCAATGCTAAGCGAAAATAGAATATAAACATATTCTACAATAAAGAAAACTATATATCTAACTTTATTAGAAGATAAAAAAAAGGATTTACGCTATTTATAAATTCGTAGGTAAGCAAACTTATCTAAGTGAGGCCATCTTCTCGCGAAATGCTGAACGCAGAAACGCGCTGAAGGTACCAAACGATCTGAAATGATTTGAGGGAAACATTTTGACCATTTAAATTTTAAAATTACAAAAAGTTAAAAAAATATATTAGTTATAAAAGGTTAAGAATTTGATTGGTCTGCATTGCTATAATAACAATGTTATTATAATATTTTAAATAATGCTCCACACTACTAAAATTGTTGTCTGTTGTACATCGTCAGTTTCTTTTTTACAATTGATTGATAAATGAAAACTTGAAATCCAATTTATTAATTTGAAATCTAAGAAATTAATTAATGCTAAAAATAATGAATATAATTAGTTTTTTTATAATATATGCTACCAAAAGTTACTATTTATTGCTTTAATCCATTCAGGACTATGATCACGCATATGTGATCACGCGTTTCTTCTTGCAGGGCCCACGGTATCATATACTATGTGAATGCGATTTTTAAGGATTCATGATTTATTGCGCTCTGGATTTCTGTTTATATTTGAACTCAGTTGAAAAAAATAAAGTTTATTAGCTTATTAGTTTATTGAGACCTTCATTACAATAGTTTCAGTATTTATATTATCTTTGCTTTATTTTATTTTGTTCAGTATTAAAACAACAATTTTTATTCTCAAAAACATTTAAAAAACAATTATTCATAGAACGAACGCAATAATCTTTTTAACGAAAAAGAAAATCATTTTACTCATTTTTAATTCTGTAAGAACAAACTATCATTTTTTCGTTGTTACACGGAGAAAAAAGGAATACTCGAAAATGATCACGTAGACATGCTTATTTTGAAATTAGTGTGTTTGTATCAGATTTGAACGCAGGCCTTTCTCGAATTTGATACAGTACATGTACTCAAAACTCCCCAAAACACTCTCAGACAAATTTGAAAGATATTCAGGATTACAGAAGCTATTTTAATATTCTGGATAGATATTTTAAAATTTGGGGTTCAACAACAAACTTAATTCTCTTAAATCTACCGAACTATATTTCGTAGCTACCTCGCTACAAGCGGAGGAACACACATGAGTATTAAAATGAGTACATATTTTTTGTTGTTATTTTTGATTTTCTCTTGTTTGTATATATATAAATCGAAAACTACGTGACTTGTATTAAAAACAAGTTTAATATGCTGGTAAAATTATTAATTACACTCTCTATATGATTGACAGAAAATTTAGCTATGTGATAAATATTTACTTTATATTGGCAGATTATTTTAAAAAGACTAGTGTTATTAATTTAATGCAATTTACTTGATTCATTAGTCAATTGTTTGATTTGTTCAGATCAAAACTAAACAACTGTAAGCAACATTCTTATAAAATCCATCCTGGGTTCAAGTGTAGAATAGACAGAGTGGGGCTTGGCAAAGTTAATTTTGTAGCAACCAAAATTGGTGATAATTGACTTAATTTAGCGATAGGTGTTACGAAGCGGAAATTTTCAATGAAAATAAATAAATGGTAATGAGAAATAAAAAAATGTAAAAGTTACCAGTAATACGTTTGGCGATCAATTCCGGTCTTCAAATCCAAAGGGCCACAATTTTACACTTTAACCAAAAATTGGAAAAACTTTTATCTATGTCATTACACATAGCCAACTACTAAAACCCCATTTTTGATTCTGCTTTGAAAGGTGATCATCCAATGATCATTATGTCGCATGAAGTTTGCAGTAACAGTACTATTGTTTTGCAGTAGAATTTGCTTGTGGGAATTGTAGCATTAACATGTGTGAATATGCAATATGGTTTTATGGACTGAACATAGTATTAAGTTTTTAATCAATTAACACTGTTAGTAGAAGGTGCCATGAATGTGGGAATAAATACAATTTTAGACAACCCACATTGAATCAAATTAATACTAAAAAGATTCAGGATTTATTTAAATTTTACTACATTTACAAAACCCACAAAAATTACTTTATTTCTACATACAATTTATATAATGCCGAATTAACCTAACTCGGACCACTATCAATTACTGACTCGCCTTACTCAATTACAGTACTATCACTGATCCTAATATTAAATAGTCAATCCTACCTTGCTATAGTCTGAAGAAACGATCACTACAATCTTAGATGAAGGCGCGTAAATTCTCGAGTGCAATGGTATGCACCTTGACTCAATGTATCTCTATCAAGTATAATTACTATTCTTCGCACGTAACCTTTTCCAGAACTTCTTCACGCTTGAAACCTGGATTATGTTTATATTCCTCTAATTGCCATCCCTCTTACTCTTACTTCTGATATTTAAAAGCTTCCTAATTTGCATCTTTCTTTCACACTTCACTTCTTGGATTTGGTAGGAAAAGTGTTGCTATTAATTCTGGCCCCAAAGTACCCAAGGGACATGTGAATGAAACGACGCGTGAACCCGTCACAAAAGGTGAAAGTTGTATTGTAGCTTTAGCGTCAAAATATTATTGAATTCCTGCATTGTTATTTGTATTAAGGGGCGGGGGATTATTTTTGAATATTGGATTGCAAATATGGAAAGTTTGAGAAGAGCACTGCGCAGTCGATCTTCAATGCTAATTGGAAAAAAAATTCTCAGCATGCCGCAAAAGAGTAAGTTTCGTACTACAAAAATCAGCTGTGTGTTCTGAAATTATAACTATCAAATGCAATTGGTGGTGAAGTGTTAAACAACATACAAACGGTGAACATCGGAAAAATTGATGCTAGAAAGCCCTTTGGATGAGGAGGATTTGATCAAATTTATGACAGTGTATGATAATAAATAATTCGATAATGACGAAGTCGAAGGTGAAACTCAACTATTGACGGCTGATTTGATTCACTAGAGCTTCAAATTGGCAACTAGTATGAAATAACATTTTCTTACTCATGATCCCTGACACAAGGTGTGCATTAAAACTTCTAAGTAATCCTAAATCTTGTGTATTAGGATGTGAAGAATTATATAAAAAACTTGGGTAACTAAATTAATAAATAAACAGCAGCTAATAACAGATTTGTAACTACAACAGCAAAAATTAATTGAGGCTGTTAATAACGAACATATTTCTTCATTTGAATTAAAATTGACAGTAGTGTTAAACATATGTACTGATGATTGCATTTTTAATCCAATTAGTAATAAACGTGCACGCTTATTATCAGGTAACAATGAATATTTGTTAGAGTAATTTTGTTTCGAATTTCAATTTGAATTTCTATATGTTGTATCTGGTTATAGATTGTCTTTTCACTGTACACTAATTAAAATTTTTTCTATTATAAAAATGAAATGTTTTTGTTTTATATATATATGTAACACATGGAATTTATAATTTCTTTTTTACGCCTTTTTTAGGGGGAAATATTAAGAATTTTTTTCATCATACATGATTTCTTAAAGTTGCGGATGATATCCTCAAATTTACCGTAAATCACTTGTAATTTTTAGGTTTTTTCACGGTTTTCTACACATGTACACTGTGTGAAAAAAGAGAGTTCAGTGTATATTGAACTCTAAAAAACTAAAATTAATCAGCAAAGAATCTGCTGTATTTCATGACATTTGCTGAATAAAATTTTGCGTTGACTGGCGTTTGTTTTGACATAAAATTATGTTTTAATGATACATTAATACATAAAATTGTTGAAATATAGCCGATGTGTTGTAACACTCTTTCCACAATATTTTTTTAGTATACATACGTTCGTACTTTAAAGCAGTGTTTCTCAAACTGTGGGCGCCCCCTCCTTGTGGGGCGTGATAACTCTACAAGGAGGTCGCGAGTTACTGAAAAAGTTGAAAATAAAAAAGATTATTGTTTTTAAAAAAATGAATTAATTTACTGAAAGGAAGCAAAAAGAAATATATTCTGACATAATAAAAAATAAAATACCCATTTATATTGATATAGTACACTTATACAGTATTGCACAATGTGTTTCATAATTAATTTAACAGTACTAAGTTAAAAACAAGTTTAATAATTACAAGTGCTTTCTATGGGCATGTCATAAAATTAAATATAGAATTTATCATTTATCTTGATAATTTCAATGGTTTATAATTAGAGTAGCCTTGTATCTTTACGTCAAAGTATATTAATTTTTAATTTAATACAGTATTATATGTAAGGGGGCGGGGGTGCGAGGAAAGTTATATTGAAAATTGGGTCGCAAGTATAGAAAGTTTGAGAAGCACTGCTTTAAAGTTAACATTCTACTGTAAAATGTTATTAGGGAAGTAACGAAAGAAGTTTTAACTATACATTAATAAAAACTATACTGCGTATCAAACATTTTAATAAAAATAAACCCAATTATTGTGTTATTTGTATTTTGTGGTAAAATAGTAATCTGTCACACATTTTAAAGGAGAGGTACAATATTGAAAACGAGTGTTAAGCGATGAACACATGCGATTCTAACACAGAATGGCCATACCTACGCCCGGTTGGAACCACAGCACCATAAAAAGAATAAAAGTACCCTGTACCCTGAGAACGTCCACCCACCCCTGCTCTTTAGTATAGTGAGTGTCATTCAGAGAGGAAATATATATATAAATATATCAATAAAAACACAGATCCTCCTCTTTTTCTTTCATAAGTCATTTAGAAACTAGATGTAACAAAAACTAAATTAAAAAATGATGAACTGGAATATATTTCAGTTCGAATTTTAGCAATAAAGTAAAATGCAATAAAGGAAATTAATTATCGATCGTATGAATATATACCAATTTCTAATCAATTTTATACAGTATTCAAATATCTTTAAGTGTCACAATCGATACACAAATAAGTTTATGAAACTAAAAGTACTGAAATCATTTTATGTTGGTAGGAATAATTGCAACACTTACATTGGAAATCGAAGATGTCATTTTATATCGGGTACATCTGCAAGCAAATAAAATCAGAGAAATATTCAATGCAGTCATTTCTTTTTTTGAAGCATTTCAAAAAGATGTAATCATGTTAAAGTTGTACAATTATGCTTTCTTTTTGTTCCATGTCACTGTCATTTACCCTTTGACACCTGCTTTTAATGTGACCTGTACTAAGCGAATCTTTTACACAGACTTCTCGCATTGTTCAATGTTAAAGTTGCTTTCACCAGTTTTACAATAGTGTTTTCTTTCGCTGTGCTTATGAAAAACGCTCTTTTATCAACATCTGTAATGATTTCAATTTTTGCCAACACTTTTTACACCGCTACATTCTAATCAAGAAACTAAAACGCTTGGAGAAAATAGCGAACATTCTTGGCAAAGCAACTGAAAGTGGCAACAAATCCGAACGTGTCTTCTGGCTAAAGATGCTCTTTATTCTTAATGTATCGTCTAATATCTTCGTACTCTCTCACAAATTATTAAATTGTAGAATATATCCTGATGTTTCTTACTTTTTCTTTGCTTTTTATTTTTAATAGCAAGTATTTAACGAAATAGTTTCCTGACTGATTGATATTCTTTTTTGTTTCTTTTTGTTTAGTTCACTTCCTATGATGGCGGTCGCCTTTTTCTACATTGACGTTTGTAATGATATGAGAGATACATAATTAAACATTTCATAAAATCTTTGAAGGATAAAAATAGGTGCAATTGCGAAGAAATTTTGCATACGTACTCTGCGATTAAATCAACAGTCAATGGTATTGACAACACCATTAGTGTTCCGTTATTCACAACCCTAATTTACAATTCTATCTCTGTGCGCTGTTCTGCTTATGTAATGCTAGAACCAAATAACTTTGCCGATCCATTGGAATTTTTTCCATTATAATACGTCTTTTTTGACTATTTATTATATTTATAATAATGTCATTTTCGGCATCATCAGTATCAGAAGCATCTTCTGTCGTTGGTTCCGTGGCTTTGATAACGCCTGAAGACAAAAGAACCAGATTCAACCACCAAAGATTCATCATTTTAGCAGAAAAGGAAATGACATTGACGGTGTGGAAAATTAGTCCTATCAAAAGAATTTTTGCGTTCGGTATAATTGGAGTTCTTTTCACATACATAATAATGTTCCACACTTTGAGCACACTTGAAAGTACTTGATGCATCATTTTTTCTTATCTGACTTTGTTCCACTTACAAACATCTGAACTGTTTAGAATGGTAATGACAAAAAAAAAACGTGAAATCTTTAGATTAATGATGTCAAAAATTCTTAATTAAAGCTTATTAATATTTAAAAAGAAAGGTAACGAGAGAAGAAAGTTCTATTGTCTTAGAATCGAGAAAGTTTCAATTTCTCCTTGTTTTCAATTTTTCTTCAGTATTTGACTCTTGCAGCGTATGTTTGTCCAAAGATAAAAAAAAATAGGTGAAAACCTAATCTATATTAGTCTGAAAACTCTGCCACAATATAAGTTAAACTTTTATATTCTCACGTAATTGTTTATATAATTTTACTTCTACAAAAAATTGTTTTCATTTGTTCATATTTTATCATAATTGAACTAAGGTATCAATAGTTTCCGTGTTCTTTATCTTTCACCAAAATATTGCCATTCACATGAAGTGCTATTAAACTTTAGAACTGATTTTTGTATTTCATCATTAGGAATATTGTGCCTGTAGTATTTAAAGAATCAAAATATTTTGATTCTCACTAAAATATCCTCTCAGATTTTGTTATGAAATGTGAAAGATGTATTTAATAACTTAACAATTTGTACTTATTCAATGAAGTTTTATTCTAAGCTTTTCTAAAATAATTCTTTCTTTCTCCCCCCCCTCAAGTTTTATATATTATTACTAATTTATTATATGTTTTTAAATAAAATGTACTTGTATTCTTCGCATTATAGTAATTTCTATAGGAAACAAGTTTGTTTTTAGAAAGAAAGAATGTATGAGTGTTGTTGTACAGTCCACAAAAATATTGATATCGTTTTTCAAGATTCTCTCATTGAAATTTATAAAATTGATACCATTGTTATTATTATTATTTCATAAAAGCATAAAAATGAATTATACGCTATGATATTAATATATTAATTAATCAATTTTATCAACTTGTAAATTAAAATCAAAAATGTTTTTCTTAGTTAGGAATCTAGTGAGTTAGCAATAATTCGAAAATGTTCCAAGCAACCCTTGTTTCAAATTTCATTTCAATGCAATCAACAGTTTTAGATAGAGTCGAGAAGAAAATTTAAGTACTATAGGTAACTTCAAATAAAAAAACTTTGTTTCATCATTTTTTTTAAAAAAACTTTTATGAACATCCGATACAAAGCTTATAAAGTAATTTTTATTTATGTATTTTTATACTGAAAAAAATGTAATTCCATGGAATACTTTGTAAATTTTGTCAGCTCGTTTCTTACAGACAAATGAGCTATTTACAACCATTCCTCAATGCTTATCATTAAAACTATAAACTATTGTAAAATCTAGCGTATATCACAGCACCGGCGTATAACTCGTACCCATACTTTCAAGCTGCAGTTATTGATTTTTAAATATATTCGGTGTATAACACGCACCCTTTTTTACAAAGAATCTTTAGGTATACGTGTGCAATGCTCTTATGTTTTGAAATAACTTATTGAATATATTACTCCAAAAACCTTAGAAAACAAGTTCTATAAAAAAAATTAAGTCAATTCCTATTTAGATCAAAGCAAAATTTTATTTTAACTACTTTTTATTAAATAGTTACAATTAATATAAATATTTAAAACATATGAAAGAATCACGACATTAAGTGGTAATTATTTTTATTAATTATCATTAAAGTTTCGTATTGTCATCCAAAACAATCGTGCATATAAAATTTCAGCTCAAATGAGTACTTTAAAATATGAGAAAATAACTTTTCAAGTTTTGACACAATCGCCAAAAGGATCGCTAAGTCGCCAAAAATTATGCCAACGTGGCTGTATTTGTAATTTTTTGAATAATTAGTTTTAATCAATTAACTTTCATTAATTATAATTAAATTAATGTATTGTCAGCCAAAATAATGATGTATATAAAATTTCAGCTCAACTGAGCTCCTTAAAATGTATTTTATTAACTATTGAAAACAGTATCCTTCTAGAACAACAGCACTTTAAGTTCACAAGGAGTATCATTTCTTTTAAATAAACATATTTGAGATATACGTAGAAGTTTAATTTCTTTTATTCTCACCTCTATTCTTTATTTTTAAAGCTCCCATTTTCATATCCGGTGTATAATGCACGCCCGTAAATTTCGATCTTATTTTGTGTGTCAAAAGAGCGCTTTATACGCCGGATTTTATGATAATCGTTTTTAGTAATATTTATTTCTGGTTAATTCGCAAAGTTTAACGGTGCTATTCTATAATTTGCGAATGAAGTGCTAATAGTGTGAATAAAGCGCCTCTCGACTTAATTGTCATTTTTTCAATTCCTACTATTAGCCTTATATATAATTATCAAATCTCCTTATATATAATTATTTATATATGTATCTTGTTCAAATTTTCAATCATTAATAAAATACTTTATATTCATCCACTCAAATTCAAATACATTTTTGAAACTTGTAGCGGTTGACACTTGATGTTAATACAGTTTTTTTCAATTATTAATTCATTAATTCTATTTAATTAATTAATAAATAGTAAAAAAAATAATAGTCCAACATCATATATAAAAGGGAAAATTACTCGCTGTGTCTCTGTAACGCAATGGATAGTGTGTGTGTGTGTGCGCGCGTTGGACTTCTAATCCAAAGGTCATGTGTTGGAATCGCAACTGAGATGGCCCAATTCCTGAGAATGTGATTTCTTTCTACCATAGCATTTCATTAGAGTAATTAAATTTAAAAAATGAATAAATAATAAACAAAAATAATAGTCCAACAACATATACGGAAAGGAAAATGGAGAATTGCATGGAAAATCGCTTTCAATTTTGCCACTTAATATTGTGATTCTGTCCTATGTACGTAGATATTTATATTAATTGTAATTATTTAATAAATATTTTGTAATAAATTTTTCTTTCTTGACCTAAATTGCAATTTACTTCAATTTTTTTATATTATTTGTTCTATTCGATTTTAGATACAAAAAGAAAATACTTGACTGCCAAATTGCATGCTATTGAAAGCAACTGACATCTTTAATTTTTCTGCTCGTTTCTAGTAAGGCTGTACTCCCGTTATTTTGTATAATTTCATAAAGTTTATTTTCTTGATTTGTATTTGATCTTATAATTTTTTCTTAATAATTCGTTCGTTCTTTTCCTTCGTATTCCTTCTAGTTCCCTATGTCCGGAAGATACTTGTGTCGCATGCCAATTATATATCTGTTTTAGATTTTTAAAAATACAGACATCCATTTATTTTATATATATTGAAAATTTTATTTTAAAGTAATGATTTTAAACAAACAAATAAAATAGATTAATACATATATAAGTGTTTGCATGTATATAATTTTCAAACACGACATGGAAAAGTAATCAATATTTAAAAAAATAATATACTGAAGTGTACTGTCCTTCAATGCTGTTCGATTTTCAATCGAAAGTCATCTTGCATATTTCATGATTTATTGAAGATCTTCATAAACACAAATGAATCTACTTTGGTATTGTTGCCCTTGAAATCAAAATATCTAAAAACGACTTTGTTGCACATTTTCTCTTTTTTTTAAAGTAATTTCTAACTCATACTTCAAACAAAAACTTTTTGGATTTTTCTGTTATCTATATTTTTTATATGAAACTATTGTAAATGGGAGAAAAAAACGTATGTAATAAGTAAGGATCAGAAAATTCCTTTTTAAGTTATCTTAATTCAGAAGCCACCGAGTAGTATTTCAGGAAATTTAGATTAATTCTTTGGCAAAAAAGTCAAACCAATATTATGAAGGAAGTATTATACATCCGTCATGAGAAAATCCATTTTCAAGAAATTAGTTAAATATCTTGCTTTATTAAAATAATTTTTGTCCATTAAAATTACAATTTAAATTTCCCTTTGAAGTACCTGTTTTTTCCGATGAGAATTATAAAGTATTTAGGGTATTACATTTTTTTTTTACTTTTTAAATTTTAAACGTAAACAAGTTTTACACATAAATCATAGTTTCCTAAATATACGCATTTTTGTCCAGTTTAAATGATCGTGCCAATATTATTACAATTAATACGAATAGCTTTCTTCTTTTCTTTTTACGATTCTACATATTTATTAATATTTCATTTTGTGTTTTAATTACATGTAAAAACTAAAAGGGGAATGGCAGTGGTTCCTAATGAGGGATTCGTCCGGATCGTCCTGGTTTTATAGAGCTGTCCAGGATTGCAAACATGCTATTTAAGCAAACAAACTATTTCCGTGAATGTCAGATCTAATCAAAAGTACAACGCAATAAATAAAGTTTAATGTTCCAGTAAGCTGTATAGGTTTTTATATAAGTAATTTCAAAAATATGTTCTTTTATATATGTTCAAAATAATTCGGGGTTCGAATTCCCTAAAATATAGCAAGCCTATTCACGACAATCAGATTCAAAACATAGATAAATAAGAGAAGGTTTTATTTTAATGTGGTGAGAAATATTCATTTTATTTACGTATCAAATCTATTTTAGTTTAAGTGAAATTTTAGCATTAAACAATTTTCAATTTTACAACTTTGCTGTTTTCACTATTATTAAACTCCAACCGAACCTTCTCAAGAAAGAACAATTACGTATAATTTACTGCAATGTAAAACACAGTTTCCGGAGATGTCATCCTCTTTCCTCATAAATCTATGGACCATTTTATACGGGTAAACTTGTACTGCACCTAAAACAATGAACAGACAGTAGGATGCTAGTTTTGAATAGAATTCGCCTGAGTCCCTTCACATGTGGTCAACTATTTTATCCTTGTTGTGGCTTTCTCTCAAGCACTCGAAACCCATGTTCAGCTCCTCACTAGTTGAATCAACTAAATTGATATAATGGAAGCTACGTTCATCATACGGGACCACTTGCGGATTGAAGACAGAGAAAGTTCTGTATTGTTTTTTCTCTGAACTGACAAGTCCGGAAGGATCCTTAACTCCACTTTTACTAAACTTTTTGTTTGTGTGTGAAAGGATTTCTCTGCCTTCTTCACATTAGAGTAGCGGACTGGAAGTGGTGACAGGAAACGACTTGACTGGCCCAAAGTTGTCTCGAGTGAAAGCGGGCTTAAATATCTCCAATGTCATTTAAGAGTATGACATAAGTAACAATAGTTCCGAAAGCTGCAAGGATAAAACTTCTTCGAATAG
Source organism: Trichonephila clavipes (assembly GCA_019973935.1). Lineage (NCBI taxonomy): Eukaryota > Metazoa > Arthropoda > Arachnida > Araneae > Nephilidae > Trichonephila > Trichonephila clavipes. The sequence continues at coordinate 42,409 of BMAU01003862.1, forward strand.
GCACAATTTTCCAAACTGAAAGATACAATTCTTTCTTGTTGCACACGAAATTATGCGAATCATTTTCGGGAAGGCTTTTGCATTTTTTCCGCACTGATTCCGACGCTTCGAAAACAAATGCAGCACTAGTAGTTGCAGTTAAGAAACACACACTGGAGTTCAGTAAGCTACAAAATTCAGTTAGAGTAAATAGAGTTTTTGAATGGAAAATGTACGAAATCATTAGATACATGGTGATGGCTACATAAGTCGTGACCCAAAACACGAAAAAAGAAAGTTGGTTGTCAATAAAACTCACCATTTTTTCAATATTTGAATATTATTGCCATAGTTCCTCATAATTTGTTCCAGGATGTTCGTCTATCTTCTTTAAGAAATCTGAATGGCACCTGTTATTTGAAAATATACCATCGAATAAAACCAAACGAACGTGTTTATAGGTAACACAAGAAATATTCAAAAATACATCCTGTACGTTAGATAAGCCACTTTGGAAAGATATATAACCTTATAATCATTCTAAAATAACATTTCCTAATTTACATTGGGTGAATATGCATGACAATTTATTGTAAAATTCCCAACAAAACATGCATAAAAGACCAAACGTAAGCACCTCTCTGAGTATTATGCACTTCTTTTCTGCTTATAGAACATAAAATATGAGATATTTGCTGTAAACGATTCAATGACGTTCCCAAGCGAAATCGTATTAAATTTAGTATACCAATTGTGATTACAACGATTATTTGTCGAGATGATGAAAGTTTTTTTTTTGCTTCAAAATGTATGCATGAATGTAGTATTAAAGAAAAGTATAACGGCGAGATTAAGAAATAAATTAATAAGGTACCGAAGAATTATTTTAAAATTTCTTTTTCCTGAATGCGGTACATTAATGATAGCACTGACGCGAAAGGAGATGAAAATGCATTTGTAAAAAACATTCGGGTAACTTTTTTATCCATTTTGTAAAAATCTGTAAGCAACTTTTATACATAACGTAATAAATCTTTTTAAACTTCACATATTGTATTATCAAGAAATATACGTTATGTATGACGCCAAAAAGCAACAACCGAGGTTGTAATAAGAAAAGTTTGTAATAACACTGTAGATCTCTAAATTGCTCTCAACGTGCAATATAGAGAGCGAAAGCGCAGTTTTTATGGAAAAGATTGTTTTGACGACAGATGCCAGGCCACTGTGCATTACTAGTATTCTCAGTTTTATATGGGTACTATATCTGAATCGCCAAAAAATATATTACATAGTATATATATAGTATTACATAGTATATATATACATAGTATTACTTTCAAATTAACTTTGACAATGGTAAAATAGAGAACTTGTAAGGCAGGTGCCCGTGGGGGTTGACCTAATTCTACATTATCCTCGCAACCTAGAGATGTGGGAGTGAATGAAGAACCAGACGTTGCCATGATCTTAATATCTCTTTATTAAGATCTTAACTTAAGCAATATACAATAATATATTTAATATTCAAAAACGAAGTGAATCTGGTGTGTGGACACACACAATACGTATTACCAAAAAATTGCGTAACTGACTGTATGTCTAGCTTTACCGACTAATCCTAATCTCAATAAATACACAATTCCAAGTAGTTTAATTAAATGGCCTTACCGCTCTATCTTGGGTAAGTAGAAATTCGCTTGAATCTTAACTGACGGGGTGGTTATCCTTGTAGTATGGTATCCACCATATTAACTTGAACACACTGGCAGGGATAGCTTAAATTGTGCATGCGGGATTTCTTCTCACTTTAGCTTCAACACTTGTAAACATAGAGGTCTTATATATATTCACTTCCCATAGCCACCCTGCGTATGCTAAACTTCTACTATTTATAATATTCCTAATTTGAATATTTCACGCTTTTTTTCTCGAGTTGGTTTCAAAGAATTGACATTCGGGCCTTAAAGAAACCCAAAAGGAGTTTTAGTAGAAATCGCGATGGAGCTCATCCCCAACTCTTCCAATTTTTGTTACTTTTGTTGCATATTTTAAAATTTTATCAGCCGGTTATTATCCAAGCAATTTTAATATGTTTGGACATTCAATACACTAATTAAAAATAATGAACTTTCAGTCCATTAAATTTCTTTGCAAAACGTATAATAATAGTTGAATGAAAGAAAAACACCCTCCCCTCAAGGCAATCTTTAAAAAGTGAAAGTCTCTATTGCATGCATTCACCGATTCATAAAATAAAACATTAATCCATATCGTGTAACTCATTTAAGAGCAGATTAGGAGTTTTGATATAAAATTAGTTAAAGGGATTTTGGTGTAGGACACAAAAAGAAATAATGTGTTGCAGATGTTTTGTCCTTTTGATACTTTTTGGTGCAACGGGGAAAAACTACTTTCTTTATAATATTGTTTTTTTTTTTAATTTTCATGTATATGAAACAAAATTTCTTTCAGAACTAGATTTCTATATCCTAATTTGTAATGAGGAAACATTAAAAAGGTAATGATTATAATTTTAGTATAGTTTATTAATTGAAGTTCTTTAATGTATAACTTAACCAGCCGTTACACGCTCGCTTCGATAGGTGTTTCATGCTATTCTACAGACATATACTGTTTATACGTCATTCGAATTCATTGGAAAACATTCTTAAAAAGATCACCTCTTGGTTTAAAAAGGACAGAACTTGAACTTCTGAAACAGAAGTAGAACTATATTTTACACTCCATTAATCCTCTCCACCAAAGTGGATTTCCGCAAAACCTAATTTTAGTGGATCTTTATTGAAGAAACTAAACATTTTTATCAAATTTAAATTCTAAAGATAATAATTCAACAATTACTGTGAGCAAAAATCGCAGCAAATGAATAATAGGAAAGAGCATACTCAAATAAAAAAAAAAACAAGACAAATTTCTTAAATATGAATTCCATCGTTCCTGGAATATATCCATTCAAATTATTTCCCCAGCCTTTTCCTGAAAAAAGTAAATTCTTTAAAATTATTGTCAGTGTCATTTTTTTGTATTCCAAAGCCGTAGAACTAGTTTTAAGTAGAATACAAAAAGACCACCTTTGGAAGGACGCGTATACACGTCCGAGACACTAAATGCACAAGTTGAGCCAGGACGTTTATACATACCTATGGAACGTAAGGGGTTAATACACCCCCCCATCACCATAAAACATTTTTTCCACATTGATAGGTTTGAAAATTGTTTTCAAAAAATAAGAGACATCCTAATTTTTACAAATATACTAGACTCCAATGAGACATACACTAATCTAATGTCGGTCCACCTTTTCCATTGATGACAGCCTGAACACGTATCTGGAAGATTTTCTATCAATTATTCATAGGTGGTCATAAGCCATAGGAACGATTTGTCTGGCTACATAATTTGGTTTCTAATTCATCTCAAAAGTATGCTGAGGGATTTAGATAAGGAATCTGAGAAGTTCAGTACAGTTTTTGACACACATTTCATCAAACCATGGCTGCGCAAGTCTGAATGTGTAAATGGGGCAATTATGCTGCTGGAAGAGAATTGTACCTTCAACAAAATGTTGTCATAGAACTGGGAGAGTAGAATTGTCCAAAATGTTTACATGCTCTTTACGCGATTCATCTTTCCTACCACAGTAACTAAGAAATCCAGGCAAAACTATAAAAAAACACCACAACACCAAGAACCTACCACTAACCTTTATAGTCAGCATAATGCAGTCGCTTAAGGTATGTGACTACCCCAAAATCCTCGGTTTGGAGAAAATTTTCGAATTTTTTTTATGTTTTTATATTATAGCCCATACACTTAAGATACCAAAAATACTTTATTTTAGTTCCTACGATATTTAGAAGTTAAGTTATAGCTTATTTAGTATACCGGAAATGAATTTTCAAAACCAGAAATGGGTGTTTAAAGAGACAAAAATGTAAACAAAAAGTTTGAACGTCTTTTTCGTGACTTTAAGCTATATAAATATCTAATATTTATGATAAATATAGATCAACCTATCCTTTACTTATTTATTAAGTATTCGTTACTAATTTTTTTAATCTGGCAACTGTTTTTTTTTTATTCAAGCTTGTTTTATTGAATGGCAATAATATTATTGTTTACAGTTTGTTTACATTGTTCATTCTAAAGCGTTCTTCTTAATTATTACTTAACTTTGATAATTTTACAGTCAATTCATTCATTTTCATTTAATTTTAACGTTTTATTTGATTGTGTGGAATTTCAAAATGCCGAAAGCTAGATCGAAAGTATCTAGAAAGAGAAAGTTTTATGGTAATAGGTTTACCAAGTTAGCACTTAACAGTAATAATACGTCTGCAAGTGAAGCGAAATTGAGAACTTTTGACAGTTTTGATGTGCCTGAACCTGAATTTTATGGTTCTACAGGGAATAGAATTATTAATTTCCAAGCTTTGATGGGAATTATTTCAATCTTGTGTTGTCCGGAATGTTATGCGACTGGATTGAAACTGGCAGAAGATTCTAAGGAAGGACTTTGCTCTAATTTGTGTGTGGCTTGCAGTTGTGGGTTCATGACTGGCTTTACTTCTACTCCTAAAGAAAATAAGAAATTCTCTCTCAATACTTTATTGGTATTTGGATTGAGGTTGATTGGCAGAGGATTCACATCTGGTAAGAAGTTGTTATGCACTTTAAATTTGTCATGCATTTCTAAAAATACCTTCAGAGCTCATGAACTCAAACTGCTGGAAGTAGTACAGTTATGTTCTGAAGAAAATATGAAAGCTGCATTTAAAGAAGTGCAAAATTTTAAAAAAAAATACAACTTGTGGTGTTTCGGTAGATGGCACATGGCAGCAGAGAGGCCATATGTCACTTAATGGTTGCGTTTCAGTTATTTCCATTGATACTGGAAAAATTTTAGATCTGGAAGTAATAACTCAGTATTGTTAAATGTGTGAATTGAATGTGAAATGTTAGCATGTATGTTCAAATTATAAAGGATGCTCTGGAAACATGGAAGCCGTTGGAGCTTTTAGAATTTTTGAAAGGTCACTAATCAAACGAGACCTGCAATACACCGAGTACTATGGTGATGGTGATTTCAAGGGCTTTTTACAAGTGAAAGGATATATATGGTGAAAACAGTGTCACAAACCTTGAATGTATAGGACATATACAAAAAAAAGAGTAGGCTCACGTTTAAGGAAACTAAAAAAGAACACCAAAGGACTTGGTGGGAAGGGGAAATTAACTGATAAATTTATCGATAAACTGCAGAACTATTATGGGATTGCCATCCGCAGCAATGTTGGATGCCTCGAAAAAATGCAATCTGCTGTAATAGCTCCCTTCTTTCACTGCTGCTCTAGCAATCAAAATCCCATGCATGGGCAATGTCCAACAGGGAAAGACAGCTGGTGCAAGTATAAACAAGCATTATGTGATGGTAAAGTATATGTGGACAAAACAGCAGGCCTTTCAAATTCAGTGATTAAAGTGATAAAGCCTACTTATTTAGCACTCTGTGATAAGGAGTTACTAAAAAATGCCTCCATGGCAAGACTCAAAATAATAATGAAAGCTTTAATAATGTATTGTGGTCTGTTTTGCCGAAAGAAATTTTTGTTCATAAAAAAACTTTGTTTTGGGGTTCATACATGGCTGTCATCTTATATAATTCGGATTATTTAGGGCTATTGCCTGTATTTAATTATTTAGGTATAGGAATTGATCCAACGACACTTGAAAAGTATATGAGAATTGACACGGAGAGAATTCAAAAATCGAAACGCCAGTCATTACTCTCAACAAAACTCTCCAGAAAAAAACAAAAAGCCCAAAAAAGTCCAAATTAGCTAAAAGTGAAGCTAAAGAGGACTTAAGCTATAAATATGGGGAGTTTTGAAAATGTTTAGTGAGTAGAAAAGTAATTATTTTGAGTTAAAATTATTAAATGTGTTTTACGAGAAACTGTTATTCAATATTTTTCTTCATGATAAAGCTCACTATACAAAATATTTTTAAGATACTAAATTTTTAAATTTTCAGAATATGTTTTATGTAGTTCTATCTATGTTATGAATCAAAATCTCATCTCTGTGTATATATTTATGTACCTAATTGCTTTTTTATGAAAGAAAAAGCATTAATTTTTTAAAATTTTGAGTTTTTGCGTAAAATTTGGTATATTTAAAAAACTTTCAGAAGTATTACAAATTTTTTTATTCTATCACAGATAAAGATGTGGTTTATGTACTCTATAAATATTATTTGAATACATTTATTAGAATTTTGTGTACAAGATTTGTCGTAACTGCAATTTTTCACCAAAATTTCGCTAAAAATAACAATTGTTATAGTCTACAAAACTCTCCAGAAAACAATAAAAGGGTAAAATAAAGGTCAAATCAGTTTTACATGAAGCTAAAAAGAGCTTGAGCTATAAATATAGTGAGTCTTAAAATTTAAAATTAGTAGAAAATTTTTCATATAGTATTAAAATCTTTAAATGCATTTCCTGAAAAAATATGTTTTTCAATTCTTTTCTTCACGCACAGTTCACATCAGAATTTCAGAAAATGTTTTAATCAGTGTTATCTGTGTTTTAGACTATAATGTAATCTCTGTGTATATATTTATTTATTTTATTGCACTTTTTGTGAGAAAATAACATTAGAGTTTTGTAAAAAATTGAGTTTTTGCTTAAAAATTGACATAATCCAAAACTTTCAGAAGTATTTACAAATTTTATAGCTATTAACACAGATAATTATGTCATTTTTATGTACTGTATAAATATTATAAGAATATATTAATTAGAATTTTCAATACAATCCTTTCCGCAACTGCAATTTTTCACTAAAATTTCACTCAAAATTCCCAATATTTCCCAAATTAATTTTAACTTTGTAAAAACTGTTTTTGAATTCTTACTTTTATGTCCCATTTCAAATAAAAAATGTTTATTTAATTGAAATTTTATATATTTTAAAAAAAGTGCTCCGAATGTAGAGTCACATACCTTAAAAAGTGCCAAACTTAGAAAAGTCCATCGAACTGCCATGTTTTAAAGCAAGATTCATCACTCAAGAGACAATTTTTCCCTCATGTCCACGGTCCAGTGATGGTCAGTTTAAGACTATTGCAATCAACTCTTTTGCTTTCTAGGGAATGATGTTCGGCTTGTGGGAGGTCACCCACAATCATAGAATCCCAGGTTTTCTTAACTCTCCATGAACACTCCTTTTGCTAGCACTAACGCCTGATCAGCATTAACCGATGAGGACATGCACTTTTGTTTCATGACCCTTTTTAGATCTCGACGCCTCTCAGGGGGCTCATCTTCTTTAGATGAGAACGGGTTTCACCATCCAGGGTGCCCTTGTTATTTTCTACTTTTCCCAAGGTGTTTACAATGTTTGGTAATTTCGGGTGTCACGAACCAGGGGTACCCTAGTAATCTCTTTTTCCAACCCTCCTACTAGTCATCCAATTCCCTCTTTCTTTTTAAAACAAATGTTTGGCGTACTATAGCCGGAATGTGATCTTGCACCAATAAACCCTACAGTGACTCACTCAGAATTCTAAGACTCCGTTCACTAAATTTTTTGGCCCACCACTACGTTTTCTGCAGTTTCTAACATCGAGGTTTCTATTTCCTAATTACAACATTCACAATGGATTTTGGCTTCAGTAGAATATCCGAAATTTTGCGAACTGATTTCCCGGAATGGTAACATTTCACTATAGTGTCACGATCAAAGCCAATAATCGCATTTGGCATATTCATTGTATTACAAATACTTGAATATTACCCAATTTACCATTCCCCAACACGTTTATAGCTTTCGTTACACTTCAAATTCCGTCACTCGTCAGATCCACTTCTTCAGATTGGTGTCCGGATACTTTTGGCTAGATAGTGTATATTCTTTGAGACTTAAAATTATGTTGGTTTATCGATCTAATTTGCGTAAAACTGCTGTTGGTTAATTCACGATGCTTTTATTCGAATAGTTATTTCTAAAATGCAATATTATTTCCCTTTCTTGTAACACTTCTGAAATTAGTATTAGGTAATAAAACATTTTAGCTGTAGAAAATTTCAAATATCTTTTAGTGGATTTAAAGTATAAAGCATCAAAGTATAAGTGAACAGTATTCCAAATATACCAAAAATAAAATTTCTTCTTATGGGGGTGAATTTCCACACAGTAAATGTTATTTCCTTTTCAGCTAACATAATGAATCGTTGATGGTTGAAATTTGATTTTACTTCTTCAGGCATAATCAAAGCCATAGTACCCACTTCAGCAGAAGCTTCTGCAATTGACGCAGCCGACAATGCCATAACTATGAATAGTGCAAAAGTGTTGAGAAACAAATGATACGTTGCAACAGAATCATTATACACTTTAGGGTGCAATGCAACATACAATGAAAAACACAGAACACACGAATTGTAAATTAGTGTAGTAAATACAAGAGAACCAATAGTCTTATCTATATCATGAATCTTTGATTTGATAACAAAGTAAGAATGCAGAAGTGTTGCGTAATTTAAAGTATTTTTTTCAAGCAAAGACGTTGCGAAATGCTTTATAATGGATCTTGTGTCAAAACATACAGCAGTATAAAATAACATAAAAGACACCACAGGGACATTGGTGAATATGAGAAAATAAATATCAAAAAGTGCTGTTGCAACATCATTATACAACTGCTCGCTGAAAGCGTATCCAAAGAACATGTAAGAAGTACTAAATTGAAACTTGCTGATGAATAACGTATAAGCAAGCATGGTTATATTTGACGATATACTGAGAAGAATAAGCATTTTTAAAAATGTATTTTTACTTTTTTTCTTTTTAAATTCTTCTAAAATTTTGACTATTCTCTTCAGCTGATTCATTTTTTTTATTAAAAGGCAGCGATGAACGATAATAGTGATAGATGACAGCATAATAGATACTGTTAGAACAGTGTTTCCTGTAAATGATGCCATAGACAATGATACAAATATTTGAAACAACGTAGCAGTAACATTGATGCAAGCGAGAAGTATGTAAAATACTCGTTTGGTGCAATTTGCTTTCGAAGCGAGAATCAGAGGGTAGATACCACAAAAATGGAACAAATAAAATATGTAACTGTACGGGGATACCATATTTATGTTCTCTTTACAAAGTAAAGTACCGCAGAACTGATTATGTTACCGCGAGTTAAGTTCTTCCCTGAGAGTGAGTGTTTTATAAAGTCGATTGATTTTCAATATGAGTGTCAACTACAGAAAAGTGCTTTTACTTAGAACACCTTTATATCACATGTAATCAATTAATGAATCGATAAATTTTCATTATTTTTTAAAGTCGATTCATATTTAATATATTGACACGCTTAATGTATTATTTTTGCTATATAGCTGATATTTTGATAAAGGATTGGTCAATAGTTTTGTATATGATAACTGAAGATTTTTTCTTTAATTACGCGTGTTGTGTGTTACATTTTTAATGAAGTATTATTGACTCTATTGCAAAATACTTGAGTGTGCAAATTATTTTTATAAATTCATCTTTAATTCTTTATTCTTAAAAAAAATATTCTGCTATGTTGCTAAGGGTTAAGGTGCAATCTATCTCTGTTATATCTAATTTAAATAAAACAAATATGAAAACATCATATTTGAAAAAAAATATACTTTGAGCTGTTGTTTATCAAATTTTGCAAAGTTTTGATTTCATTAAAAATAATAAATTACATTTTGTGCAAAGCTTCCGACTGAGTAAAAAGCCAGATAAGATTTTAACATTTTTGTCTTCTCGTGATTTATGGCATATTTGTTGTGACCGATGATGTTTTAAGAATTCTTGAGGCCTTGGGTCCCTATGCTAAAGTAGTTCCCACCTACGACTGTTTTAAGTGAACAGTATATACCTAACAGTGTCAAATACCCCTACAAATGGTAACCCCTTACCAAAAAAAAAAAATGTGCGTGATTCACAACCTCACAAACCGACACGATCGACTATCCCCTTTCGACTAATGATAGTGTATGGTGCTAGGATTATGCTTAGACAGAAACGACGGATATGACAAAAAAAACCACCATGTCGTCACTTTTGACATTTGGCATATAATTCGAAATTCTTCGTTTTTCGGACAATATGACCGAGAACATTATTTGATTAGGAACTTATTGAGGAAAATTCGAGACTGAGACAAGATCCTCACCCTTTAATTTGCCCATTCCTTAAGGCCTTTTTCGGTCAATGTTAAAGAATAGGGATCAAACGGGAAGCACATTTGTGGGCAGGAAAAAGTTCCAATAAAAAATTATTAGGGATATAAAGAAAATAATTCTTTAAAGGATAGTGTTCTTTGAATTTTTATTTTTTTAAAAAAAGCAGTTTTCAACATTATTGCAATAAGAAATTTGAATTTTCTATATTAAAGTATAGGAGGTGAAAACGCAAAACACATTTTAACAAAAAAACATTTATTTTTTCGAGTAGTATTAAATAGTATATAAGAAAGTATGCTTCCCTCTTTTTACCGGTGTAGCCAGAGTTATGTTTTATGCTTTTATTAATCAACTTTGTTTAAATTTTAAGTTCATTCTGTATTATTTTTGGCGTAGTTCGGCCTTGCAAATTCTGACAAATAGTGGGCAATGGAAAAGATTTATGATGTACAGAGATTTAACATCTCAAATCGAATGAACTTTCCTATTTAGGAATGTTTTAAATACTTTATACATGTGTGCTTACAAAATATAATTTATACAGATAATTTATAATTATGCCGCTTAGATTTTTTTTTTATTTTTATTTTAGAAGTGTCTATAAAAATATTTAAACTCTGTGAAGCGACTGAATGCAGAATTGAAAGTATACTTATTTTATTCTTGACCAAAAGTTGTGAAATAACTAAAGAACACAATTACTACTCCTTGAAGCTCACAAATTAAATTATAATCTAATTATTTTAATACACAATTACTTATTATTCTTATTTTCTTTTAACTAAAAAATAATTTTTTTTTTCAATCGAATAGATTTTATATTTGACGTAATACTTTACCATAAAACATTGGCACAAATATTAACCAAATCTTTTTTTTTCTAATTTAATTAGTAAAAACTTTTCTTCAATTAATTATGCGCAGTTTCTAAGTCTAAGCACCTTTTTTGTGAAAAAAAATTAAAAATAGAGTAAAATACGTCATTGATATATGAAAAAAGTAAAAAGTGTCCGTAATAGCCTAGTGGTCAAAGTAACGGACCCGTGACTAGCATGTCATGCGTTCCTACCCAGTACCGCTGAAGACCCGCCATGTAGGGAAGTGATGCACGTTAAATCTCTCGAGAACTCAAACGGTCTTCCCGCTGGTGTGGTAGTTAGGAAAGAGCTTTATATATATATATATATATATATATATATATATATATATATATATATATATATATATATATATATATATATATATCTTCATATATAAAAATCTTCTGTGCGTGTGTTTGTCACTAAACTCCTCCTAAACGGCTGGACCGATTTCGATGAAATTTTTTGTGTGGGTTCAAGTAAATTCGAGAATGGTTTAGATTTACGATTCGGTCCGACATCGCAATTAGTTAAAAATATATTAATTAAAAACATTAAAAAAAACAACTCAACATTCACCTGCATTGTTGTAACAACGCTATTGTTATAAACAAAAGTAAGATAAAAAAAAATTTAAAATCAATTCCTACTTAGATCAACCAAGAAAAAATTTATTTTAGCTACTTTTTATTAAATAGTTGTAATTAATATAAATATGTATATACATATCACAGAATCACAACATTAAGTGGTAATTAATTTTTATTAATTATCGTTAAAGTATCGTATTGTCATCCCAAACAATCGTGTATATAAAATTTCCTTTCAACTGAGTGCTTTAACACGTGAGAAAAAACCATTTCTAATTTTGACATAAGTTGCCAATAGGGTCGCTAAGTCGCCAACGGGGCTGTATTTGTAATTTTTTAAATAATTAGTTTTAATCAATTAATTTTTATTTATTATAATTAAATTATTGTATTGTCATCCAAAATAATCATGTACATTACATTTCAGCTCAATTGAGCGCTTTAAAATGTATTTTATTACCGGTTGAAAATTCCACCAAGAAAAATAAATAAATAAACAAAGTATGTATAGAGATCGTGATCTAATAGTAGGAATTGAAAAAGATGTAAGTTGGCGTCGAAAATTGATTTTCAGCCAAACTGGCCAAACCCGGTCTTTATTGTTACGAAAATGCAGATGATTCACGCTTTTTAGCGTTTTTAATATCTTTTCAAATGATCTTTATATATGTAATTCTTCTGTTTGTGTGTACATAACTGAACTCCTCCTAAATGGCTGGACCGATTTTGATGAAAGTTTTTGTCTGTTCCAGTGGACTCGAGAATGGCTTAGATTTATAATTCGGCTTAGAATTGTTTATTTAATTAATTTTTTATTTATAAATTGTTGATCTTGGAATGTTTTCCTTTGGATCCGGCAGACTCAAAAATCTTTTATTTTGAATTTAAGATGTGTGTACAGGACAACGTCTGTCGGGGGTCCTCTAGTATATATATATATATATATATATATATATCTTTACATATAAAAATCTTCTGTGCGTGTGTTTATCACAAAACTCCTCCTAAACGGCTGGACCGATTTCGATGAAATTTTTTGTGTGGGTTCAAGTAAATTCGAGAGAGTGGTTTAGATTCACAATTCGATCCGATATCGCAATTAGTCAAAAAGATATTCATTAAAAACATTAAAAAAATACAACTCATCATTCACGTGCATTGTTGTAACAACGCTATTGTTATAAACAAATAATATAAAAGAAATTTAAATCAATTCCTACTTAGATCAACCAAGAAAAAATTTATTTTAGCTACTTTTTATTAAATAATTGCAATTAATATAAATATGTATATACATATCACAGAATCACAACGTTAAGTGGTAATTAATTTTTATTAATTATCATTAAAGTATCGTATTGTCATCCAAAACAATCGTGTATATAAAATTTCCTTTCAACTGAATGATTTAACACGTGAGAAAAAAAAAACCTTTTCAAATTTTGACATAACTAACCAAAAGGGTCGCTAAGTCGCCAACGTGGCTGTATCTGTATTTTTTTTAAATAATTAGCTTTAATCAATTAATTTTTATTAATTATAATTAAAAATTATTGTATTGTCATCCAAAATAATCATGTACATTACATTTCAGCTCAATTGAGCGCTTTAAAATGTATTTTATTAACGATTAACAATTCCAACAAGATGAATAAATAAACAAACAAATAAAATATGTATAGAGATTGTGAGTTAATAGTAGGTATTGAAAAGATGTAAGTTGGCGTCGAAAATTGATTTTCAGCCAAACTGGCCAAATCTGGTCTTTATTGTTACGAAAATGCAGTCGATTCAGGTTTTTTCGCTTTTAATTAATACCTTCTCAATTAGAATAGGCAATAGCATTAGAATAAATTAAGTTCATGTACAATTTAATAAATATACCTGTTATAAAACAGTTTGAGTCTTAACTTTTTCACCTTTAATTAAAACAAGCTTAAGTTTTTATTCACATAGCCTTTACATTTAACTTCGCTCATAGTATACACATACTCACACGATATCGATTGATTGAATTGTGATAACCGTACATGTGTGTAATGACGTTAGACATTGTAATAACTCTTCAATACAAATTTTACTAAAAATGGTCCAGATTGTTAAAGCTTATTCATAAAAATTTGGGATTTTTGAATTTAAGATGTGTGTGCAGGACAACGTCTGTCGGGTCCTCTAGTATATATATATATATATCCAACAGTATTTTGCTCAATTTTCCCCTGCGATAAATTTTACCGTCTTTGATTCTAAGTTGCACCCGATTTTCAGTAGCTTAAACATCGGGAAAAAAGTGCGGCTTAGATTCGAATAAATATTGAAGTATCGCGATTTTAAAGTCTCTGTATCTGTTCGACTTTTTTTCTATTCAAAATTACTGTATGGCATTTTCTATTATTGAACGTTTTCAATAACCTGGTCAAGTTCTTTACTAAATGTTTAATATAATAGATGCTGTGATTTCTTTGCGCAATACATTTTACACATATCAAATTTAGAATTAAAATTAATTCAAAATATATCCATTTTAGTTAAATATGTGATAGAAATTTTATTTAACTCTTTTATGTGTGAAAAGAAATATGTGGGGCATTACCATAGGAACATACATTTGCTGCTCATTGTAGTTTTTCCTTTTAATACTATAGTTAAAATATTGATTTTTATTACTAGTTTATTTTTATTTTTAAGTTATAAAATAAAACATTCACAAAAAGATAATCTGCTGAATAAACTTTTAAAAACTCTAGTTTTTATAAAAATTAAAACTTAATTTTATAAATATTTAAACGGTGCTTTAATTTTTTAAACGCAAATATACATAATTTTTAATTTTATTAAACTTCTGAAATGAATGATTTATTTTATAAACAAAAGAAAAATATAACTGTAATAATTAATAATGTTTGATTTTTTAATCTCGCAATTGTGAATCGAATTGCTTGATTTTCAAATGTTAAAAAGCTTTCCATTTCTCATTTTTTCCATTATTCATTTACTCAGTAAATCTCATAATCAGTTATGAACTGTTTACACCTTTTTTGGGGGGGAGGATATTGAATCTATCCACTAGAAAACTTAAGTCAATCTTATTATTACAAAGTTGTCTTACCATAAATTATTGTTTTAAACAATCTGTTACTAGGTCTAATCACTACATGATAAATTACTTCATTTAATTGCAGTTTTGTTAGCTACAAAACCGTTTAGCATCCTTCCAAAGGCATATCCTCATGTCATGATGTCAATATCATATGGTATTTTTCAAGTACTTGATGTATTTCTTTAATTTTAAATTTCTTTTTCTTTTAGTCTCCTTAAAGTATTTTTTTTTACTCTTTAAGTACTATTATTTAACAAAGGGCAAGAGTCAGGGGTGTAGCTACCGCCGATCAGCCGTATCAATGATACGGGGCCCCCCAAGCTACGGGAGCCCCAACGTGTGTAACTACAGTCCAACTAACAAAGGCCCTCATACATAAACAGGACTCCAGGAGGGATTTTGATACAGGCCCCTCTTAGAACTAGCTACGCCAATGGCAAGAGTCATAACATCACGGTCACTCAAAATCCTGATAATGAGAGGTTATAGTTTGGAAGACCTAAGTACTCTGTCCATCCACCCCACGATGTATAATATCTCATGGGAATTTCCCTTCAGAGGGGACTAGAAAATACTTGTTGGTCCGAAGTCTTTAGGAAAGAAAAGTACAAACCAAAATGGAGAGAAATAGGAAACTTTTATTGCTATGTACTAAAACAGGGTCATCTGATAGGATGGTGTTGGATAACCTTTCTGACCGAAGTAAAATACGGTGGTCATCTAAGTCACTTTTGAAATTTAGAGACGTATTTCAATTCAACTTCTTTTTTTTAATATTGTCGGATATATGAAAAAAATGGGTGGTATCAATATGCCAGATGACCAAAAGATATCGCATATCATGAAAAGGATGGATGAAGATCTCTACCAGGTACTGATAAACAGCGAAGTTAGCACAGTAGATAAACTTGTTACGTGTTGCTGTGAAGTGGTTTCCATGAAAAAGAAACACAAGTTGTACGACTACGATATGAGATGCTACCTAATGTTACACCCGTATCAACGGCAAATGAAGATCTAAGTGATCTAATTCGAAGGATTCTTAAAGAAGAAATCGAGAAAATACTCCCACGGATTGCAACATGCATAAACGACGGGCCAAGCGATTTAGTATTCATTATCCCAGAAGAAGTTCGAAGCAATTTGACCTTACTCACTCGAGAAAAACCTGCACCTTCTCATTACAGAACTAAAAGGACTGGTGAAAGCTCCTGGAAACCAAGGCCAGGACCTCGACAAGAAAATAGACCAACTCAACCAGATACCAGAAGGAAGACTGACCTTTAGCGTACTTCAGACAACAATTTGCTTTCATTGTGAACGACCGGGTCACGTGACTAGATATTGTCGCGATAGACGACGTGTTTTTGCGCAGCAAGACAAAGAAGGCAATTAAACCAGTACTAACGCTGGGATTCTGCCTGTGTTTCTGATTATGGCCATGATCCTAAATCTAACTACCAACGTTATAGAACAACGCAGACACAATCCACAACGCAGCCAATCAAGATCTCCATCTCGTCGCTCACCTGTTAGAACCAGTGAGGAAAACTAAGACTTGCGACCTGCGTGGGAAGTATGGCCGCAATAAACGAAAACCTTCCAGTATACACGGCCGCTAAACTAGTCAAAAACTTTGTATCCGTCGCTGTCAATGCGCATGTCATTCATACTTTGGTTGATTCAGGAGCTCATTATTCAGTAGCTTCCGAACAGCTACGCACGCAACTAAGGACGCTCATGTTCTCAGAACACAATCCGATTCTTCGAACTGCCTGTGGTAAAGTTGTAGATGCTTTTGGACGAAGCATGTTTCGAGTGAGCTTGAATGGAGTGGTGCAAATTTTCGAATTTTCGGTATTCCAGCAATGCAGTCATGACCTCATATTGGGATGGGACTTTTTCAAAGCAACTGATGACATTATTGATTGCGAAACCGGCGAAATTCAGATTGGAGAAGTCTCTCCAAATGAATGAAGTAAATTCTGGTTTATATGCAGTCAATGACGTTGTCATTCCAGGACACTACATAAGAAAGATTTCCATGTTGACTAAAGACCACCAGACCTTAGAAAAGGTTATAGTTACAGGAATGAAGAATTTTGAATGGTGTAAAGAGCTAAAAGTCCCAGCTACAATTGCCACACTCTAGAATGGTAAAATAGATATTTGGATTGCTAACAGATCCTCTCAGCCACAGATAATACCAGCTGGCATGTGTATAGCCGAAATGACGGATATTGAGGATGGAGTGGTAAGTTCTTTGAACGAGAATGCTGACAAAATCAAAATAAAATAATGGAGGTATCCTAGACAGTCGGCGGAAAAATTCAAAGGCCTTTTAGACCTGGAACTGCATGAGGCTCAACAGAAAGATCTTTGAAAATTGCTTTACGACTTTACAGATGTTTTTGATTTTGATAATAAAATAAGAGTCTCGAGTAAAGAAAAACACAATATAGTATTCGCAGACAGTGGCACCGGCCTAACTTGCAACTAGGCAACTGCCTAACTAGGGACGCAAAAGTAGTGAATCCTGATCGGGACCGCTGATCCGAATATTCTCATCCAATTCAAGAAAAGCCCATAACTATGTCAAACAACACCAGACGATAATAATGCGAAACAATGCCAGGCCCGTATTTTACGCAAACCATGACAGTGCTACCTTAAAATTCTACTAGTGTGAAAAGTGATGTGGGGTACAAAAAACTGAAATCAAGTTTTAGAAGTTCCCGTAATGACGGACGCCCGTAATTCCCCCTTCAAAGACTGAACTTGCAGGGGTAGGTGCACAAAAAAAGGCCACAGGGAGCATCTCGGGGCGGGAAACGAGAATCTGGATTCGGATTTCATAAACTTCCCTAACTTAGATGGATATTGCCGGAATGAGGTGGAAATACTTTGTGATCGAGTCCCGCGTCCGGATTTTCACTTCCTATAGCAACTAAACTTGCAGGCACAGCCTTGCAAAAATACGATTGCAATAGCAAATTACATTGGCCATTGCATTTTCAGTCATTGTTGTCATTTTGTTAGAAGGTGGATAAATTGCACATTCCGCATTCAAGCTGAAATTAGGCATTCAAATGAGAATTCAGGTGCAATGTGTGTACCATTGAAAAAAAGTGGATTGGCTACGGTATTGCAAAGGAATTCGATCATAATCAGATGAGTGTACCATATCCTAATAAACATTCACTCGAGGCTTTTCACAGAACTTTGCAAGTTTTAAGTGGGAACAAAAAATATTCGGTGGTGCTGTCCTTGTACTGTCTAGTGATTTTCGACAGACATTGCCAGTCATTCCTCTTGCACTACTTTTGCTGACGAGACATGTTTAAAACAATCGCTTTTATGGCGAAGCGTCGAAACACTTCAAGTGATCATAAACACGAGAATACTATTGCAAGTTGACCAAAAAAAGCACAAGTATTTTCTAATCAATTGCTGGATATTGGAAACGGTGAAGTAGAACTGCATCTCAGTACATAATGCATCAAATAGCCAGACAATTTCTATACTGTTGCTCTGACAAAAAAGGAACTGCGATTGAGAGCATCTTCACGGATATATACTGTATAATTATCTGTATCAGAGGTTCCCAAACTTTATTCTCTCATAGACCCCTTGCTGTGTTTTTCATTTTGGGGTATACCCCTGCTTCTTCATTAATATTGTTTTTTCTTAAATTTATCGGCTTAAAAGCCTTTTTTACAGCTAGTACTACTAGTATTACTTTAAAAGAATTAAATTTCTAACTAATGAAGTATAGAGTTTAAAATTAAAGCACATGCCAATTAATTAAATTAAAAGTTATTTAATGTATAAAATGATTGTTAAATAAAATAACCAAACAACAAACAAATGATTTTACTGGGAGATGAACCTGGCGCTACAATAACAAATTTTTAACATTTGGTCTCTCTCTCTCTCAATCTTGTCAGGTTTAAACTTAAATATCCCCTGTTAGTAGTGTCCAGTCTTCCTTTCTTTTTTTGTTTAGATATTGGCAACCGTGCTGAAACTTCTTCTCATTAGGATAATCAATCAATTAAAAACTTCCTCACGATATTCCATAATTCGGTACAAATAACAGGTTTGCCTTTTTAAAGCCGAAATTGCTGACATCCATTTCTAAATTTTAGGAACTTCATTGTTGGATATTAAGATCAGTTCCTATTGTATAATATGAGTTTTTTCCAATGTGACCATATAAATTCATTCCCTACTGTGGTATTACCATAGTCAAAGTATTCTCAAACCTGGTTTCAAAATCTGAATAAAAGGCAGTTAAATGTTGAACGCAGGTTAAAACGTCCTGACAGATTGTCTGTTGAAAATTGAGAAAATTAGGGATCTCCAGTAGCATACTTCTTTAGATTAACTCTGAAAAAGAACGCTCTGAAATGGTTCTTGTTCTAAAAAAATGAATGATCTCACCTTGTAAGTGAAAATTAACCTCATTAAATTTTACAAATAAATGTGTTAAATAAGTAAAATTTGGTTTCTCTACTTGATTAAATTTTCTTTTAAAATTAAAATCATGATCTAGTTTACTGAGACCACTATCACACATAGACACCCACTTTCACCTCATGGAAATCCAAGATATTTCTTTGCTGACGTGGACCCCATTAGAAAAAATGCTGATATTAATAAAATAAACTTCCAGATATAGAGTTGGGATGCTTGGTGATATACTGCTTTTTAAAACAATCGACACTACTGTTGATGAAAACAAAACCGTAAGCTTTCCAACTGAGAGTTTTTGAATTCTCTGGATATAAAAATAATGCCGCCACGCAATCTTCGGTTGAAGATTGATACTGGTTATTTTGCTGCGATATAACTTAAATCCACCTAGAATATGCAACGGTACATGTTTATTCATCAAAGGTATTACTGGGGAAAACTTCTTGAAGCTAACACTTTGACAGTACAGTTTAAATGAAAAATTGTCCTGTTTGCCACGGGTTTCCACTGATAGCGTCAGAATCTCCACTACGATTCAAAATGCTTCGATTCCCGATTCGTTTGGTTTTCGCTATGACCATAAATAAATATCAAAGCCAAACAATGTCCATTTGATGCTTAGACTAAGAAAATCCATGTTACTCGAATGAGCATGATCACGTGTGGAGAAACCGTCGAATCTATTTGAGTTAGCAAAAGACGGGTTACTAAAAATATTGTGCATCTTTTAGTGATTAGTTATATTAAACTTGTGTTCAATGTTATATATATATACTTTAAAATGGTAAAAATAGTATTAAAAATTGATAAAAATTAACGTTATATATATATATATATATATATATATAGTCACCTCATTTATAAAATTAAATCTTCCTATGTTCTAACTTAACAACTTTATAAGCATTTCATGTATTATACTATACTCAAATAGCAGATGAATAAAATGCAAAACTTAAAACATTATATGGTTTTATGCTCAATTTCAACTCTCCAAAATTGCAAGTTAAGATTAATTTGACTGCATTGAATGACTTAGAATAATACTAAATCAACGTTTTAAAACAAAGCCACAACAGCGCGTGGCCGGTCAGCTAGTACTTTTATACCATGATAAAAGAATAGTAAATCGTCTTTCTTTATAACTACTAAATACTAGATTGTGAATATTCCATTGTTTACTCAACCGGGAGAAGCAAAACATTTTTATTCACATTAATACATTGTTTTTGCACCACTAAATTGTTTTGTAACGGAAAATTCATTTGTGGATAAAAACACCTATAATATGAAGGAGGAGAGCAAACTGTTGACAGTTCGAAAGATTCGACGGTAAAATCTATATTAAACAACAGTTCCTAAACTTTTGGTTGCAAATTCATAGGATTTTCCTCATATTTAGAAACGAGTAAAGCGTTCATACAAATTATCAGAGCTCTATGAGTCAAAAAAGTAAGAAACCCATTTTAGACTTATCTCATGATCAAAATTCAAAGCTATCTTACCCCTCCCCCTGAAAGAAGTAGTATTTCGTTTCCCATTTATACAACTGTGACCCTCTTCCCCCTTCAGAGAAAGGGTAGGACTTTATTGAAGGAAGTGTGCTAATGAGAGAAATTAATTGTCCTTTTCTCAAAATCTTTAGACAAATACTTGTGCCAAAAACCTCGCCAGTACCTACGCCGTATTTCCCGCAAAAAACTAAAAGTGACACAGATATAGTATTGAAAATAAAATATACATATTATCGAATGCTTATTTGAATAACGTCAAACTTCAAAGCTATGCTAAGACTATCGACAACCTCGTAATTTTGAACTTCTGTCAAAGGACGAGGACAATACCTAAGCTGGCATCCCAGTTTTCAAACTTCCACGTCCCCCAACATAAGGACTTTGTACCTCGGCTCTCTTTATGGAGGGTCTTCAGTGGTACCAGAACTCGATCCCACACATGACTTAAACATCGACCACGAGTTCATGACCATGACCCTTTTGGATACTGTGATCACCTATATCTTCTTGAACAAGAACATCGTAAGAACTGCACACGATATATTACGCAGCGTATATTTTCTGGATTCCTGCATAAAATAAAACTAATATTTTGTTACCAAATATGCATAAAAATTAAATTCGTGTATGGTTTTCTAGCGATATAAATATTAAATTTGTTATTGTTATACTAAAATCAATAATTGTATATACTTAAAACGTATTTTAATCTCTCTCTCTATATATATACGTAACATAAAATATATTATGTCTATTATTACACAACGCTTCAACGTTGATATATTTCAGAATTCGTACTGGAAAACGACGGGAAAACTTTTGTAACATTTATACTTTTATTTACTTTCTTCATTTAAAAATTGTCTGAATATTTCTGAAATATCGATACTGCTATTCATAATTAAAAGCAATGTAATGAAATTATTATTTGCGTATTTCTGTAAAAAATATTTAGAGTTTTATTTTTATAGATAAGAATGCATCTAATAAGAAAATTGAGACAACCAGTATTGCATTTAAAATATTAAAATTTAAAAGAAGGAATTCTTGAAATATAATAAAATAAAATAGTATGAAGGGAAAGTATAATATATATATATATATATATATATATATATATATATATATATATATATATATATATATATATATATATATATATCATTTCTGGAAGAGTTCGTGTGTGAAAAAGGTTTTCCTGTGTCCAACACTGTGCGCCTCGGGAAACTGAAATGCTTGCCTAAGGGCTGATGGGGGAAGAGCGACTAGCAGGTCACTCGCATAGTCGGAATGTCCAAAAATGAGAATTCTTACATGGTCAAGAGATTTACCCCTTCCCCCTGAAAAAGAAAAAAAATAACTAACATTTCTTTTATCAGTTTTATGACTCCTTCAGTCCCCCGCGTGTCCCCTGCCTCTGAAAGGGGAGAACGGGTAGAAAGGTCATCGAGTACATGATCGCAGAAGAAGTTTTAAACCTCTATCTTCAAAATATGGGTTTGACATTGACAGATAGCTAAATTACATTTGACATTGATAAATTTAGCTTGCCATGCTAAATTTAGAGTTGAAAAAAATAATAGAAGGAAATAAAACTATATTAAAGTATAAAAATGATTGCACTCTGAATTTAAAGAAAAATTGCTGGAGCCTTTAATGAATTAAACTTAAAATAAAATAAGAAATCAAATTTTAAGAAGAGAGTATATCATTAGCCTGCGTCAGCCGATATTCAATCTCAAAAGAGAAATGAAATTACCAACTTAATCTAGATTGAGAAAGGGGATAACTTTATTGAAAGGAGTACCCGAGAGAGAAATTTATTGCCCATCTTGGGAATCTTTAGACAAATATTTATGCCAAAGATTTTGCAATAGCCAGCGCCATCTAGATGGTGTTACATTAACGGCCAGCTTTCCCCTTAAAAACATGTTTGGGTTATGATTGGTGTTGATAGGTTTGCTGGAGCGCCTGATTCTCTGAGGAATCTAAATCTCCTATCAGTAGGAAATTTGGGAGCGACTTTAGATCAATAGTTTGCCCCCTTTTTTAGTTTTAATCATTTAAAATTTAAAAGTTTTCCAGTTTGAAATTTAAAAGATGACACAACAGAGGTGAGGAAAATCTGGGCGTGCCGACAGAGTCGGCGCCAAACATATCAAAATATGCTTTTATACTCAATCGTGTTTCACCAATAAATGATCTTAATTTTACTTCTGAAGCAACAAGGAATAAGTACAAATTTTTATTCAATTTAGAAAGTTAAATCTAAAAGGGTACAAATATCAGAAATGTATCTTTAGTGAACAAGAACCAAAATTTCCTCTTTTTTTTTATAATTAAGATGCATTATTTTTCAAAAAATCAATTATAATTATGGGAAATCATTTACAGGGAGAAAAATTGGAAGAATGTTACAGAAATTAATTTTTTATGGATATTTTGTGTCTTAAAATCGTGTCTGTAAAAAAATGTCATTTTTGGTTATTCAAACATAGGTTCCGGTATGCAATGTTTTTGAAATGTTTGATATAATTAAGACAAATATTGGATAAATCAATGTATTTTTGAAAGATGGGGAAAACGTTTCTTTATTTTTTTTTTCATTTTACTTTTATTTCTTTTCAACTTTTGATAATGTGATTAATTGTGATTAAAGGCATATGATTCGCCAATTTGAGAGAGAGAGAGAGAGATCTCGATATAAACTACTCATATAGAAGATTAATTCGAAACATAGTAAAATCTGGCATTTCATGTACGTTTTCTTAGAATCCATTACAGATATAAATAAATAAAAAACTACTGTCGTAACTGTGTCCTGTGTAGATATACAAACATGAAGGTGTTGTGTTATTTCCTGCGTTGACACACTCGCACACGCACTTCCCTTCTACTTTCTACTA
Source organism: Trichonephila clavipes (assembly GCA_019973935.1). Classification (NCBI taxonomy): domain Eukaryota; kingdom Metazoa; phylum Arthropoda; class Arachnida; order Araneae; family Nephilidae; genus Trichonephila; species Trichonephila clavipes. The sequence continues at coordinate 66,086 of BMAU01003862.1, forward strand.
CAGAAATTAAATATTCCTTTGCAAAATATGAATTCTTCGCAGATTGTTTATTGTTTCAGTTTAAAAGCTTTTATGTTTTAAAATCCCACAACTATCACATGTTCTACATTTAAGGGTATAATTAATTCTTTGACAACCTTTACCAAATCCCTTTTTCTCCTTAAACCTTTTAGACTAAACATTTTTTTCTCTTTTCGTTACAATTATATCAATCAATCTCTCAGAAAATACGCTGGTTATTACAAATTAAGAAAAATCATGAAAATGGCGATAACTCAAAAAGGTAAGTGAAACTTATATATATTATACAACACATAGGAAGGTATAAAATAGCATAAAAATAAATCACCAGGCAATTCTGGTGTTAGGGAAAGTAGCATATGTATACAATGAACAAATCGGATCTCAGTCAGTTTGTTATAGGAAAAGTATCTTCAATGCGAAATATGACCCTCCCTTCTTCCTCGAGAAACAATACAGCACATACAGGTATGTGTCATGCTCTCAATTAGGTGGTCTATTAATTCTGAAGGAAGTTTTAGCCATTGCTCTACCAAGGCGGTTGAAAGCCTAATTAGGGTCTTAGGAGAGGGGTGGAGAACAGCTACATGTCTCCCTGCAGCATCCTAAACATGTTCGATAGGTTTAAGGTCCGGTGATCGAACTGGTCACTGCATGCGCTGAATTAATGCGTAAGATAAACATCCACGATGTGAGCCCTGTGTGGTCTCGTAATATCATCCTGTAACACGAAAGCATTGTCCGGCATAAGGGAGTATATAAGCATACAGGATGTAATCCCTATAGGTGTGAGCATTAACGTTTCCTCGGGAAAAGACATGGAGGTCTGTGCGTCTATCTAAAGAGATACCACACCAAACACATACATCGCCTGATCCGTATGCATCTTTTTCACCGATGTGTGATGGATGAAATCCAGTTCCAGGTTATTTCCAAATGAAAATACACCTACTATAACTTTCGAGGATAAACCTGGACTCATTCGTAAGGAGAACAGCGCCCTTCATTGAGCACGTGTCCAATGGACATGTTGACGTACCCAATGGAAACGTTCCGGCCTATGGCATGGCATTAGAGGACGCAAATGGCTGGTCGTGATCGTGAAGCCTTTGACGCACGGTTGAACTTGAAATCAACCTTCCGGAGCTTACAGCGAGGGAGGATCTGAGTTCAGCCGGAGGGTTGTGACTCTATTCCGTCGTGCGCATAATTACAAGTATCGGCACTCGTGGTAGAGAGTAGCCGTTTTTGGCCGAACCTCCTGGATGCCGAATCCGTGTTTAGAGAGTGTTGCCAAAGTCTATGAATCACAGACGGACTCGCATTCATCCATCTAGTCACTTCTATCTGACTTTGTCGTGCCTCTAGTCTCCTAAAAACTTGCCCTCACAGTCCTACGAACAAATGATTCCCTGCGGTCATTGTTACAATTTCGCTGTACTAGATTTCTAATCTCAGATACACAGCAACAATTGCCGCCTTGCACTGAGACATTCCTTTTTTATGAAATATTCTGAATACATTGCCACTATATTTTGTATAATGTAATGTAGTTCAGAGAGGAAGAGCTCTTTTTACTTACCAACATATGAAAATTTCATTGGGATTGACTTATTTTTGTGCGAGTTATCGCTATTTTTGTGATTTTTCCTTAGTTTGTGATAACCAGAGTATATATAAGTCAAAGTTTCTTACCATTTCAAAAGTTTTATTCTGAATCTAAACTTTTAAATATCTTTTTAAACTCTGGTTCATGAAAGTAGGAAATGATGTGAGGATTATAATGCGCAGTCAACACATAGGTAACTTTATCTATATAGCCAATATCAGCTGGTTCCTTTTTATAAATAGTTTACTGCAATACGTAGAAACAAAACATATAAACAATAGAAATTCATCATTCTACCGAATTCTAATCCAAATGCATGTCTGTTGTCAGATAGACAGTATTTATCAGCCTACGATCATTGCACTCGTTCGGTTTCATAATTTAATTAAATGGTACAGCTGCCGCAAATAGATGTAACCATACCTGACAAGCGAACTAACGCAACTCATGAACTATTTCACAGCAGTAAAAGTGATGTACATGATATCGTCGGCTGCGCAATACGAAAGTTGACACGAGATCTAGCAACGCACTACGTCTAACTTTAGATACATCGCTTAAAGAACTCGGTGTGTCACCATACTTTACAAAATAATCAAATAAAAAACATCTATAACTACTCCATAATCTTCTCTCTCTCTCAGTAAGGAAATTGAAAAAAAATCTTTTTCAATCGTTTCACACAACGCTTTAGGACTGTAAAAGAAACTCCACTATAGATGTAAGTATAATCTACGATATTAATCAAAAATCATATTTATACATACTCAGATATGTATTTTAATAATTATATTAAATAAATAGATGCAATTAAATAGATACCTGAATGTATAAATATAAATTTTGATATATATATATATATATATATATATATATATATATATATATATATCACATAGGTTATACACTCATGGACAAAAAAAATAGCTCACCAAGAAGTAATTGCAGGATCCTAAGAAAACTTGGCATGAAGATACATGTTGGGGAGATATGCAAATGAATAAAAGTGCAGCGTGAATGCGCGTTACGTATAGCCAGTAGATGGCGTTTAACTTCGTTCAACGTGGAGTATAAAACAGGTAACCAAAGCTTGTTTGAGTGTGCTGAATCGTTTACAAACGAAGAGCTGAGGTAGACATGTCTTTACGCCGTTTTCGAAAACAATATGAGCAGTTGTCACAGTTTGAGAAGGGGAGAATAATTGGTATGATGGAAACTGGGTGGTCATCTAAGGGAGTAGCTCGTCAAATAGGCCGCTCTGATTGTACACGAAGACCAGGCTGAGGACGCCCTCGACAGACCAGTCATCGAGAAGAAAACCACATCGTAAGAAATGCACACGTACAGCCAACTGCTTCATCGGCCGCCATCCAGGCACAGGTAGCACCTTTACTAGGGGTTCCTGTGTCTTTTCGAACAATACAATTGCGCCTGGCTGAAGGACATTTGCAATCGAGGTGCCCATTACGTGTGCTGCTTTGACGCTCACCATCGACACCTCCGTTTGGAGTGGTGCCGCGCTCGAGGAAATTGGACTGTAGCAGAATGGAACCACGCCGTCTTTAGCGAAGAATCCAGATTCAATCTCAGCAGTGATGACAATTGTGTTCGTGTGTGGAGACCCCGTGGTGAACCCCTCAATCCTGCCTTTGCTTTACAGAGACACACCGCTCCCACAGTTGGTGTGATGGCATGTGGTGTCATTGCCTACAATACACGGCCACTCCTAGTATTGATCCGTGGCACCATAACATCCCAGAAGTATGTCCATGACATCTTACAACCACATGTGTTGCCACTCATGCAACGACTCCCAGGAGCCATTTCTCAAAAAGACAATGCTCGGCCTCCCACGGCAAGGGTGTCACAAGGCTGTCTCCACACTGTTACTTCCCTTCCTTGCCCTGTCCGATCCCCTGATTTGCCTCCAATCGAGAATATCTGGGATCATTTTGGACGGCGAGTTGGGTATCCCACGAGTTTGAACGAACTAGAGGCAAGGTTCAGCAAATTTGGAACGAAATGTCTCAAGATATCATACAGAACTTGTATGCCTCATCGGGCATTCTCGCTAGAGGGGGTTGAACAGAGTATTATATCATCCGTTCTTTTATCTTTTTCTCTGAAATAAATTATCCTTTTCTTTTGATTTTCTAATCATTTACTTATATCAAAGTATTCATTACGTATGTACAATTTCGTTTCATTTGGACGACTCCTTCTTGGTGCGCTAATTTTTTTGTCCATGAGTAAATTTACCTCTACATTAAACAAGCCTTCTCAAGAAACACAATTTGTTTTAACTTTTTTGTGATCTGACAAGAAATGAATTTTTCTCGATTTCTCATTCATATAATTTATATCCTACAATTTTGCAAATGGAGAGTGGTAAAAGAAACCATATATATGAGATTTTTGGAAGCATGGTTTTTTAATATTTATCCCGAACATCATATTCAAATATGATTTAATACTATGTCATCTGGAAGAATTGACCTTGATTTTAATTTCATTTCACTATGAAATAAAAAATTTACACACTAGTTTGCGTAAACATTTTAAAACAATTAATAAAACTATTTAAAAATAGAAACGATTAATCCCTTCTTTTCAAAAAAGAATTGACTGAGATTGTATATCTATAAAATATGGCTAATGGTAAAGTAATTGAACAGATGAATGCTTGTACATATCTTATTGAAATGACACTCTTCCAAACCATTACTATTTTAATAAAAATAACAAGCGTTTTGTTTTCAGAATTCTGTTTGGAATCATGCAAATTTTATGCATCATTAAAAAGCATTGGAAATGGTAATGATGGAAACTTATACAAATTTAATTATTTATGGTTTGTATGGCTCGAAAGTCCAATATCATGACCATTTTGCATTACAGGAAGGTTGTGAAAATGATGTCTCTATACAGATGCGTCATCAATTTGTTTTATTGTTCTGCCCTTTATTACTCCCTTTATTTCAGATTCTGAAGCAAAATGTCCTAGACCAGGGGTGGAAAACCTTTATGGATCAACGTGCCATTTTTTCTTAAGAAATGTTCGATGAGGTATAAACGTGCCGTCAAATAATTTTGACTTGTGATTATTGGGAAAATAATGAAAGTAAATACTAACAACTCAAAACTCTTTATTTAATACGAAAAATACATTTTACACTCTATAATTGAAAATGTTTCAGTTATACGTGTAATTTAAGTTATAGTAACATTAGTGTGACTTCTGTTGCTGCAAATTAGATGACAAATAACTTATATTAGGATTGTAAGATGTTACTTTTAGTAGAAATCATGATGAATTGGAGTCACATCTGCCAAACGGTTTCTAAGCAATGGATTATTTTTGCTGTGATTCACTTTTTTGACAAGAGGATTTGTGATTTGTTTAAAAATGCCATTTTACAGATGATGTTCTGCATACCACTGTTCCAGAATATAAAATACACACCGTTTTTTTTTTGTCGCCTTTACTTATAATGCCATATTTCTAGATTCACCAAGTTTGAAATTCTCTGTTACGCTTACTATCTTACACTTTTTATTCTGAGCTAGCCATGTTGAATAAAAGTTAAAAATCGTAAACATAACACAAATAAACTTTCAGATACAGTCGTATCAACGAAATTGACTATGCTATGCGTAGACAAAGTTTGCGCCATAAACAACTGTAGTCCACGACGTTACTAAGGCAAGACCATAACAAACGAGTGTGCTCCACGCCGCTTTTGTTCATAATACTTCATAGTAAATTTGGTTGTTTTGAAATAAAATGCAAACCATTTTGATGCCCAAAATATTGTATCACGTGCCATCAATGGCACGCGTGCCACTGGTTCGCATCCCTGTCCTAGACCAATACTAAAGCTTTACTCAATGGTATCTTAATTTTTTTTTTCTGTTTTCGATGACATTCATTGTCTGTGGCTTTACCGTCATCACGAGCTGAACTTCAGGAGTCTGTGTCTTAATTAATAAAGTAAACACCATACACATTTATGTGTGCTTCTGAAGAGAAACTAAATAAAATGAAGAAAATAATTAAATATTTACAAGAATTTGAAAGCAGTAAAAAAAATTCTGAAGCAAGATGTCCTAGACAAATATTAAAGCTTTATTCAATGGTAGCTTATTTTTTTTTCTGTTTTCGATGACATTCATTGTCTGTGGCTTTACCGTCATCACGAGCTGATCTTCAGGAGCCTGTTTCTTAATTAATACAATAAACACCATACATTTCTGTGTGCTTCTGAAGGGAAACCATATAAAATGAAGAAAATAATTAAATATTTACAAGAATTTGAAGGCAGCAAAAAAAAAAAAAAAAGAGAAAGAAACGAGGCTTTTGTAGTAGTCGTACATGATGTGTAACATCTGACATGATATCGTGGTAAATACGCAATAGTAACTTAAATACTGAAAAAAATGAATCAAGTATGATTGGAAATAATTTTCTATCGAATAATTTAAACATTTCCCCTTTTTCTGAAGATATATGATGATGTTTCCTTCAATAATACATCGACCTCTATTCTGTTGCCTGTCATGGAATCACAAAATCTTTCACATCTCAAACCCAAAATAAATCGTAAAAGAAGCATTTAATTACTTAAGGTATCCGACTACGTTCGGAACCGTGATTTAAAAAAGTGCATAAATGGATAATTTTCATGATATTTAGTGTCACTCAGATTAGAATACATGCATAAAATAATTTTAAGGACATTTTGACAAAAAAAATTTATTTAAATATAATATTTTGGCAAAAAATTAACTTAGAATAATCTTTTTTCCAAATGTTCTCCTTTTGTGAAAAATGGTTCTATCATAATAATATTTTGCTTGTATATATCTCAGACCTCTCTACAGAGGCTCAACTAGAATTTTTGAAATATATAACTTAGAAGTGGGTTTATCCATGTTTTACGTCAACAGAAGGGAGAAATTTTAAGAAAAACCATTAGAACCATTTAGAACCATTTTTCACAAAAGGAGAACATTTGGAAAAAAAAAGATTATATTCTAAGTTAATTTTTTTGCCAAAATTTTATATTTAAATAAATTTTTTTGTCAAAATGTCCTTAAAACAATTTTATGCATTTATTCTAATCTAAGTGACACTGAATATCAAGAAAATTATCCATTTATGTGATTTTGCAAAATCACGGTTCCGAACGTAGTCGGATACCTTAACGAGATGATGAATTGGAGACGGAAATTGTATAGTCAAATCATATAATACATACATACCTTCACCTCAGCTAATTTATAAATAATCTTCATAGAATAAGGATTAAAGCACTTACCGCGTGTTTATTAATGACAAACATCTCTTATCAATTTTAATCATTTTCTATAATAATCTAATAAGTTAACGGTTTTGAAAGTGGAATAACTTATTAACATTTTAAGTAAAAAAGATAAATGATATCTTGAATCAAAGGAACTTTAAGGCTTTTGAAATGGACTCAAAGCTTGGAACATTATTATATAAGTGAAAATTATTCCAATTATACCGAAAATAAAACTTCTATTAATGGGACTGATTTTCCACACCGTCAGCGTAATTTCTTTTTCAGCTAAAGTGATGAATCTTTGGTGGTTAAAGTTTGATCTCTTGTCTCCAGGCATAGTCAAAGCTATGGAACCAACTACAGAAGATGCTTCTGACACTAATGATGCCGAAGCTGTCATCATTATAAATAATGCAAAATTAATCAAGTACGAATAATATATTGAAACTTGTTCCACTGGATTAGGGAAGTTATTTGGTTGAAGCGCAACATAAAACATTGAACACATGAAACTAGAATTGCTAATAAGGGTTGTGAATACTAGAATACCAATGGTGTTGTCGATACCATTAACTGTTGATTTAATAGCAGAGTAAGAATGCAGAATTTCTTCATATTTAAACCTATTTTTATGCCGCAAAGATTTTATAAAATGCTTAACTATACATCTCATATCATTACAAACTGCAATGTAGAAAAAAGCGAATGACATCATTGGAAGTGAACCAAACAAGAAAAAATAAATATCGAAAAATGATGAAACTATATCATTAAACAACTTGTCTTGGGATTGGAATCCGAAGAAAAAGTAAGAAACATCAGTGTATAGTCCACCTATGAACAGTTTATAAGATAGTACGAAAATATTTGACGATACGTTAAGAATAATGAGCATCTTTATCCAGAATACACCTTCAGACTTGTTGTCTAGTTTAGTAAATTCCCCGAGAATATTCCATATTTTCTCCAAACGATTCAGTTTCTTAATTAGAATGTAGCGGTGTAAAATGCTTGCTCCATTTGTAACCATTACAGAGGTTGATAAAACAGCATTGTTGAAATACATAGCCATAGATAGTACTATTGTGAAGCTGGAGAACCCGATTATTACATTGGTCAAAGCGAGGAGTTTGTAAAAGATTCTTTTAGTACAAGTTGCCTTAAAAGCAGGAGTCAAAGGGTAAATGGCACCGCAATGAAATAAAAAGAAAATATAACTATACGGTGATAACATGGTCATATCCTCTCGAAATATTTAGTAAATAGAGGTGGTTACGTCGAGAAAGTTTATCTGATTTCATTAGATTACATAGCAACCAAAATTTATATTAGGAGACGCATTTGATTTCCAATACCAGTGTTACGAATTTTGTTACTTGAAAAAAGGCTTCAAAGTATTATAAAAGGTTTTGATGGAAATTAATTGATGTATCAATTGTGACAGTTACAGATATTTAAATGCTTTTCTTGGGTATTATGTTTTACTCGTTCGATCGAAAACCCATTTTCTTTAATGGAGTTTTGCTTAAAAATATGTTAAGGGTCGTTATTTTATTGTTAGTTTTTAACTTTTTTTTAGTTTGCGTGAAAGAAATTCCTTTTTTTCTTATTAAAGTAGAATTCAAAAGGAAACATTGTAAGAACCTATGGTCCAACTATAGAGATGGAGGAGGAAAGAAAAGAAAACTAGTCATATCTAAAAGCAATGTATTTATTGACTACACAATTAGCAACACATTCAAGTAATTTTAGATAATAAATGCGCCCAAACTAAGCGATATGTGGATCAATAATGTGATATGAAAAGTATGAGATAACTTTAAAAATCGACTCACTTATTTCAGGATCTAATCTACTTTCCTAATTATTTGAGCACTAATTAAACTCTAGTGACCAATCGTCACTTTAATTCTCTCTCTTTCACTTATCATTTACCTGAAATACACTATAAAATTGAATACCTGATCAGTAGCAATCTATCCTATCTCCTCTCTTTCTCTGTTGCTAGCTTGAAAATCTAGACTATATACACCAGACCTAATATGGATAATAAGGGTTTCTTTTTCAGAGGGTTGATTGCGAATAAACTAGATTTGAAAGACCAAATATTTCCCAAAAGGACTTTATTAATGGAAGGACACTGATAGATTTGTAACTCCCAAACCGTGAGCGAAACGGGATTTTAACAACCCGATATAGATTACATTAATAAACTTTAACACTTAATCAAGAATCGCCGACTAAATTTTAACTATATTAATATTTTAGTGCGAATATTAGCAGTTATTAAAATTACAGTAAAGGAAATTAATTATTGATCATATAAACATACAAAAATTTGAAATCAATTTTATAAAGTATTCAAATATCTTTAAGTGTCACAATCGGTACACAAATAAATTTCTATCGAACTAGAAATATTGAAAATCTTTTATGTTGGCAAAAATAATCGCAACAGTGCTATTGGAAATCGAAGGTGTCATCTATACATATAAATAAAAATGAAGTGTCTGTTTATAATTTGAAATTAACAGTGTTTACTAAATGCATTTAAAAGTATATACAGTACTTACATGAAAAAATCCATTTTTAAAATTTTTGTCTGTCTTTCTGTCTGTCTGTCTGTCAATCTATCTGTTTTTCTGTCTCTCTGTTTGTACCGGCTAATCTATGAAACGGCTGGTCCAATTTTGACGAAACGTTCACTGCAGATAGCTAATGTTATAAGGAATAACTGAGGCTACTTTTACTTTAGAAAAAAAATTAGGATTCCGAGAAAATAAAATTAAAACCAAAGAAATTGTGAGCAATATCCGATTCAAATAGGGATTATTTTTATTTAATAGGGATTATTTTATTTCATGAGCCTTCTGTCGCAACGATTGCTAGCAGTTACATCAAACTTTTTTCTTTGATTAGGTTGCTGCCATTCGCGACATTTCCCGTTCATGTCTTGATCCTAATGATTTTACAGTCCTTAAATGCATTGTCAAAGGTCATGCATCCCTTTCACCCCCTTCCTCGCGGCTTCATTTGTGTTCGCGTTTCACCCTACTTGCTGCTTAGACCTATTTTGATCCTAAAGATTTTAGTCTTCACCCCAACGACAGTGTCAAAGGTCATGCGTCCCTTTTACCCCTTGCTCAACAAAACGAATAGAAAAAAAAATTTTAAAAAAAAGAAACATAGATTCACAAAGTAGAAGAAAAGTTTTCGTTAACTCTGCGAATTGAATGAACACTTTTTTGTTAAACTCCACGTGGATGAAGTCGCGGGTAACAGCTATTTAATATAAAATAAATGCATCAGAAAGTAACATTAACGTATTACACATCCAGATAAAAATTATTTATACTATTTTTAGCGTTTATTGCACAAAATCTGTAACAATGTCTTACTTTTGCTGAGCAGGTAGGTGTTTTCAAAAATCGACCCACAAGAGAGTTACGGGGTGTCATAAATAAAAAAAAAATTTCAGCTATGATATTTACAGACTTAAAATTTAGCAAACATGGTCTTTGTATTCAGCTGAATTATGTAAAAAGCTTCTTTTTTTTATTTCAATTTATACAATTTACGTAAAATTAACACATTAAAAACTTTTTTATCCTTCAGTCTGTATTTTTTAATTTTTAAATTAACCCGTGCAAAGAATGGGTATACCAGCTAGTTTTATAGAAAGTTGGAAGCATCTGCAAGCAAATGAAATCAGAGTAATATTCAGTGCAGTCATTTCCCTATATCAAGCATTTCAAAAAGATATAATCATGTTAAAGCAGCGTTTTTCAAACTGTGGAGCGCGCCCCCTAGCGGCGTGATAAATCTGCAAGGGGGCGCGAGCATATTGAAAAGACAAAAACAAAAGATTATTTAAAAGAAAAAGATTTATTTACTGAAGTAAACAAACAAAATGTTGTGTGACATAGTACAAAATGAAATACACATTTACAAAGATATAATACACTTATAAATATATCAGTACTATACAATGTATTTTATAATGAGTTTAACAATACTAAGTCAAGAACCAGTTTGATAATTACCAGTGGCTCCATTGCCTTGCATTAACACTTATCTTAATAATCTGTACAGTTTACAATTAATCCCTTAACTTCCGCTTAAAACTTGTGGCCGCGGTAGCCGAGTGGTATAGGTATCGGACCGTGGCTTGCCTTGTCACGAATTCGAGCCCAGTACCACTAAAGACCCACCGCCAGGCAGCGATGCACGTTAAATCTGTCGAGCGCTGAAATATCCTCCCATTGGTGTGGTGTGGTGTGGTAGTTAGGAGAGGGGGTGCCAGCTCAGGTGTCGTCCGCGTCACTTGACCATGGTTCAAAATTACTTGGTCCGTCGCTAAAAGCCCTCGTGTAGCTGAACAGTGTGACGTTAATATTAAATCAAATCAAATCCGATTAAAAGTTACGTGATTTGCTCCTCAATACCACCGTTTTCCAAGTAGACACGCGAATGTGATGCGGGGTGGGGGAGCATATCCTCTGAAATAATTCAATTCCTTACAAACATTGTCGATATCCTTTTATTGCATTCCAAAGCCTTCGGAATAATTTTATGGATAGCATTGCACCGAAAAGATCGTATTTCGGAAAAACGTATATATACGTCCAGAAAATTAATGCTTTGGCTGAGCGAGACGTTTGTATACACAGGCTTAACTTTAGCGTGAAAGAATAGTATTTTTTTGAATTCAATACATTTTTATTGTATGGAGGGGCCGCGATGAAAATTATGATTGAATATTTGGTCGCGAATAATGAAAGTTTGAGAAATACTGTGTTAAAGCCGTTTACTTATGCTTTCTTTTTGTTCCATGCCACTGTCATTGACCCTTTGACACCTGCTTTTAATGTGGCCTGTGCTAAGCGAATCTTTTACAGACTTCTCGCATTGTTTAATGTTATACTTGCTTTCACCAGTTTTACAATGGCTGTGCTTATGAAAAACGCTGTTTTATCAACATGTGTGTGTGTCTGTAATGATTTCAATTTTTTCTAACACTTTACACCGCTACATTCTAATCAAGAAACTAAAACGCTGGGAGAAAATAGCGAAAATTCTTGGCAAAGCAACTAAAAGTGGCAACAAATCCGAAGGTGTCTTCTGGGTAAAGATACTCGTTATTCTTAGTATATCGTCTTACATCTTCGTACTCTCTCACAAATTATTAATTTTTAGAATATATCCTGATGATTTTTTACTTTTTCTTTGCGATTTATTTTCAAGAGCCACTATTTTACGAAATAATTTCCTCACTGATTGATATTCTTTTTGTTTAGTTCACTTCCTATGATGGCGGTTGCCTTTTTCTACATTGACGTTAGAAATGATATAAAATACATAATTAGACATTTCATAAACTCTTTACAGGATAAAAATAGGTGCAATTACGAAGGAATTTTGCATGCGTACTCTGCGATTAAATCAACAGTCAATGGTATTGACAACACTACTAGTGTTCTGGTATTCACAGCCCTAATTTACAATTCTAGTTCTGTGTGTTGTTCTGTTTATGTATTGCTAGAACCAAATAACTTCGCCGATTCATTGGAATTTTTTCCATTATGATATTCCTTTTTGACTATTCTTTTCTATTTATAAAAATGCCATTTTCGGCATCATCAGTATCAAAAGCATCTTCTGTCGTTGGTTCCATAGCTTTGACTATGCCTGAAGACAAAAGACCCAGCTTTAAACACCAAAGATTCATCATTTTAGCGAAAAAGGAAATAACATTGACGGTGTTTAAAATTAGTCCTATCAAAAGAAATTTTATTTTCGGTATAATTGGAGTTCTTTTCACATACATAATATTGTTCAAAACTTTAAGACCACTTAAAATCTTTTTTCTTAATAGATTTTTTCCACTTCGGAACACCTGAACGGTTTACAATGGTAATGACAAAAAAATGAAATCTTTAGATTAATGAAGTCAAGAATTCTAAATTGATGCTTATCATTAATATTCAGAATGAAAGACAATCAAGAATGTTCTATTGCCTTAGAATCGATGAAGATCTACATTTTTTCAATACCTTTTTTTTGCTTCTTCAGTATTAGACTGCTTACCTAAAGATAAAAAATAGATGAAAACTTGATGTATATTCGTCTGAAAACTCTTCTACAATATATGTTGAACTTTCATAGTCTCACTTAAGTGTTTAAATAATTACCTTCTGCAAAAAATAGTTTTTCTTTGTTCATATTTTACCATTTTTTCAACTAAGGTAACAAAATTTCTTTATTCTTTATTTTCCATCGAAATATTGCCACCCTGTAATGCTATTAAACCAGTGCTTCTTAATCTTTCAATATTTGCGACCAAATGTTCATTCATAATTTTCATCCCGCCCCCTCCGTACAATAACAAAGTATTGAATTCTATAATACTATGCTTTGGTGCTAAAGCTACAATACGAGTTTAAACTCTTAAGTTCCACAGACGTATATAAACGTCTCACCCAGCCAGAGCATTAATTGCCCCGGACGTATATATACGTCTTTCAGAAGTGCGATCTTTTCTGTGCACTGTTATTCATGAAATTAATCCGAAGACTTTAGAATGCAATAAAAAGACTGTGACAGTGTTTGCGAAGGATTTACTCATTTCAGAGGTTTCCTTACTTATTCCTTTTCATCTTCCTTCCCCCTCAATACATCACATACGCCGTACACACATTCCAATACGCACATTGCCGTGGGTAGCCTAGAGGTTAGAGCGTCGGACTCCAGACCGGATGGCCTGGGTTCGATGCCCGTTCCCACCAAATGCCCTCCGAGTACACACGGAGTACGTGCTCGTTAAATCAGTGGGTCCGTAGTCTTGTGGGCTGAGTCACGAGAGAAGAGACTGGAGAATATTTCCCTTCCCTTCAGTTTCCATGCAGTAATTGTGGTGGTGAAGATAGATGGTGTCACCATCTATCGTTCCTACGGGGAACTTCGCCGATCTAAATCGTTCTGTCACCTGTATGGTGCTCAAGACCAACGACAGGCGTACCTCTAGCCCCTTGCCACGATGAATTTCGTGGGCCTCGATCTGACTACGTCAGTGAGTTAATATTAACGTCGCACTGTTCAGCTACACGAGGGCTTTTTGTGGCGACGGACCACGTAATTTTGAACCATGGTCAAGTGACGAGGACGACACCTGAGCTGGCACCCCCCTCTCCTAACTACCACACCACACCAACGGGAGGACGTTTCAGCTCTCGACAGATTTAATGTGCATCGCTGCCCTACACGGTGGGTCTTTAGTGGTACTGGGATCGAACTCATGACATGCCTGCCATGGTTGGATACCTTAACCACTGGGCTACCGCCTGACTACGTCAGACAGGTGGCATTAGAAACAACAACAACAACATATACGCAGGCGTACGTGGAAAATGGTGGCATTGAGGAGCAAATTCCGTTACTTTTAATCAACAGTTAATGGATTAATAATAAATAGTACAAATTATTAAGATAAGTGTCAATTTTTGTATATAATTTTATATATGACAAGCCCATGGGATCATTGGTAATTATGAAAATTTGCTCTTAATTAATCTCTGCAAATTAATTATAAAATACATCATTCAGTACTGAAACAATTATGACTGTATTATATCAGTGTAAATGTGTATTTTACTTTTGTCGCGTGAGAAAGTTTTAGTTTTTTTACTTTCAGTACGTTAATAATTTTTTAAAAATAATCTCTTGTTTTTGAATTTTCAATATGCTCGTGGCTTCCTCATAGAGTTATCATTCCTCCCTAGGGGGGGGGCTCGCCTTACAGTTTGAGAAACGCTGTATTAAAATTTAGAAACTCTCAGAGTTTTCTATTTCATCATTAGTAATTCATTAACTTCTCCGTAGTATTTAAAGAATTAAAACATTTTCATTCTCTCTAAAATATCCTTTCTGATTCTGTTATGAAATGTGAAAGATGTATTTAAAAACTTATTAATCTGTGCTTATTCAATGAAGTTTTATTCTAATCTTTTCTAAGAGAGATCGATCTCTTTCTTTCTTTTCTCAAATTGATAACATATTAATATGTTATGAATACTCAAATTATTATATGTTTTTAAATAAAAAGTACTTGTAATCGCTGCATTTTAGTAATTTCGAAAACAAGTTCTTTTGTCGAAGGAAGGAAATTATAAGAGTGCCGTCATACAGCCCACAAAAAAATATTGATATCGTTTTTTTCAATGCTCTCTCTCATTGAAATTCATAAAATTAATACCATTATTATTAGTAGTATTCTATAAAAGCATAAAAAGAAACTCTGAGCTATGATATTGATATAATAACTAATTAATTTAATCAAACAGTAAATTAAAATCATATAGGTTTTTCTTATTTAGGACTCCAGTGATAATTTAAAAATGTTCTAAATAATTTTAAAATGTTCTTAAGAGTCCATGTTTCACAATCTTTATTTTGATGCGATCATTAGTTCCAGAGATAGTGGAGAAGAATGTTCAGGGGGGGACGTAAGTACTAGATTAAGAACTAAACTCAGTGGCGCAACAGCCCATAAGAGCAAATGCCTACTTTGCCTCTCTAAGTTTCGTGCGAAGTACTAGATTACTTTCAATAAAATAAAGTCCAAAGTGTGTGTTTTAAAATTTAAAAAATGAAGTTCTGACACAAAGCTTATAGTAAATTTTTATTCCTGTTTACTTATACTGAAAAAACTGTCATTCTATGGAATATTTTGTAAATCTAAATGAGTTATTTAGAACCATTCTTAAAATTATCACGTAATAATTTGCAATAGTTTTAAAAACACATCTTTCTAGTCAAGTGTAGAACTTTTAACTATGCACTTCTATATTTTGAGACTCATAGTGTGAGAACAGCGTCTCGATTTAATTATATTTTTTATTAGATTTTAAATACAAAAAGAAAATTACCTGACAGTCAAATTGTATGCTCTTGAAAGCAGCTAACTTCCTAATTTTTTCAGCTCGTGTCTAGTAAAGCTGTATTCCCGTTATTTTGTATAATTTCATTAAATTTATTTTCTAGCTCTTGCTTTGTATTTGATTTTATAATTTTTTTCTTTATTAATTCATTCTTTCTTCTCCTTCGTATATTATATTTCTTTTATTTGTTTATGTACGGAAAATACTTCTAGCGCACGAGAATTATTTTATCTGTTTTCAATTTTTAAAAAATACATTTTTCGATTTTTTTTTTGTATTTATCTTAAATTGTATTATAAACTGATGATCTTAAATCAAACAAAAATAAAATAGATAAACAAACATATAAGTGTATGCATGTGTATACTTTTCAAAGATGACGTGAAAAAGTAGATCGAGAAATAAAAAAGTATATACTTAACTTCACTGTCCTTTAACGCTGTTCGATTTCCAATCGTACATATTTCATCATCTTGAATATTTCATGATTAAATAAACGATCTTCGTAAACACGAAATTGATTTACTTTGGTTTTGTGGCTCTAGAAATAAAAATATCTAAAAACTATTCCATTTCACACATATTTGAAACAAAACCTTTTTTTATTTTTTATTTTATATATATTTTTATATGAAAATAATATAAATGGAAAAAGCACATACATAATAAGTAAGGATTAGCAAATCCAGTTTTAAGTTACCTTAATTGAGTAGAAGACATTGAGTAGTAGTTTAGGAAATTTAGATTAATTCTTAGGCAAAAAAATCATGCCAATATTATGAAGGAAGCTTTATAAAGGGTGTTTTTTTAGAGTTATAGAACTTTAAATTGCAATAAAACAACGATGTATTATTCGATTGACATGAATTTTTTTTTATTCGAAAGATAATCTTGTGGCATTACATTTTAAATATGATTTCTGGCATAGGACTGCCACGGCTGGCTCGGATGTAGTCCAATATGTACGTCCAATTTTCGATGACTTTTTCCAACATTTGTGGCCGTATATCGGCAATAACACGGCGAATGTTGTCTTCCAAATGGTCAAGCGTTTGTGGCTTATCCGCATAGACCAATGACTTTACATAGCCCCACAGAAAATAGTCTAGCGGTGTTAAATCACAAGATCTTGGAGACCAATTCACAGGTCCAAAACGTGAAATTAGGCGGTCACCAAACGTGTCTTTCAATAAATCGATTGTGGCACGAGCTGTGTGACATGTTGAGCAGTCTTGTTGGAACCACAGCTTCTGGACATCATGATTGTTCAATTCAGGAATGAAAAAGTTAGTAATCATGGCTCTATACCGATCACCATTGACTGTAACGTTGTGGCCTTCATCGTTTTTGAAGATGGATTCCACCAGCCCATAAAGCGCACCAAACAGTCAGTTTTTCTGGATGTAACGGTGTTTCGACATACACTTGTGGATTAGCTTCACTCCAAATGCGGCAGTTTTGTTTGTTGACGTAGCCATTTAACCAGAAGTGCGCTTCATCGCTAAACAAAATTCACTTATGAAAATTGGGAACAACTGCAATCTCGTTTTGGGCCCATTCGACGAATCTAAAAGCGTTGTTCAGGTGTGAGTCTATTCATGATGAATTGCCAAACCAAACTGAGAATAAATCACTTGACAGCTGTTAAATCGGTCGCCATCTTGGAAAGTAATGCCAACTTAAACTTCTATACCTGGAAATAAAACACTCTTTATATACGTGATGAGAAAATTTATTGTCAAAAAATTAGTTAAATAGCTTGCTTTATTAAATTCATTTTTGTCCATTAACATCTCAATGTAAATTTCCTTGGAAGTACCTGTTTTTCCGATGAGAATTGTGAAGCTATTTAGGGTGTTACAATTTTTTTATGTCAAGTCTTAAATAATTTCTCAAATTTACGCAATTTTGTCCAGTTTACATGATTGTGCAAAAATTATTACAATTAATACGAATAGCTTTTCTCTTTTCTTTTTACAACAAAATTGTATAAAATATTTCATAGGAGAAATATGGAAATATGAGCACCAAAATACTACTTATTGAAAATATGTTACACTAAAACTCTTTCTATGTTTCCGAAATCATGATACTTCAAACTTAAGAGTATGGTACTTCTAATGTTATATGAAAAAACCTCTAACTTTTGTTGCTCTGTGTATAAAGGACTCTAAATAAATTCTGCAATAGCTTATATTTGTCTAATGTTTTAGGTAATATAGGCACAATTGCCGGAATTAAGGGCAGGTTGCATTAGACGAGAGACACTGTCACCCCCCCCCTATATATTTACATCTTCCAAAAAGAAGTATATTGTTATACAAATTACATGTTTAAAAAATGATAAGAAATAAAAACTAAACCTTTGTTATTGAACGAAGTGTATCAGAAAAAAATGTCCAAGTTTTTATCTATAAATTAAAAATAATTAAATGGTGAATATATTAACTAATTAATAAATTTTCTAAATAAACACAAATTATCACAAATTTAAAGAAAAAATATTTAATAATGACTTGCACTTGTGTATCATACGCTCCATTAATTCCGGTAGAAGTAATCACCCTCTGACTCGGCACAAAATTGGGAGGTCCATCGCCAAAAGCCCTCGAGTAGCTGAACAATGCGAGTTAATACTCACTTACTAACTCGACACATTCCTCATAAAACTAAGGTGAACAAAAGCCAAAACAATGCACCTATCCCGAGTCCTTGGTTTTGATCATAATAGTAGTTAGTACCACGAAAAAAAAAAGAGCAAATGCAGGATCATTATGTTTTTCTGGTACTTGCTGCTGCGCTGCGTTTGCCATTACACATTCTCTGCGACCAATTTTTGCAACTCTTCTTCGTAGAAAACAGAACTTCTGCCCTTCTCAGCTCTCTTGCAAAGTTCTTATATCTTCCACGATTTATGCAGGATTTTTTTTTGGTGTTGGAATTAGACTCAGCTCCTCGAAATTAATGCTGCTGGCTGCAAGAATTCAGTACTGACAGTAGATGAGCCATGTGCTACTGTAACTTGGCCAAAGTGATAAGAAAAAAGAGGTTCGTGGAAGGAAGATGAACTCAAAGGAAGTATAGTTCGAGGGGATTCGAGAATAGGGTTGGAAAGCATTACTTCATCAAATTTCGGTATTGTCCATATTATCCTTAATATATCTGCTCATATTTCTCTAGTGACATTACTTTTTAATTGTCATTACTGATGCCGAAGGCAGAAAGAACAAAACCATCCATTCACACCAACGGATATTACACTCACACAAGATTGCAATCATTTATAATTTTTATGCAGAATTAATTAATCTTGCTTCTTAAATCTTAAATAAGATAACTAAATTATAACAACAACCCCGAATTCGAAGTATCAGGGAGCTGTACTAACAATATAAATGCTCTGTTTACACTTGTTTTTCAACAGCACAACAACTCAAAAATAATAACACAGTCGACGTGATGCTTAATCATTACCAATAACGCAATGAGAATGCACCAACTCACGACTATTATTTGTAACATGGGTATTTGCTGAAATGTCCCCATATTACCTTATGGTCCATATTTTGAGAGTTGACTCTATATATTAATGATCTTTCCAATGAATGTACATTCTCGAACCAGGTAGATCATAACCAAAATGTAGGTTTTTGTTCAAGTCCGAAAATGTAAGAGATTCTATTGAACAGACGTAGAATGTAACTTTAAAGGTACTTCAAAAAAGCAGATATTTCCTTCTGTAACGTTTTTAAAATAGTTGAATTTGAAATGTATTTCTCCTAAAAAATTCTGCTTTATTTATTTTTTACTTTATGGGGAAACTTTGGTATGGAGAAAGAGAAAGGTGCTCAATATCTATTGTTAAACGTTTGTTAAATGTTAAAATTAATTCAGAATTTTTTGTGTTGTGAGAGAGAGAGAGAGAATTTTATGAGATTATTAAAGCAAACAAAAACTATTTCCGCAAATGTCATATCTAATCAAAAGTACAACTCAAGAAATAAAGACAAGTGTTGCAGAGTAAACAGTTTAGGCTTTTAAATAATTTCCAAAATATGTCCTGGGTTGGAATTCCCTAAAATATGGCAAGCCTGTTGATAACTATCAGTTTCGAAACATAGATAAATAAGAGAAGATTTTATTTCAATGTTATGTTTTCCCCATGGCCATATATCATACATTCCAAGTTTCATCAAAACCCAATCATCACAGAACGGATTATACAAGCCTCTAAATAGTGTAACTTTAATTATAATCACCAGGTAACAAACAATTTTCAATTTTACTACTCTGCTTTTTTTTGCCTATTATTAAACTCCAACACGACACTCTCAAGTGAGTGAGTGAATATTAACGTCACACTGTTCAGCTACACGAGGGAGTTTGGTGACGAACCTCGTAAGTTTGAACCATGGTCAAGTGACGAGGATGTCACCTGATGTGGCAGGCTGAGGACGTTTCAGCTCTCGACAGATTTAACGTGGATCGCTCCCCTACATGGAGGGTCTTTAGTGGTACTGGGCTCTAACTCATGACAGACCTGTCATGATCCGATACCTTGACCGCTGGTCTACCGGAGTCCACAACTCTCTAAAGAAAGAACTACTATGTATAATTTACAACAATGTAAAACGAGTTCCAAGAGATGTCTTCCTTCTTTCTCATAATTATAATGATCTATTTATACGTGTCAACTTGTGCTGAACCTAATAGAAGTAGCAGACAGTCGGCTGCTAGTTTTGAATAGAAATTGCCTTGAGGTCAACTATCACATGTGGTCAACTATCAATTTCTGTTGTGGCATTCTCTCAAGCACTCGATAACCATGTTCTCCATCTCAGTAGTTGACGCAACTAAATTGATATTATGGAAGCTACGTTCTTAGCACGCGACTGCTTGCGTATTCGAAACAGAGAGAGAGTTGTTTCTTCTCTGTACCGGATTAATAAACTTTTTGTCTGCGTGTGAAAGGATTTCTCGCCCCTCTTCACATTAGAGGAGTGGACAGGAGGTGGTGACAGGAAACGAGTGGACTAGCCCAAAGTTGCCTCGACAGAAATTCGGCTTAAATGCCTCCTATGCCGTCGAATAGTTTGGCATAAGTGATAATAGTTCCGAAAGCTGCAAGGATAAAACTTCTTCGTATAGGCACAATTTTCCAAACTGAAAGATGCAATTCTTTCTTGATGTACACGAAATTATGCGAATGATTTTGAGAAAGACTTTTACATTTTTTCAGTACTGATTCCGATACTTCGAAAAGAAATACTGCAATAGTAGTTGCAGTTAAAAAACACAGGCTGGAATTCAGTAACCTACATAAATCAGTTAGAGTGAAAATAGTTTTTGAATGGAAAATGTATGATATTGTAAGATTCATCGTAATGGCCACATAAATCGTGACACGAAAAAAGAAAGTTCACTGTCAATAAAATTCACCAATCTTTCAAGGTTTAGGTAAGATTGCGATATTTCCTCATAATTTGTTCCAGAATGTTCATCTATCTTCTTTAAGAAATTCTGAATGGCACCTTTTATTTGAAAACATACCATCGAGTAAAACAAAACGAACGTGTTTATAGGTAACGCAAGAAGTATTAAAAAATACATCCTGTACGTTAGATTAGTGACTTTAGGCAGATATATAACTTTATACACGTTCTGAAACAACATTTCATAATTTACATTGGATGAATATATATGACAACTTTGTGACGGGTTACCGCGTCTTTTCATTAACATGTCCTTTGGGTTCTTTGTGGCCAGAATTAATGGTAACTCTTTTCCAACCAAACCCATGAAGTGAAGCGTGAAGGATAGATGCAAATTTGGGAAGCTTTCAAATATCAGGAGTTAGAGTAAGCGAGGTGGCAATTTGAAGAATGTTATGATAATCTGTGGTTCAAGAGTGAAGAGGTTTTTGAAAGGTTAAGTGACAGCCAACAGAAGTTATTCGTAACGAGAGCCCTTAGAACAAGGTGCATACCATTGCACTACTGTGAACCGAAACTTCAACTTGGATTATATTGATCGCTACTTCATTCGCTTAGGCGAGTTAGTATCCGTGTTACGTTATTTCGGTATTATATGTATTGTTTGTTTAGCCACCTTAGATTCTCCCACATATATTATTATTATCTGAGCTGTAAGAAGTTTAAGCTTAAGATCTTAATAAAGTCGTATTAAGATCATGACAGCTTCTAGTTCTTCCCTTATTCCTTCGCCTATAGCTCACGCTGATAAGCAAGTGCCCGAGGGGGGCACTCTTACATTGGCGCCAAACGAAATTTAATTTATGTAACCCCGGGGTACAAGGCGCGAACGGGTTTAGTGTTTTGCCAGAAGTGTACTTTTCCGGGTTTGAGAATGTAAATGAGTTTTTGGAGGGTATTGACAATCAAATACGATTACTTGAGATACCCAGTGATTTATCATGTGCTTATTTGAAAGGTCATCTCCTGGGGAGGGCCAAAGATTGGTATCACATATTCGGGTCAGCGTTAGTGCAGAATACAGCCACGGACTTTGCGCAGTTAAAAGAAGCTTTGTCAAAAGCATTCCCTGGAATCCGTAATAAGAAAGATTTAAAAATAAAGTTTTATGCATCCCCCAACGGAGAAGGGACCAGGAGCCAACAGATTTTGCTTACGATCTGTTAAAATTGCATATACAGCTAAAACTGGGGATGTCCGAGGAAGCTTTAGTAGACCATATTTTCGTTAGACTCGAACTACAAGTCCAGGATTACGTGGGGGTTCGAAATCGGCAAAATACGGTTCAACTATTGGAGGTCTTATCTAAGTTTGATGAAAGATATTCGTACAAAACAATCCGAGGTTCGGGTAATAGTGATAATGTTGAAAGACAAGGTTGGAATGAGCGTTGGATGTGTAATGCTGATGATAGTTGGAGAAATTCGGAGGTTGAGCGTAGACCGAGTCAAGGCAGAAATGGTTATAGGGATAATTACCAGAATGGCCGCCAAAGAAATCAGTGGGTCGACAGCAGGAATAGATTTCAGCACTATGATCGAAAATTTAACGATAGGGGATACCAATTTAGAAATGGGGGTCAAAAGGACGATTTTAGTAGAGGGGACTGCAGAAATAGAGGTCCGAGTGTGAAATTAAGTCACGGTGATAGGAGGCAAAGGGGACGATTAAATGTTTGAAAATTAGTGATGATCAAAAGGATCTGACTCAGTCGGCAAATGAGGTACCGATTAAACTTACCGCGATATGCATGTCTCCAGTGGAACTTCCTTATGTTCCTATTTTGTTAAATGATACTTTTACGAAAGCGTTATGGGACACAGGAGCGGATAAGTCATTTATATCGGAGGAGACATACCGAAAATATTTTTTTATAAGCAAGGAAAAAAATCACGTGCACAGGTGATCACTAAATGTCAGAATGTAAGAGTTGTGGAATTGAATGCTCGAATTAGGGAGTTTTTGAAAAGGCTTAATTGTTTCATGTGTTGGCTGATTTAGAATACCCATGTATTCTCGGAGTGGATTTCATAAGTAGATAAAAGATTATTTTGGACTTTAATAGAAAATCGTTGACGATTCCCAAATCGCAAATTGATACAGTGGTTAAAACGATTGAGGATTGAAATATAGAAATAGATCTTTCTAAGACAAGGTTGGGAGGATAAACAGAAACAAGAGTTGCGGGAC
Source organism: Trichonephila clavipes (assembly GCA_019973935.1). Taxonomy (NCBI): domain Eukaryota; kingdom Metazoa; phylum Arthropoda; class Arachnida; order Araneae; family Nephilidae; genus Trichonephila; species Trichonephila clavipes. Next base: position 89,640 of record BMAU01003862.1, read on the forward strand.
TTGTTTAATAGTTTTAAAGGTTTATTTTCAGATAAATCAGGGCTTACACATGTTTTATATCATGAAATTGACACAGGAGATAGACCACCAGTTGTTTCTCGTCCGGATTGTTAGGACAAGGTAAAACAAGCGATACTAGATATCATGTAGAGAAAATGTTCACAGAGGGAACCATAATTCCGGTTCAATCCCCGTACGCGTCACCACTTGTGTTATGTAGAAAAAATAATGGGTTCCCGCTGGATGATCCGGAAGCGTATGGATTTGCTGTCGACTATCGGAAACTTAATTCTATTTCAAAGTATACCCATCATCGTTTACCCTTAATATATGATTCAATGATGAATATACCCCATACGACAATTATGTTGGCTCTTGATCTTAAACCGGGGTACTTTCAACTGGCAGTAAACCCCCATGATATAGCTAAGACCGCGTTTGTTACGAAGAAAGGCACTGACGCATTTTGGCGCACGCCCTTTGGCTTGTCAGGAGAGACTCCCAATTTTCAGAGGGCAACAGATTTAATTTTAAAACCGGTGAGTTTGTGAATGTGTATATGGACGATGTTATATCGTCTCCATCGTTCATTCACCATGTTGAACATCTAACGGAAGTTTTTTGATTATTACATAAGGCAGGGTTAACCTAAAATAAAGAAAAATGCAAATTTGGTTTAAAGAATTGAAATATTTAGTTTTGATTATTAGTGAGAAGTTAATTAAAACGGACGAGACAAAGGTTCGAGCTGTAGTTGAGATGAAACCACCAAGAAATTCTAAAGATGTATCGAAATTTTTAGGTATGTCTCAGCGGTACGCGAAATTTATTAAAAATTATGCTGATCTTGGCGAGACCCTTTATAATCTTAAGCAAAAACTCAAGAAATTTTGTTGCTCAATAGAGGCGCAGACGGCATTCGACGCGGTCAAGGTGGCCATAACGAAAGCGCCAGTTTTTAAATTGCCGTATTTCAAAAGGCATTTCGAGCTATTTACGGAGCGAGTTCAATGAGTGTAGGAGCGGTTCTAAATAAGAAGTAGATACCAGTGGTGTTTGCCTCTCGCACGCTTAGTAGTGCGGAGAGGAATTACACTGTAATGGAAAGGGAGTGTTTAGCAGTAGTTTGGGCTCTGAATAAATTCAGAACGTAATTAGGTTCACTACCGATTAAAGTTATTACAGATTGCGCTGCTTTGATACGTTTAACACATGGTAAAAATATGTCGAGTAGGATAATTAGATGGGTTATAAAATTAGAAGAATTTAATATAGAATGGGAACATCATCCTAGAACTCAAAATACTGTGGCTGACGTTTTGTCGAGGAGCCCGGTTGAAAGCATATTAGGAGAAAAAGTTAATTGTGCAGTAATCAGGGATCTGGTACTTTCGTCGCGTAAACAGTTAATCGAAGAGCAAAGAAAGGACCCGGAATTAGAACATATCTATAAATATCTGGAAAACCCAGAAGATCGCTCGGTTAATGCGACGATATGTAAGAATTAGTCCCGCGATTTCCATTTAATCTAAGGCTTGTTGTTTTATGCGAAATACGCAACGTCGCTAGGTGAATTGCGAGTTTACATTCCAAAATCTTTAAGGAATGAAATGAGTGAATTTCACGACACGCCCATAGCAGGTCCTTTAGGATGCTTTAAGACTTACTATAAAATAAGGGACGTTTGTTATTTTCCGTATATGAGAAAATGTATTGATCAATATGTCTCTACATGCCACATGTGCCAAGTTAATAATTATAAAAACGCGTTACCAGCTGGTTGATCAATTCCTATTATATCAAATTATTCTTATGAAATAGTTATACTTTTGATTTGTTGGGTCCATACCCTGCATCGAGAGTGAGGCGTAACCGATATGTTTTAGTATTTACAGAACATTTCAGCAAGTGGGCTGAAATCATACCCCTTAAAAAGGCCTCGGCTCGAGTAATAGTGGATACTTTTTTAATAATCATATATCGCGTTTTGGAGCTCCAGTAAAATTAATGAGTTATAACGTGCCCTAATTTATTTCCGATATTTTTGAACATTTAAGTAACAGATTAGGCATAAGGCATGTAAAGACTGTTGTATATACCTCAAATAAATAGAACAGAACACGTGAATCGCGATCTAGTGCAAATGATTGCAAATTATGTGAATGATCAACACGAAACATGCGATCAGTTCTTACGTGATTTTGCTTATGCTATTCGTACATCAGTGAATGAAACGACGGGAAAAACCCCTGCAGAATTATTTTTAGGTCGAAAGTTTATTACCCCATTTCAGAAATAAGTAATGGTATCGGACGGAACTGAATTTGCAGTAGTGGATATTGAGAGAGTGTTGGATGAAGCTAGACGAAACACAAAGGCTAAGAATGAAAAGTGGGAGAAATATTATAATAGACGCAGACGCGATGTGCAAATTAAGGTTAATGACTGGTCTTGATAAAAACGCATCTTTTAAGTTCAGCAACAAAGAAAGTGGTGGCTAAATTTAAACCAAAGTTTGGTCAGTATAGAGTTAAAAGTAAAAAACAATAATGCAGTAGTGATATGGAGGTTGGGAAAAAGGTTAACGGTTAATGTCGATCAAGTTAGAATATATCGTCATAGGAAAAGTGACGAGATGGAGATACGAACTGGTAGTTCGGATAGCAATAGTTCACGCCATAAATCAAGTAGTTTTGAAAGCGTACACCAGAGATGGTAGTATGGTAGGAAGAAGGGGTCAGGTGTAAAGCGTAAGTTAGAGGGAAAATGGATACGTTTTAAGAAAGATCAGAGTGAGAAGAGGTACACATGTAAGACCAATAAGCGCGGACCACTTATCAGATCACCACCTGGCTCTTGGTCAAAATCCAGTAGAAATCTCAAAATAAGCAGGAAAGAGACTATTGGGTATAAACAATCGCGTGAATCTGAGTATGGAAGACCAGAGAGGAAGATTAAGAAGGGTATAGGACACAGATTTGCTAAAAGAACATTGTCGTCGAACTATACTAATGATTTACCACAATTTATAGAAAGAAAGACCGAACACAGGAAACAGTAATGCTCAGTATAAGTAGGTACAACCTCAGACCAAGAAAAGGAGCAAAAGTGGAATCCCAACCAACCATTGAGATGAGGACACAACAGGGAGGACCAGTTCGATCCAGAAAAAGCAGAGAAAATCACCACAGCCCCTACATCGAAGAGCAAGCAAGGTCAAGCCAAGTAACAAGAATACAAGAAGTATTCACCAACAGCATTGCCAGGAGAGGAAAGGAGGAGCGAACAGCAACAGATCCATCTCCTTGGAGGTCCTAGTAGGGGACGTCAACTACAAGTCATAAAAATCAGGTTGCATCGTTTCAGTTTATATTCTTTCGAACAAGTGGTAGGAAGAATTATTGCAAAGAAGCAAGTCATGGTCGTTTAATTAAAATTTATATCGCCAAGCAAAAGTTGACACTACAATGAGTGCATTTTTCTAGAAGATGAAAAGGGAGCTTTTGACTTGTATTTTTTTTTAAATTATGGAGAAAACAATTGTAAATATGCATTTGTTTACCTCTATGCATGACTTCGTTGAGATGCGACAATTCTTTTGGTAGCTTGTTTTGAAGGTTTATTGAAAAGTGTATATATATATTGTTTGATATTAATGTACATCTGGTTTGGGGAAACACAGCGTAGACAGTTTACTAACAATAACAGCGCTGCGCAATTAGACGGTAAGTTTATTGGAAAAGCCAGATGAGGTGTATATATGAAAATTAGTTGTAATTTAAAGGTGGTATATATTGTATAAAAATTGTGAAATGTAATGATATTATGTGAAAGTTTGTTATTCCAAGTGACTTAAAGAGTTTTTATTTCAGGGTGACAGACCCTGTATTCTTGATGGGAAGCATTTCTTTTTTGCACATTGTTAATCCTACAGGATGGAAATAACATAGGTTAAGACTCAAAGAAGATTGTAAAAAGAAACAGAGTTTTCATTGTAGATCCGACAGGATGGAAAAGAAGTGTAATGAAAGAAGATTTTAATATCTTTTAAGTAGCATTAAGTAGAATTAAGTTAGTTAAGGGATGTGCGGCCCTGGCTTTTCCAAATAAGACATATATGGTTTTTCCCCTTGTCCGTTGCCTGGATGGGGCACGCTCATTTATTTTGTAAAAGGAGAATCTACCGAGATTAAAATACATAACTGTTAATGTTGGTCTAGTTAATTGAGTAAAATTTATTGCGGCTGTCGAGATTTCAAATTAAGGAGGAATATTAAAAATTAAACTAAAGATGAATAGTGAAAATTAAAGTTTAAGTTGAATATTGGAAATTAATGGTTAAAATGACTATTTGAAGTTAAAATTTAAATAGGGCATTGAAAGTTCGAAGTTCAGAAAAATTAAATTTATGCACGTAATTTCTTAAGGGCCATTAAGACCCTCGAATAAATCACGTTTTGCTTCTTGGAAGGGGTGTGACGGACTCACGCGTCTTTTCATTAACATGTCCCTTGAGTTCTTTGAGGCCAGAATCAATGTGTGAAGATGCCCTTGGATCTCACTTTGAGAACGAGAATAATTTTGAGTCAAAGAAGAATTAGTAGCCATTTTTATGAATAACTTTCTTTATTTGGTTATCTTTCCCAAATAGAATCAAAGACTTTTAATAACAAATAATTCAAATAGCTTTATTAGGTTTAAATGGGACTTTCCTTTATATTAACTTAAATATTTACTGATCCAATTAATTAACACAATTAGAATATCATCACGCAGAGATTACCGCAATAAGAGATCCTAGAATTATATTCCATAATGTTCCTATTGAACATTTAACTTTAGTCTCACTCCTAATATAAAACTTTAATGAGACTTTAATTATAAATCAATATTTACCACACTGAATCTCAGCTCTTCCTGAGCCTAATTTATCCACCTAGAAATCTTCAATAATAAATCTCTAACTTCACTATTATAACTTCCTGCTTAAATCTCTCTCTCCTACTGCCTCTCACTTTACTATTCCGTTTGACTTAAATATTTTATCTAATCTGCATAACACGGAATCCCTGTCCTCTTTTTGGAGCTGATTGGAAATAGGTAGGGAATTAAATTTCCCTAAAAAAGACGTCTCAGAAGATTAGTGATAAAGTTCCGTATAGATTTGTCACAAATGGTAACTCTTTTCCAACCAAACTCAAGAAATGAAGGAAAGTTGAAAATTCGCAAGCTTTTAAATATCAGGAATTAGAGTACGCGAGGTGGCAATTTGAGGAATGTTATGATAATCTGTGATTCAAGTGTAAAGAGGTTTTTGAAAGGTTAAGTGACAGCCAACAGAAGTTATCCGTGACAGAGAACCCTTAGGTCAAGGTGCATACCATTGCACTCCTGTGAAACGCAACTTCAACTAGGAATTATATTGATCGCTACTTCAATCAACATTAAGGTAAGAGTGACTATTTAATATTCAGATCTGTGATAGTCTAGGAATTGAGCTTAGGCGAGTTAGTATTGATAGTGGTCCGTGTTACGTTATTTCGGTATTATATATTAGGTTGGGGAAAAAGAAATCCATTATTTTTGCTTGAAAATCAAGATTTTATTTAACATACTTCTGATTGTCCGATTTGGGTCAAATATGCACCATTTTGCTGTATAATTTGTTGTCATTTTAAAGGTAGCTTCATAATGTCTCTCTCATAGAAATCTTGGCACATATTGGAGAAAACAAATAGTAATCTATTTTCACAATCTTCTCTTCATCCCAATTTCTTATCACTCAGGAGGTTTTGCAATGCGAGAAAAAGGTGGTAATCGCTTGGTGCCAGGTCCAGACTATACAGTGGACCCATTAAAACTTCCCAACCAAGCACCCAGAGGTTCTTGCGAATCACTACAGAAGTGTTTGGCCTAGTGTTGTCCTGATGGAACACAACATCTCTTCTGTTGGCCAATTTTGGCCATTTCTGGTCAATCGCTACCTTCAAACGGTCCAGTTGTTGACAGTAGACATCTGAATTTAGTGTTTATCCATGCGGAAGAAGCTTCTAATAAATTATTCATTTCCAGTCCCCCCCCCCAAATACGCAGTAGAACCTTCCTTGCCGTCAGTCCTGGTTTGGCCTCTGTTTGAGCTACTTCACCGCACTTTGACCACGATAATTTTTGCACAATATTGTAGTATGTGACCCATTTTTCATCCCCAGTCACCATCCGTTTAGAAATAGGCCAATTTCATTCCGTTTGGCCGAGGCTTCGCAGATGGAAATCCGATCCATCATGTTTTCTGCTGTTAATTGGTGTGTCACTAAAACATCGAGCTTCTTTTTGAATCCAACTTTGCGCAATTGGCTTAAAACTGTTTTATGGTCGATCTTTAGATCCTGGGTGGTGCTACGACTACTAACAGGTCGGTCAATTTCGATTATTTCTGTGATTTTATCGATATTTTCTATGACTGACCTGACTGTGCGAGGTGCATCTTTAACATAAAAAATACCGAAACGGAATCGACGAAACCAAAAATTACACCTAATTAGCTATTACAGTATCTGCACCATAAACATCATTCGCAATTTCAGCCACCTGGCTTGCATTTTTGCCTTTATCAAAGAAAAACTGTAAAAAGAACCGAATTTTCTCTTTGTTGACTTCCAATTTTAACAATCTGTAACTCACAAATGAATGGATCAAACAAAAAAAGCAAAAGAATAATTTTAGTGTGAAATGTCATCTTGACAACGAGCATAAACTTGAAATTGTTTGATCCATACTTCCCAAAATATCGACACTACAGCCATCTGCTAAAAAAATAATGGATTCCTTTTTCCCCAACCTAATATATTGTGTCTTTTGCCACCGTAGATTCTCTCACATATATTCTTATTATCTAAGCTGTTAGAAGTTTACGTTTAAGATCTTAATAAAGTCGTATTAAGATCATGGCAGCTTCTAGTTATTCACTTATTCCTACGCCTCTAGCTCACGCTGATAAGCAAGGAATAGGGCACCCGAGGGCGACGACGCCCTTGCAAATTATTGTAAAAATCACAAGCATAACATGTATAAAAGACCAGACTTAAGCACCTCCTTCAATATTTTATGCACTTCGTCTTGCTTACAGAACATAAAATATGAGATATTTGCTGTAAACGATTCCATGACGTTCCCAAGCGAAAACGTATTAATGTACCAATTATGATTACAATGATTATTTGTCGAGATGATGAAAGTTTTATTTGCTTCAAAATGTACACATAAATTTAGTATTGAAGAAAAGTAATGGCGAAGTTGAGAATTATATTAATAAGGCACCGAAGAATTATTTTAAAATTTATTTTTCTTAAATCTGGTACACTAATGATAGCACTGACTCAAAAGGAGATAAAAATACATCTGTAAAATAGATTTTGGTATTTACTCTTTTTATCCATTTTCTAAAATTCTGTAAGCAACTTCTAATTTCGACGTTAATTTTTTTTAAAATTTACACACTGTATTATTAAGAAATATACGTTATACACGACACCAAAAAACAACAATATGGTGTGTAATGAGAATTGTTTGTTGTAATATTTTAGATCTCTGTATTGCACTAAGCGAGTAATATAGAGACGTAAGCTCGATTTTTATCGAAAAGATTGTTTTGACGACAGTTACCAGGCCACTGTTTATTACTAGTTTTCTCAGTTTTATATGGGTACTATATCTGAATCACCAATAGATATTACATAGTAAACATTACTTTTAAATTGACCCTGACAATGGTAGAAAAAAGAATTCTTCAGATTTTTGTTACTTTTGTTACATGTTTTTTTAATTTAATCAGCCTTTTATTATATTGACAATTTTAACATATTTAGATATTCAATACTCTAATTAAAAATAAACTTTCGGTCCATTAAATTTCTTTGTAAAACGAATAATAACACAGTTGAATGAAAGAAATACCCTCTCCCCTCAACTTAAAAACAGTATAAAAGTCTGTTACATGCATTCATCGATTCATAAAATAAAACATTAATATATTTTGTGTTACTTAAGATTGGGAATTTTGAAATTAAATTAGTTTAATGGATTTTGGTGTAGGACACAAAAAGAGATAGTTTGTTGCAGATGTTTTATCTTTCAAATATGCTCTAGTGCAAAAAAGGTAAAATAGCATTTTTTATATTAATTGTTTTTTAATTTTCATACATATGAAGCGAAAATCGTAAATTTGAAAACACAAAAAAAAAATGTTATTATTATTAAAATGGGAAAAAATAGGTATAAGTTGGCAAACAATTACATAACCCGGGCCCGCTCTGTACAAATAGTAAATGAACAAATTTTCAATTTTTCAATTTTGATGTATAACTTTGTTTTTCCTTTTTGAAGTGACCTACACGATAAGAGATATTTTAATTTTTATAAAAGCTACAACACTTTATCTTAGTTGTTATATGAAATTGCTTAAAAAAACAGTGATTATATTCACATAAATAACTGTAAATTTTGTAATAAAACAGCAATTGATAAATCTGAAGGTCAAAACACTTCTATTGTTATACAGAGCATACACAAAAAATTTCAGCAAATTATTTTAATAACTTTTTGACCCGTCCCTGTCCCCGTTTGAGTTTCTGGATGAAAAAACATTTCGAGTAAAACACATTTTAAAAAGTTTGACACCTTATGTAAAATTACGGCGTTTGCTTTTACTAAAACGCTTGTAGTATTTGTTCTAGTGAATAGGAAAAAGCTTGGTATTTTTATAAAGCTAATAAGATGGCTTAAAAATAAATACATAAGAGAAATTTGTCAATTTTTAAGAAAAATGATTATTTTAGGATAGTCGGATACCTTAATAATAAATACGGAATATATATTTACCTACACAACTACAATAAATACACTTTTAAGACCACGTTTAAAGCAAATGCAAGATACAAACAAATAATAATAATAGCCACAAATATAATAACATAAAATGATGCCTTTGTTACAAAACAATTTAAAATACACTGAAAAATAAAGCATTTTCATTTGAAGTTTGTGCTCATAGTTGTAGTCAGTAGAAGACTTCGTCCAAATATTGTCAGCCAATCTTGAATATTTCGGTGTATAAGAACTAACTGTTAATCTTCAGGCGGGCACCTAAAATATTTTGGCGGCCCAGGTTGACCACGATCAACTTAATGCCCACCTCTGCCATAGAACATCTTTTCCGCATTAGTAGGTTGGGAAATTTAGAAATAAAAAATAGATCCACACTAATTTTTACATATATTCTAGACTCCTGAAACATGTATTAATATGATGTCGGTCTACCTTTTTCATCGATGACAGCCGGCACATATCAGGGAGAATTTCTATCAGTTTTTCATAGGTGGCCATCAGTGGCGTAACGGAGGATATTGAGCCCCCGCAAAGTTAGGTTTTGTGTCCCAAGTCGGATATTACGCACTTGGCATCACTCTGGCTACGGGGCCCCTAGAGGGTTGGCTCCTCGCAGTGCAGGAGTTGCAGGAGTTTACGTTACGCCACTGGTGGCGATAAGCCATAGGAACTATTTGTCTGGCTACATAATTTGCTATCAAATTCATCCAAGCTGTATACTATGGGTTTTAGATAAGGGATCTGAGCAGTATAGCAAACCATGGCTGCGCAAGTCTCAATGTGTGGATGGGGAAGTTAACCTGCTGAAGGAGATTTGTACCTTCACCGAAATGTTGTCATAGAACTGGGAAAGTAGCATTGTCCAAAATATCCACATACCTGTCCCAGTTCAAGTTCCAAACCACAGCAACTAAGAGAACCAAACAAAACAAAAAAACACCACCGCACTCTGATGTACCCACTACCAAACTTTATAGTAGTCACAATGCAGTCACTTAAGAAATGTTTGCCGGGCATCTGCCAAACTTAGACAAATACATCGGACCAACAGGTTGTATAGCGAGATTCATCACTCAATAGGTCATTTTTCTTCATGTCCGCTGCTAAATGAGGGTCAGTTTTAGACCATTGCAATCAACGCTTCGTTCGCAATTCTAGGGTGGGACGTTCGGCTTGCGAGAGGTTCAATGCTACCATGGAATATCAAGTTTCTTAACTCATGACGAACACTCCTTTTGCAAGCACTAACTCCTGATGAGCTTTAACCGATGAGGACATACGATTTTGTTTCAGTACACTTTTCAGAATTCTACGCTTCTCAGGGGCTCATCTTCTTTAGATGAGAACGGATTTCCCAATTTAGGGTACCCTTGTGATTTTTTCCTTTGCTCAAGGTGTTTACAATATATGGTAAAATCGGGTATCACGAACCAGAGGTACCCTAGTGATCCTTCTCTATTTTCGACACTTCTACTAGTCATCCAATCTCCTCTTTCTTTCAGAAACAAATGTTTGGTGCTGTATAGCCGGAATCTGATCTTGTGCCAGCAAAGCCAACAGTGATTCATTTAGAATTCCAAAGCTGCGTTCACTAATTTTTTTAGCTCATCACACCATTTTTCTGCAGTTTCACTGCCTTGAGAGTCTCCTACTTCCTAATTACAACGTTCACAGTATATTTTAGCTTCTGTAGAATATCCGAAATTTCACGATCTGAATTTTCGCAATCATGGCATCTCACTATAATGCCAGATTCAAAGCCACTAAGCTCCTTTGACCTACTCATTGCATCATAAACACCTGAACATTTCCTAATATACCACGACAAACACGTTTATAGCTTTCAGTTACACTTAACATTACGTCACCTGCCAGATCCATATCTTTAAGGTGTGACGGGATACATTTGGTCAGGTAGTGTACATCCCTTGTGGCTTAATTTTTTTATTGGTTTATTGATATAATTTGCGTAAAATTGTTTTTGGTTAATTGATGATGCTTTTATTCGAATAATTATTTCTAAAAGACAATATTTTTTCACTTCTTGTATTTAAAATTAATATTAGGTAATGACATTTTAGCTAAAAAAATTTCAAATTTCTTTAAGGTATCCGACTAGGTTCGGAGATAAATTTTTCAAAAATAAATATTCTGAATAATTTTATTGCTTTAAGGAACATAAATAGGCTTAAAAAGTCATAACTATTAAATAACTAACATGTAACGTTCTTTTTTTGAAAAAAAAATATTTTTAGGAAAATTTAGCAAAATTTTTTAAGTAAAGAAAAACGTGAGAAAGAAAAATAAACTGCACATTATGCAATTTTAACGGCATTGATATACTTCTTGAACCTTCTTAAGTACCACACAAACTGTAGGATAAAAAATATTTTAAGAAATAAATATTTTATTAGAGCATTTAAATTTGATGGTCATGATTTTTCGTCATAATTACTGCATGTTCTAAGCTAAAAATGGCTATAAAATGTGATTAAATGTAGCTGTATTAAAACCTGCGGTTTGTTACACTTTGAAGAGCCCATAGTATATATGTTATAAATTTCATTGAATTTGATTGGATTATTTAGAAGACATCCCGTTTTTCATGCACAAATAATCATAAAAAGTTCATTCTTCAAAAAACGAATTAAAAAAATATTTTTATTAGTTATATAAAGTAAATGCTTTAAAAAGAACTTAAACTCTAGTTTTATGTATTAGTCCTTCTTCCTCAATTTTTGTCCCTAATGACCCAAACAACACCAAACATCAAACACCTAAAAAGTACTTTTTCAACCTAGTCCGATATCTTAAGTGGATTTAAAGAATAAAGCATCAAAGTATAAGTGAACAGTATTCCAAATATACCAAAAATAAAATTTCTTCTAATGGGAGTTAATTTCCACACAGTAAATGTTATTTCCTTTTCAGCCAACATAATGAATCGTTGATGGTTGAAACTAGATCTTTTGTCTTCAGGCATTATCAAAGCAATGGAACCCACATCAGCAGAAGCTTCAGGAATTGATGCGGCTGACAATGTCATAATTATGAATGGTGCAAAAATGTTGAGAAATAAATGATATGTTGAAATAGGATCATCGTACACGTTGGGGTGAAATGAAACGTATAATGAAAAACACATAATACATGAATTGTAAATTAGAGTTGTAAATACAAGAGGTCCAAGAATCTTATCTATACTGTGAATCTTTAATTTGATAACGAAATAAGAATGCAGAAATGTTTCGTAATTAATAGCATTCTTTGCAAGCAAAAATGTTGAGAAATGCTTTATAATGGATTTTGTGTCAAAACATACAGCAGTATAAAATAACATAAAAGACATCAAAGGGACTGTGGAAAACATGAGAATGTATGTATCATAAAGTGCTGACATACCATCGTTTTTCTTCTGTTCACTGAAGCAATATCCAAAGAACATGTAAGACATATTACGGTGCAACTTACTGATGAATAACTTATAAGAAAGCATAGTTATATTTAACAGTATACTGAGAATAATTAGAATTTTAAAAAGAGTTGTATTCTTAGGTTTGTTGCTCTTTTGAAGTTCTTTTAAAACTTTGACTATCTTCTTTAATTGATTCATTTTTTTAATTAAAATGCAGCGATGGACTATAGTAAGGATAGATGCTGTCATAACAGATATCGATAAAACAGTGTTTTTCATATACGATACTACAGATAACGTTACAAATAATTGAAAGAACATAGCTGCGGTATTGATAGAAGTGAGAAGTAAGCAAAATATTCGTTCGGTGCAATTCGCTTTAGAAGCGGGAATCAGAGGGTAAATGCCACAAAAATGGAACAAATAAAATACGTAACTGTACGGAGATTCCATTTTTATATTCTCTTTACGAAGTAAAGTACAGCAGAACTCATTATGGTTACCGAATTAATTTCTTCCCAGAGAATGCTCATTTTATAAAGCTGATTGATTTTCAATACGAGTGTCACCTACAAAAATGTCTTTTTATTTAAAATTCTTTTATATCACATGCAATCAATTAACTAATCGATAAATTTTCATTATTTTTAAGTTGATTCGCATTTGATATGGACGTGTTTAATTTATTATTTTTGCTATATGGCTGGTATTTCGATAAAGATCTGTTCCATTGTATTGTATATGGATACTGAATATTTTTTAATTAGATGTTTAATACATTTTTAATAATTTTTTTAGTAACCCCAGGCTTACGAAACCTTTTATTCTGGGAAAACTGTTGAAACCCTCGTGTATCTAAACAGTGCGACGTTAATATTCACTCCCTCACTGGGAAAACTGTTTATTTGTTACCAAAATGACCTTATTATTATCCTCCTACATGACAGTTATCATGGGAGCTAAAATGTATTCGTCTCATATCTCTCTCTTTTTTTGGGAATGGCAAAGGTTTTTTTACTACCTTAAGGTACTTGTTTTGACTAAGTTCCCCGCGCAACCACTTTTGTTACAAAATATTTTCTATTAACATACTGCATTTTTCTCCTGTGAACAACTTAGTAGTTTTGATTACTGTATTGCATGATTTATTATGGTTTATAAATGTAAATGAGCAGAATATAAAAAAAAGAAATGGCGATCCGTGACCTCTATTAAACGAAGTTGAAACAAACCAAGCAAGGAAAGAACCTGCTGAAAAAATTCATATCAATCATGATAGCGAAAGTAAATTTGAGAAACGCGATGAGCATGAGAAGTTTGAGTTGAATGGAAAATTTTCAAATGCTACCTAAAGAATTCCACCGAGAAAAATATGAAGCATAAGTAAACCACAAGACACACTACATCCTGTCAAAAAGACACAAACGAGAAAAAGTTCAACATATTTGTCGATCATCAAAGGACAGTAAAATTACAATAACTTGAACAAAATATGACATTTTTACCTGCAAATATCATTCCTATAATATTAGTGAAAAGTGTGTGTAATGTGTGTCCTTTATTAAAGTCCCGCAGAGTTGAAACTGCTTGGTTCAGTTTAATTGATATTTTCTCTCCAATTATGATAGAAAAATTGAAAATTCTCCTTAAAAGTAGGTAAGTATACTTTGTCTTAATTAAATTATTCACTGGAATTCCGATTTTTATTGTTTATACAAAAAGTAATGATAAAAAAAGGGGATTGAGGTAAATCAGTCACCCCTAACGACCATTAATGTTAGTATCGAATGCACGCCTGCTCCAGGGTTAAGTAAAGAGTATATACCAGGGGTCAGCAAACTATAACACGCGTGCTACATACAGCATGTGGAGCACTTCTCAATGGCACTTTTCGCTACTCTACAAATTTGTCAATTTTTGAGAGGAGGGAAGCTGCTAAGTTTGTAATGCACCTTGTTGGACAAACATCTTCGGAATTATGGAAATTCAGGGAAAATAAAAAAACCCGAAAGATAAATATATAGAAAAATCTACATCTATATTGTAAATTAATTGAATGCTGTTGCTGTCATTGCTGGAGAATTTAATCGTTTAAAGACAGAAAATTCCATGTACTCTGCTTTTCGCTTTTGGTTCTGAATATCCAACAGGGGGAGGGCATGACTAAGGAAATTCATTTGGGGTCAAGACTTTGCATAACAGTAGTACTGCTTTAGAGTATTTAAAACCCAATGTAATTCCGGCGAATGGCCAGTCAATTCCAGGAAAATAGCCTTCGAAATTCATACTTAGTTTATATACAAGTTATTTTCTCCCTGATACTACGCCGCTGTGGCATGATCGTCAGCGTATCGGAGTACCATGCAATGGATCAGGGTTCGATTCGCTTGAGCGGCCAACTTCCTGTTTTTATTTTTTTTCTCCAATTTATTTTATTATTTATTTTCAGAATTAAATATTTTCTTAAAAAAAAGACTCATTGATTTTTAAATGATATTCTATATAATTATAGTAACTACTTTACTTTTTTAAAACACAAAAACAACTAAAATATGGTATAACTACAATTACATTGAAATCTAATTAATTGTATTTTTAAAACTATTCCTTAGCGATTCCTTCCTAAATGGCGATAAAATTATGCTTCTGTTTTTAACAAACCGATTTTGATCAAGAGAAAGGTAGCTGTTTTTAAAAAGCAGGTGTTATTCTTTTAAGAACAAAGAAATTCTGTTAAAAATAAATAAAGCTCCAATAAAATAAGAAATCAGTAGGATAACGGATTTTGGTGACTATACTATGGACTAAATTCATGTGACGTCACGATCACGTGACTATCACGTCATATGTTTACCACTGGTGCTTACGATCATTTTGTTCTTAAACTTTCTGAAATGTTTTATTTTGCTGAAATGGTTACTCGATCAGTAAAAGAAAGGATAATGGAAGGGGAAAAATTCATTTTTTAATATCCCGGTAAAAACTCTAAATGTTTTGAAAGCATGATGAAGTGTGAGGACTATTTTATGCGTTCACCACTCTTTGAATAATGTTTTCAATACCATAAGACAAATGAAACCTCTTCAAAAAGGATTTTGTATAGATGTAGACTTCTACATGAATGTCAAAAGAAAAAGAATTTGAGAAGCATTCACTACGGAAATGGAAAAATATCTTAATTTATATTACAGCTCTATTAATGTTTATACTAGATGATGAATCAGGTACCCCCCACTTTGAAACATTTGAAATCAAAATTATCATTTACCATTTGTAAAGTTACACTTAAAAATTGTGCAACGTTTTAAAAGTCTTTATTCACTGCACTGTTTTAGGTAAAATATATGATTTATCGAGAACTGAATTTCAAATAGGGTAATAAATTAAGGCATTAAAAATTTTAAATTAGAATGCGTGTATAGCAGAATATAAATTTGTGTCCATATATTAAGGTACAGAGACGTTTTAAGCCTTGAAAAAATCGATTTTTCAATTTTCATCTTAAAAAAAGTAGATTTAATGCTGATTCCAAAAATGTATAACATGTATAGGTTTAAAACTTAATATCCCAGTAATTGCGGTTTTAAAATGCAAGCAACAGCTGTCAAGCCTCTTGTTTACGTTATCGCACGTCAACTGCCACGCCCATCTTACAGCTGACCGAAGCATGTTTTTATGTAGATTGGAGTTTTTATATCACTTAATCTGATTTATTTATTTTATTCTTGTGGTTTGAGAAGGACTATAACTACTCAACTCAATCTTGTTTATACACAAGCTGTGCGATTTTTGAACGTTTTGCTACCTCGTGCTTGGTTTACAAACACGTGAAGTACGAACTTCTTATTTTGACTGCTTATATACTATTTTTTTGTTTACATTCAATTTGTTTGTACTTTGCGAGAATTTTAAACATCTACAATGCCTCGAACAAAACAGTTTGGCCAAGTCAAACGTCGTTTAATTCGTAGTAAAACTTCAGTAAATGCTGAGAGTGAACGAGTTGATGTCAGTGCATCTAAAAAGAAAATTGAGAAGAGTGAAGGGTCCTTTAAGGACTATGAAGATAATTTTTCAGTTGATACTGAAAGCAGGTATGTTATTATTGACTTAAATATGCTCAATGATATTTTCAACAATATTGCAAAATGCAGATATTGTGATAAATCTTTCTGCTTTGATGTTGCTGAAAATAAAAGTAGTCGCAAAGGCCTTGCGACTAGTGTGTCAGCAACTTGCAAGTATTGTGGTTTTGGTTATACTTCAATGACTTCAAATACCGTGTCAGATGGATATGAAGTAAATTTGAGGTTTGTTTGTGGCATATGAGGTGCATTGGAATTGGTAAAAGTGCAGCTCAGATATTTTGTGCACTGATGAACTTACCTCCTCCTCCAGCTAAATTTGAAAGATTGTATACGCCAATTTTTAAAGCGTTGGAAACTGTTTCATCTCGTTCAATAGTTAATAGCGTTAATGAAGCTGTCATTGAAAATGAACACAATAAGACACAGTAATTGCTCTTGATGGGATCTGGCAGAAAAGAGGACACACTTCGAAGAATGGCGTTGTAACGGCAACTTCTCTCGATAATGGAAAAGTAATTGATTGTGAGTGCCTTTCAAAATATTGTTTTGAATGCAAAAGTACGAACAAAATCTGTGATAATTGCCAGGTAAACTATCATGGAGAAGTGAAGGAGAGTGAAGGAGCATTGCGGATTTTCAGTCGCTCCTTACCAAATTACAATGTTCGGTATGTTCAGTACCTTGGAGATGGAGATTCGAAGGAGTTCCTAAGGGTTCAAGAATCAAACATATACGATGATGAATTTCCTGTTGAAAAACTAGAGTGCATCGGCCACGTCCAAAAGAGGATGGGAGCAAGACTGAGAGCCCTAAAGAACAATTTAAAATCCACCAAGCTGTCAGACAACAAACCGATATCTGGACGAGGAAGGCTGACAGATGCAGAAATTCTTCTGCTGCAAAAATATTATGGCCTAGCCATAAGAAGAAATGTTGGAAAATCAGTCGCAGATATGTCCAAATCCATCTGGGCAATATATTTCCATAAACTGTCGACAGATGAAAATCCACAACATTCTTTGTGCCCTATGGGAGAAGAAAGTTGGTGCGGGTACAATAAAAGCATTGTATCAGGTGAAAAATACACCCACAAACATCCAGATGCAGTTCTTTTTAAAATTAAAAAAATTTTTAGAGATTTAACTGCAAAAGAACTGTTATTAAAATGTTTGCATGGCCGAACTCAGAACCCCAACGAAAGCTTTAATAACTGTGTGTGGAATCGTGTGCCGGAAAAAACATTTGTAAGCAAAAGAACTTTGCAAATGGGTGTTATGGACGCGGTTATATGCTTCAATGAAGGTGCATATGCAAGAACTGAAGTATTAAAGCATTAAAAATCAATCCAGGCGTCAACACTTGTGAAGGCCTTCGTAAAATTGACTACGTCAGAATTTGTGAAGCTGAGATGGCTGTTCAAAAAGCTTTCAAAGAAGCCAGAACAACAAAAAGGCAAATTAAAAGAAAACAGGATGCTTTAGAACAGCCAATGCAAGATGAGTACAGTGCTGGAAATTTTTAGACTTTAAATTGTAGGTAAGTGTATCATTTTATTTAGTTTTTTTCAATTTTCTCAAAATGGTTTTTTTCAGTTTTTAGGTACATGTGTAGAAAAATCTATTTGTTATATTTTAATGAAACTTTGTATGAGCTTTTGTGTCATAATAATGTATTTAATGCTACTAAATTTATTTCTGAAAAGTTAGTATTTTTACTTTTATTGTTCAATTTCTTAAAAAAAATTGCCATTTTTATCAAAATTTCAAAAAAGTCAAAATTCAAAATTTTTTAAAAAAATTTCTAAGCAAGGAAATATGAAAATAACTATTACATTTAAATGAACGTACAATTTTATAACTAAAACAGCATGTTTTGTGGTGTTATATGTCATAAAAGGAAAGATACATGTACCTAAAGAGCACCATGTATCCGAAAAAACTTTGGTGTGTACTTTTTTCGAATCCTTATATTTCTTAAAATATTTTATATATTTAATAATTTTATCTTGTAGTATATTAAGAAAAGTACATAGATTGTATGACACAATTTTTTTTTATTTATGGAGTCTTTCTGTTTTTGAAAATAATGTTTTTTCGAAAAGCCAAATTTTGCTCATTTTGTGTCATCGAGAACGTCGCGGTTCCCTTAAATACAAAAGTCCTGCTCATCCTACGAGATCAAAATAAAAAAGTCATTTTTGAATCCACAATTCATGTACAAAAAAATAAAAATTGTAATATATGTAGGGGTGTCTAGGGGTAAGTAATGTTCGGGATCTAGATATTCAAAGAAATAAGCAGATTAGAATGAAATTACTGTCTAATGAAATATTAGATTATCTACAATTAAAACTTAAAGAGTTATTTCACGGAGCATACTCTCAATTGTCGCTAAGCCTTTTGACCTCCACGTTGACCGAAAAACGTGACTTCTCGCCTGTAAAACCGGAGTCTCTTCCTCTCGCGTCAGTCTCGTTCTGCGTCGCAATCGTTTCTCGCTTAACCCACCATTCTGGGGGGGATACATATATTCGCTGGTAGCGCCATCTATTGGTGGAGTTGTAACCTCACTCTGATCGGAGAATATATTTATATTCCCTAATACTTTAAATCCTACAAACTTGGTCAATCCAGACTGTCGATGACCTCAGTGACGCTTGAAAATGCTCTCATGATTACATATCGTATTACATTACAAAATATAAGAAAAAGTACACAACATGCATAAGACAGATAAAGTGAAGGGTATACTCTATAGTTATTAAAATTAAATGTATACATTTGTAATTTCTATTCTATTAATGATAAAAAATACTTCATTAAATCAGCGGAAGTAGCAGTTACAGTTGGTCCAGCGTGATCCCTTACTTTCTCAACTGTATATCTGTCTCCAGGTTTTACTTCCGTAATCTGATATGGTCCGAAAAATTTGGGTCTATGTTTAAGACCTCCACCAAATTGTGTACGTTGGACCGCTATCAAATCACCAACTTGGTACTCGGGAACCTTTTTCCTTTTCTTATTATAAGTTTTCTTGTTCTTCACAAGTACTATAGGACAAGCATACTCGGATGAACTTGGTCCGACTTTTCCTTGTTCGAGCCATTCTTCAATGTGTCTGTTCACACTTTTCTTTTCCGTGTACGAACACCAACGTGCTGGTTGATAGACTGGGATACCATCGTTCAGTATTATCCTCCTCGTCACATCTGTGGATTCAGTCTTCTCAGGTTTGTACGATGAAGTTATTCTGGTTAGATCATTTTTCACTTGTGAGTCAAGGATGTGACTGAAATCTAACTCATCTTCAGGATGTACTCCGGATATTTGCATTAGACATGCCTTTTCCTCATGCTTATGGAACATAACACCCTCTTGGGTGAAATTCAAAGAAGCTTGTCCCAAAATATCTGTACCTATAATGGCTTCAAAATTGAGCTGTTTGGTTGGCACCACGTGCCACGTTAAAGAATATTGATTTTTGTCCAAGACAAAATCATACTCAAAGGAGCCCTTGGTTATTACTTCAGTTTATCCTAAACCGTACAACATAGTGTTTTTTTTATAGTCTTGAATGGTTAACAATCTTCGTGCTTACATCTTCGTGGATTAGACTAACTGTACTACCAGTATCTATAAGTGCCGATACAATTTCATTGCCTAACATAATGCTTTTTAAGTATAGTCCTTTCTCTCTCTGCGGTGTGACACAGAACAGCTTTGTACTTGGGGATTGGGTTGTTCTCTTTTGATCTCTTTCATTGCTTTAGGGCAATTAAAACTCAAATGATCTAAGGAATGACATATGTAACATATCTCCTAGGTGCTTTTCTATCAAAATCTCTACTCGGAGGAGTGTCTAAATATCTTCTTTCAGGATTGAAATTTCCTGTTCTTCTTGTATTGTGGTTATCAAATTTCCTGAAATGTTCCGCTTGATTCGATCCTCTAACTTCAGGTCCTCGAACAGGTGTTAAAGTATGTGTTTTCTGTTTCAACGTCCTACGGACATCCTCAAATTCGTCAAGTCTCTCGGCTAATTCAACTGGGCTGTTGATACTTGACCATTCGTCTAGGCGACGTACTTTGAATTCGACAGGGGCTCTTTTCTTCATCTGGTCAGCTATCATCAGATCCCGTAGTTTGTCAAATGTTTTTACGTCCAATCCTTCAATCCATCCATTAAAGAATGTTTGAACTTCTTGGTAGAAATCACGCCATGTTTTATCCGAACTTTTCTGATGTGTACCAAATAGCTGCCTGAACTTCTCTGGGGTCAATTTAAACCTTTTCAAAAGCAAAGACCTCACGTGATCATAATCCCTCGCCTCTTGTTCAGGTTCTCTAGCGATCAACTGTGTGATTTCCTGTGGGAGTAGGCCTAACAGGTGTGAGACCCAAAACTCTTTCGGCACATTCATCATACATGCTTGGCACTCAAACAATATTAAATATAAGCTGATATCCTCTTTCATATCAAATTGAGGTAGCAGTTTGTTCAATTCATTACTAGGTGTACGATTATTCCTATTCAATATTTCCTTTGATTCGATTTGAGCTTCAATTCTAAGTTTCTCAAACTCTAAATTATCCCGTAGTTTCCTTTCTTCTAATAATATTCTCTCTCTCTCTCTCTCTTTTCTCTCTTCAACGATACCTTCTTACATCAATTTGGTGTCTTCCTCGTCGTACCCTGCACTTTTGGTTATTAAATTTTTTAACATTAGCTTAGTCATGTCGACTGTCGCCTGTAGACCTAACTCTGTAGCTAACTCTAACAAATCCTCCTTTTTCCCTTTTAACAAGAAAGACATGTTTTTCCCCTTTTTAATTAAGGAGTTAAGAATTTATACAAGAATTATTGTACTGGAGAATAACAGGTATAGTACTAAATACTGTGAAAGGTATAGGATGCTAGCTCTGCTAAATTTTACCCACACTTCTACTAAATATATAAAAGTTATACAAATAAAATTTTCAATTAAAAATATCCGAAACCTATGTAAAATTCAAATAATAATGTATCATGCATCAATAATTTAAAACATATCAAGTAATAATTTAAATTGGGATATATAATTCAAAATTAATAGTTATTAAATACAATTTCGAAAAGAAAGAAAATAATATGAAAGTATATAATGGCAAAATTAGGTGAATAATATGTTCATACAAATTATAGAGAGGATAGAAATAACAAAAATTAATTTCGTTTCAAATATATGCTCAGATTAAAAAAATATAGATTTAAAAAGGCAAATCATCAAAATACGGATTGTCAAAAAAAAGTAAAGTAAATAAATAACAGATAAGTAAACATAAATAAGTCTGACCTTGACGGAGCTAAAGGTTTGGCACGCGAGAGAGGGAAGGAATAACTAACACTCCCTTTTTGTACGTCACGAAAATCGGTTACTCCATCAACCTAATCTGTCCTTGTGAATATTTATTGCTTCCGTGCAAAATTGCGGATACGAGGCCTTTACACAATTTTGAAGGTTTTTCACTTTCATGCTCACACAAATCTTTATAATTTCAAACGCAGGGACTGCACTTTCCGCTTGGCCAGGACGGCATTCACTCAAGAAATTCTAATAGCAGGGTGGAATTCACTGTAGAAATTCTATTACCAGGGCGGCATTCACTGTAGAAGTTCTATTACCAGGACGACATGCACTGAAGAAATTATTTCACCAGGACGGCACTCACTGAAGAAATTCTAATACCAGGGTGGCATGCACTGAAGGAACTATTTCACCAGGACGTGGTATAGGTATCGGATCGTGGCTTGCCTGGTCACGAGTTCGATCCCAGTACCACTAAAGACTCGCCGTGTAGGGCAGCGATGCACGTTAAATCTGTCGAGAGCTGAAACGTCCTCCCGTTGGTGTGGTGTGGTAATTAGGAGAGGGGGGTGCCAGCTCAGGTGTCGTCCACGTCACTTGACCATGGTTCAAAATTACGTGGTCCGTCGCCGAAAGCCCTCGTGTAGCTGAACAGTGCGACGTTAATATTAAATCAATCAATCAATCAATCATTTCACCAGGACGGCACTCACTGAAGAAATTCTAATACCAGGGCGGCATGCACTGAAGGAATTCTATTACCAGGGCGGCAATCAGAAGTAAAAACAAATGTTATTCGTGGCAGGATGACACATTACTTCGCGAAGAAGAAGGTAATCCTTGGCAATCTAGAATCAATTCTGCCTTTTTTTTCTTTAAATTTAAAAACAAAATTATCCCGGCTGAGCCCCCATAAAATATGTAGGGGTGTCTAGAAGTAAGTAATATTCGGGATCTTGATATTCAAAGAAATAAGCAGATTAGAATGAAATTACTGTTTAATGAAACATTAGATTATTTACAATTAAAAATTTACGAGTTATTTCATGGAGCATACTCTCGATTGTCGCTAAGCCTATTGACTTCCACGTTGACCGAAAAACGTGACTTCTCGCCTGTAAAACCGGAGTCTCTTCCTCTCACGTCTGTCTCGTTCTGCGTCGCAATCGTTTCTCGCCTAACCCACCATTACGGGGGGAGATACATATATTCACTGGTAGCGCCATCTATTGGTGGGGTTGTAACCTCACTGATCGGAGAATATATTTATATTCCCTAATACTTTAAATCCTACATATATTTGCGTGGTATCTATTAACCTATATGTTTTTCAGAGTTTGACTGTTTGGTATAAACCTGTCACACACATATACAAATTTTTTACAATGTATAACAAATATGCATTTATTGGTATTTGCACAATTTGTAGAATATTTATCATTATAGAGATTACATGTTATATCATTAGATTTATTTTTGCAAAAATATAAGTCCTGAATAAATTTGTTGCATTGAGTTAGTTATAAATATTGACATAAGAAGAGTACTTGGATCCATTTATGATATTTATCGAAGAGAATTACAGAGAATATTTTTTCAAAATAATTGTTAAGGGGTTAATTAGCCAAAATCACTGAAATTTTTAGTGACTTATGTTTCGAAGACAAATTTTGGGCACTTGTATATTATAATGATCAATTTCTTTCTTTTTTTAATTTATAAATATAATTATATATAAAAGGATACTTTAGATACATATTAGTGATAGCAAAATAACATGTCAATACATTTCTCCAAGTAAGTTTTAAGTTTGCATGAAATGGAACTCAAGTGTTTAACACTAAACAGAAATATCTGGTCAAGAGACATAACCAGTAGAAATTGCTAATGGAAATTTTATGTAACTATTTCTTTCTCTATGAATATTGTATTGCATTGTTTCTGTCTTATTTGCAATTCATTGTGTTGTAAAAATAAGATTCATTTTCATCAATGGATAAATATTTATTATTAATCAAAAACTTTCATGTTAACTTTATCTAATATGAGATAAACAATAGCTTAAAGAAGTATATAATTCAATAAGAAATTAAATTGAATTAATAATTTGAATTTGTGATCCAAGTATCGCATATCCATGCATTATATTTAGTAACCAAGGTATAAAGGTGAAGTTTCCCATAGAAAATAATTCAGTTCTGCATAACATTGTACTTAACGAGTAAAATTACAAACACATGTTTATTTATAAACATGTGTTAATATTGCAAGGGCATTTAAGTCTTCTGTACACATGCACATGACTGAAAGTAACTCTTTATTAATTTTAATATGCTGAAAGAATTCTCAGTACTTGCTACAGTAACTGCAATTTAGAGAAAAATATAAACACATTTAATACATGCAGAAATAACTTATTATAATTATTTAGTTAATTATTAACCCTGATTATGCACTGTATATGTAATTCAATAACTCGTAATAATGGATAATCATATTGTATTGAATATTTCTTAAAAATTATATATTAATATGATTCATTTCTTTAACTTAGAAGTGAAATAGTATTTTCTTCCTTTACTTTATACAATCATTTTGAAAAGAAAATCCAAACATTTTTAAAGGATAATTACTAAGTAAATCAGACAGTCAAAGATAGGGAATGTTATTTTATTAGAAACATTTTCAAATATCTTTAAATGCTTCATATTATTGTACAATATATATAAAAAATATTTATACGCAATACATTGTATAAACGAAAAATTCATTTCCATCAAATAACTGTTCTACATTGAAATTAAATATTCATTTGAATTTTAAGCATAGATAGGCAAACTTGAGTAAATATAATATTATATTTTTTAGAAAATTGTTATTTTCCATTTCTAAATACTGAAGTACTGGTGAAAAAAGAGATAATTCACGCATAACATTATCTACATATATAAACTCACACCTGTATGAAGAACAGGTTTATACCAGGTCGTAGCATATAAGTACAAAGGAAAAAAATTAAGAATTTCCTATAGTATTGATAAATCAAACCAAAACTACAGGATTATTTCAAATGTCTGACACTTATAATGTTTCACGTAGGGGTTATAATGTTCCCATTGGTAAATCATACTATTATAAAATTTGCAATTCATGAAGTTGTAGAAGAAATTCATTTTAATCACAGGAGACTTATATATGAATCATATACTCATATCCATAATTATCTTTGCATGCATAATACTGAGTTTTCAGGAATTAAACTATTTTAAGGATTTGTGCAAAAAAGGAAAATAATTAAATCATGGATAAACAAATACTTACTTCTTAAGTAGCCACTGAGATTTAAAAAAGTGATGAAAAAAAATACAGAAGATATTGCTCTTCATTTATCTAAAACTTTCGTGTTAACTAATGTTCTATATACACATGCTTCAAGAAATGAACTTTTTTTGCAAGTTTGATATATACTTCAAAAAAATAAGATAATAACATCAAATTAAATGTAATCATTTCTAAAAATTGTTACCCTTTTTGTAATGGTTTCATTCCCCTTAAGAATATTGTATTTTAATTTAAAGAAAGAAATTACATTAATTTTTAACAGCAAAGAATAATTATAAATAATTTAGAAATCGATAATTTGTGGAAGGTAAAAATCAAAGAAACAATTCTTTAATTTTTATAAACATTCCTCCCACAAATTATCATCAAATTCAAAAAATTCAGAATAAATATTTTCTCTTGACTTTTAATTATTAATTAAAATTACACAAACAGACTTTTTTTATATTATTCACACCTAACTTGCACTGTATTGTATAATAATAGGTATGAGTTCTTTTTAAGGAATTGATACCATTGTTATTCGAAAGTCATATAGTTTTAAAAAAAATAGTTTTAATTTTATACTGTCTAACGTTCTTGCGCAAAACTATATAATAAATAAATACTAAATTAATTAAGAACTAAAATATAACTAAGAGCCGTACCTAAGTGCACCATAAATTAATGCTAGGATCCAACCTAAATAAATATGACAGCTAACACTAGTCGAAGCAGACAATTACCTAATTAGATAAATAATTTAGAATGGAACAAAAATTATACAAAAAAAAATTATGATTATTTCCTAACAAATATATACATACTAGAATAATGCAAAAAATACAATGATATCAAATGTTTTTAATTAGATAAGATTAAGACAAGAATATCATCAACATACATATAGGAAAACCACGCTATGAATAAACACGTGTGAATGTTGCCAAAGGAATCACGTGATTACCCGACTGACGCTGACTGGCTGTGCAGGTACTCATTTGCTTATTTTTTTTGTTGCTATTTTTACCCCTTTGTTTACAATATAACCTTGTTACTTAAAAACATTGTTCTTGTGGCAATTGTCCTTTTATTAACTGCGCTACATGTCAAAAAATTGTTTTGAATATTTTTATCATAATTATCCCTCAGGTTCTTGAACGTAATAATGTAAGACGAATTTAACTTTTTACTTATACTTACTTAACTTTATTTATTAAAATTTAACTTATTTTTACTTTTTATTTATATTTATTTATTTTTATTTATTATTATTTAATTTATTTTTACTTTTCATTTATAATATTATTATCATAACTATTAGTTGTTTTGTGCTTTAAAAAAGTAAAATAGTTACTATAATTATATAGAATATCATTTAAAAATCAATGAGTCCTTTTTAAAAATGAAATTATTTAATTCTGGCAATAAATAATAAAATAAATTGGAGAAAAAAAAATAAAAACATGAAGTTGGCCGCTCGCACTAATCGAACCGGACCCATTGCATACGCTCCGATACGCTGACGATCATCCCACGGTGACGATATATCAGGGAGAAAATAACTTGTATATAAGCTAAGTATGAATTTCGAAGGCTATTTTCTCGGAATTGACAGGCCATTTGGAGGAATTACATTGGGGTTTGAATACCTTATAGCAGTACTACTTTTACACAAAGTCTCTTCCCCAAATGAATTTCTTTAGTCATGCCCTCCCCTTGTAAGCAAAAATTATTTCTTCGTATAAAAAGTATTTTAAGTCCGTAAAGAAACTATTTACCAACTGAATTCTTAGTATCGTGTCAAATTGCAATTCGCAATTTACGCTCCTGATAATGCGATATGAAAGTAGAGTGGTGCAAACGCTAGGTCCACATTAAAATTTGTATTTATTTATCTTTTTTTTAACAGTGATGAAGTGAAACCCTTATGTTTTAAGTTGTCTATTTCTTATTTTAATAAGTATGTTTAAGAAAATGCACTCGTGGACAAAAAAATTAGCGCACCAAGAAGGAGTGGTCAAAATGAAACGAAATTTTACATACGTAATGACTACTTTGATGTAACTAAATTATTAGAAAATCAAAGAAAAAGGTTAATTTATTTCAAAGAAAAAGGCAAAAGAACGGAGGATTTAATACCCTGTTGAACACAGCTAAATAATATCGATCAAAATAATCAAAAGTAAAAAATAACAAACAATTTCAGCTTAAAAAAATTAAACTGATTTTGATCACATATTAGATCTTTAAAAAATAATATTCATTAAATGATTATACTTCATTAATCGAATATCAAATTAGTATTATAATGTTTGTATCAAGAATGGGGTGGTAAATGACGCAAAAGCCTTGTATACATGATATTGATTTTTTTTGTTCTTAAGGGACTTGACTATATATAATTGAGAATTTCCAATCAGTTTTAAGTGATAATCTAAAGTACCGTAAAATCCGGCGTATAACGTGCACCTATAATTTCAAGCTGTATATTTTAATCTTTTGGTACAATCGCGGTATAACGCGCACCTCCTTTTTAAAGAACAAACCTGAAATGCCTGTGTGCAATAATATTACGTTTAAAGTCATTTATTTGAGATATTATACCAAGATTTTAGAAAAAATAGTATAATTCTAGATTTTCAGAGAGAGTATACTACATACTTATAAGAATATTATTTAGCTATACAACCCTTTAAGTTCATTAGGTATGTCATTTCTTTTAAATAAACAGTATTTTGATATATGTAGAAGCTAACTTTTTTTATGCTCATCTCTGTTTTTTATTTTTGGACTTAACATTTTTATACCCGATGTATAACGCGCCCCCGCAAGTTAAAAATTCTAGTTATACGCCGGATTTTACGATATTTTTTATCTAAGATTTCTTACCATGTGTGAACATAACTTAATAAATATTTATAATTAATTATTTTTATGAATGAAAAAATATCATATGTTTAGTTTATTGAATAAGAATTAACCAATCGCTTTTGAATAAAATTTCTTAAACTTTTTCATTTAATTTATTTTTTAAGAAAGATACGCATTTAAAAATAAACAGTTTGCTTTCTCTTCCTCACCTGCTGCTGTCGATACGAATAATAAACATACATTTTTTATTTTTTTAAATTATTAAAGAATAGCGATTATATTATTATTAAAACAGCGATTTATAATTTGTTTGAATTTATATTTACATAAAAATTTATATTTCAATAATAATTTAATAAAATATTTTTCCTTTGCAGACATTTTAGGTTACAAAATAAACAACTATTTACATGATTCGTTGCAGGTAGTTTTTCTAAATGAATTCATAAGAAATGATCTTAATTCGATAGTTTCTATCGGTTTTAAACTTGCAATTTATATTAATGAGAGAGTTAAGCAAAAGTAAGAATTGGTTGAAATATTGAATAAATTTTAGATTTATTATCAATATAATAAATTAAATAATAAAATATTCAGTGAAAATTTCCTGACGATTTTGAATTGCTTTATATTAAAATTACCAAGTAAATGTGGATCACGAAATAAAATAACTGATTGCTTTTTCTAATAGTTTATTTTACAGGAAAATTTCATGTAATACATGTTTACATCAAAATATTGCCTTAAATGGATAGTTAAAGTTGGTTGTCAAAGCTTAAATTCTTTTCCGGTGGAGCTTCGATTCAATAACACACTGTTAGTGGATGTCAAGCTCACAGAGTTCGAAAGAGTAAGTCAATGTGGATTTACGTTATACAACTATGTAATTAGATAATTGTGAAGAAAAGCTAATATATATATATATATATATATATATATATATATATATTATATGATATAATTAAATGAATTATTCACTGCTTAAATTATAATCGAAATATATATGCGGAACAAAAATTCAATCTACTTGAATCAAAAATACATCAAACTCTCTTTCGCATTATCATGAAACTTCAAGTAAAAAAAACAAGCGATTTTTACAACATCATACTTATGGTATTTCGCGCAAGCGCAGTCATCAGTGTGCCGGATATTTCAAAAAATAGGTACAAAACACGTTTTATTTGGATCACAAATATAATTTTTAATGCTTTCTGTACGTTTTACTACATTTACGTGGAATTTTATCAATTACGTGTTCATTATTCTTCGTCATGTTCTAGAATAGCAATCACATTAATTTCAGTTGTATCTATTTTTTTATTGCGTTGTAATTTAGGAGAACAATTGAAAAGTATGCGCAAAATCACCGAATTTTTAAATCGTTTTAATTATGAAGAAAAACGGAAGATGAAACGGTGCACTTACATATTCATGTTATCGGGTTTTCTTTTTCTCAGTGTAATATTGTGTTTTCATATGTATTCGCCTTTAGGTGCTTACGAAAACTTTTTCCACCCTATGCTCAAAAGTAAAATTTTTGGAAAATTGGCTGCTTTTTCGTATTCAATTTGTATTGTAATATTTTTCATTTTGCCAATAAATGCGGTTTCTTTGTTTTACTGTATGGTATGCCGCCAAATTCAAAACACCTTGAAGAAAATATCCAAAAACATGAATGAATATCCTAGGATAAAATTCAAGGAAATTCTACAATCTTATATGAATGTTAGACAAACCATGACTTTCATAGACGATAAACTTTCCTTCTTCATGTTTTGCATCACAGCTTACTTAGCCAGCAATATGTACTTCTCGATCTCATTTATTTTGCAGTCAAATTTTACCATCTTGAATGTAATATTGTGCAGTTTTGTGAACTCGGTTGTGTGTTTTACTTTTACGACTGCATCTGCTTCATTTGTTGCTGAAGAATCAGAATATGTTGCCATGCAGTTGTATCAAAAATATCCCCTCAAATTTTGTTATTGCAAGCAGGACATGCATTTCACGATTTGGAAAATCGCGCCAATACGGAGAGGTTTTATAATTGCCACTTTGGGAACCATCTTTACCTATGCTGTTCTGTTTGACACATTTGGAAAAAGTTAAATCACTTAGCAAATTGAAGAATGACTACAAAGTGGTATAAAAAGTTAATTATAAAGAAAAATATTAAAAAAAAGAACTTGTAATTGGTAAACTTTAAGCACGGACAAAAGCATGTGTTATGAAATATTTGACTTTTTCTGTTACTTGTAGATCTAAAAATATTCTTGTATATACACTAGCTAGAAAAAGTCTGTGTTCACCCATAACAACTCATAGAGCAAAGGTAAAATTTAATAAAAACATAATTTTTTTCTAACAAAATTTTATGAATTTGTTTACTATTATTATAATGTTGAGCATGCAAGAATTAATTAGTTTTGAATGAAAACAACGTAAGATAGCGTTTTCGTAGCAAAACACGCAAATAGTAGGTGGAAAAGATCTGCGTTCACCATTTGAATATTCATGACTCTTGAAATTTTTATCAACAGGCATTATAGGTTAACAGAGTTTTTGCATTCAGTTATCAAGTAAAATAGCTTAAAAAAGTTGTTACGCAATAACTTTTATATTTTTGTGAGGTACGAAGCAATTCAATGACATAGAAAAAGAAAAGAAGGAAATTAGAATCAGTGAGCTTAAAATCATTATGAAAAATGTGGAAAGATGGAAAAAATCCTCGGGATATAACCATATCCATTGGATGGCAGTATCCATCTATCTAACGTGTTATAAATAACTTTAAAACTGTAGAAATTTTCACATCGAAATCTCGTTCAGGTCGTCCATCTAAACTTACAATCAGAGAAAAACAAAGTACTATGCGTGGTGAAAAAAAAACCGCGTTTGACTGGAACTCAAATAGCAACAGACATTCATGAGAAGTTTAACAAAAACACTTGTGTGGATACTGCAAAAATATTGAAATGCCGGATACTGTAGTCGAGTGGCTCGTAGAAAGCCCTATATTTCACAGACCAACGAATGACTTTTGCAAAAGAGCATATACATATGCTTTTGGAGTTCTGGAGGACTGTGATGTTCTCCAATGAAGCAAATTTTACATCTTAGGCATAAAAGTTCATAAATTGGTATGCATATAACCTTGTACAGCTCTTCAAAAAGAGCACTTATAGTGCCAACGTTGAAGCACGGCGGCGGTGGAGTTATGGTGTGGGGGTGCATGACGAGCAATGGTGTTGGAAAGTTGGAGTACATCGAATCAATTATGAACAAATATAATTACCTTGATGTCCTAAAAAGGTTTTAAGGAAAGGGCCACCAAAGTCGGCCTTGGATCGTCATCTTTCTTCCAACACGACAATGGTCCTAAGCATACCTCTGAGATTTTGAAGCTTTGGCTATTATATAATGTCCCAATTAAACAGCGCTCCCCCAGTCACCTGATCTGAATCCTATTTAACACCTATGGGATTTGCTGGAGCGCAAGATTCGTCAACACAATTTATCTAGCAAGGATATGCTGAATAGGTTTTTAAGGACGAATGGGAGAAGAGAAGCGCTGAAGAAACAACAAAACTTGTTAATTCAATGCCGAAACGACTTCAAGAGGTTATCCTTTTTAAATATTTTTTTATAGCTTCTACTAAAACAGTGAACGCAGACTTTTTCTACTTGATTTTTGTACGTATCGCTACAAATCTGTCTTTATTTTAAAAGCTATGAGAGCAAACAGAATTTACTTTTGTTATTCTCAATACTTGAAATAAATTAAATAAAATATATTTTTTAAAAGGGAATTTCAGAATCACTCCAGTTTTTAAATTTTTTTTTCGTTGTTTTTGTAAGCAATAATACGTGAACGCAGACTTTTTCTAGATAGAGTGTATATACTCATTAATAATAACACATAATAATGAATAAGAACAACTTTAAAGAACATAAAAAAATCAGTTGATAACACTTCGGTTTGGTTTCATTATTTATATGATGAAAATAATATGTTGGCACAGTGTAAAAGATGTTCTACAGTTATTAAAGTGAATGGAGGAAGTAAAAGTGGACTCCATGCACATTTAAAAACGAAACATGAAACAAATTTGTTAAAGAGGAAATAATCTAATTGCGATAAAGGTACAAATTTATGCGCAGTTTCTAAGCCCAAACCGTCTGTAAGTTTAGATTATTTCGAAAAAGAAAGATAATATGGATGAAATTATAAGTAAAATGACAGCATTAGATGGTTTGCCATTTCGAGTGCTTTGCACTCCTACTGAATTAAGAAAATCACTATCCGCCAGAGGTTTTAAAAATCTATCACATCGATTAATACAATAAGAAGAACCGTTATACACTACAGTAACGGTGTTCGCAATTCTTTGAAACACGAGTTAATACAATTAAAAGTAAATGGTAAAAAATTTAGTCTTACATTTGATGAATGGACTAGTGAAAGAAATAGACGCTATTTAGATATAAATATTCATTTAGAAAAAAAGTTTTGGAATATACATATGTCTCGGGAAGTATGCCAGCCGAAAAATGTGTGGAAGTGCTTCAATCTAAATTAGCGAAACATGCTTTATCCCTGAAAGAAGATATTGTATCCATAACGGCTGATGGAGCAACAGTTATGAAAAAAGTTGGAAAGTTGATTGAAGCAAATGCTATGCTCACGAAACTCAATTAGGATTAATAGATGTATTATACCAAAAAAATAAGGAAAGGACGAATTCAAATACTGTGGATACAGAAACTTCCGAATCTGTCTTTGAAGTGAGTGAGAGTGATACTGGCAATGAAGATAATGACAATGTAATTTTTGAAGATTCTGCTAATGAAGATGAAATATTAACTCATCTCAAGAATTGCTTCATATAATTAATAAAGTTCTAAAAATGGTTAAGATATTTAAACGTTCCCCTACAAAAATGCCATATTACAAAAATATATTCTAACTGAAAATAAAACAGAACACATGTTAATATTAGATTCTAAAACACCTTGGAACAGTTTACTTCGATTGATGGAACGTTTTTTGAAATTGAAAAATCCAATCAAAAAGACAATGATCGACTTAAATCTGCAAATTAATTTTTCCGACAGTGAATTCGACTTAATATCCAGAACTGTATCTGTTCTACTTCTAATTAAACTGGCTGTTGAGGCATTATGTGTTGGAGAGATTTTAATTTAGTAACAGCTAATGCAACAATAAATTTCATGTTTCAGTCACTGACAGAACAGCACACATTACTATCTGAAGAATTATATACTACATTGAAAAATCGCACAGAAGAAAGGAATACCGAAATAGAGAATGTCTTACGGTATTTACATAATTATAATGATTTTAAAAATGAAAATGAAAAAGAAAATAAAGAGACTAACCAAATCAAATGTGATAAAGTTTATAGTAAACTCTCCTAAAACTTTTTACCCACAAACCTATCCACATGCAGAAAAACTCGGTACAGTTAACGAAGATGATGATGACACTAATATCGATAGTGAAAAGAAATTGCTCCTTGAACAAAAATTAGAATTATCGATAGCTAAAAAAATTTCAACAAACCAAACTACAGTACCGAAAGCATATATATTCAAAACCATCCGACGAGAAATCGATTTACTTGAAGATGAGGGATTTATAGGTATATACTTGGAAAAAGTATATCGCGCATTGCTAACAATACCACCAACTACCGTAGATGCCGAAAGAGCGTTTTCTACAGCTGGTAATTTTTGCACAAAATTACGTTCCAGGCTTAATGATAGTACAATTGATGCATTATGTTTTTTAAGATCTCATTTCAAAAATTTATAATAGTAACGCAGACTGAATAGTGTTATTCACACATTTTTGTGATTTAAATAAATAAGATGTTCCTTTTTACTTTTTTGTGATTCTTTATATACTGTTATAATTTATAAGTTACAAATTATTTTTTTGTGATATTTGCACTCTCTAATAAAACTGGTAAGTAAACAAAGAAGCACTCAGTATTTTCTGTCTTTCTCTAAAATTTCTACAACCGGTATTAAAACCGGTATCCAGGTTTTTAGTTCTAAGAAATACCAAATACCGGTATTAAACTTTTTGTCCGAAATTGCAATCTCTACTATACAGTCTAAAGAAAATAATTTTTTGATCAATCAATATCTTTTTAATTGTTGATTTTCTTCCCCGAAAGATTCTTAAGCAATGAATCCAAACCTTTCACCTACGGATTTATTGACAAGATTTCATTCAGTGTAGAATTCTAAAGATAGTTAAAAAGCAGAGCAACCTTTACTTATATTACTAAAATTTATGGCCTAAGAATTACGTTACCCATTGCTAAATGCAATACTGAAATAGTATATCCATCCTACTAATTTATGTTAGAAACAAGAATATAACTTTTAATTTCCAATCCAAGTATTTTTTATAAGCAGTATATACCAATGAAAAGTTTTATTCTGTCTCATTTTAATATTTAACTAAACAAGTAATATAAAAAAATTGCTTAGATCAACAATGGAAAATTTTATTTTAGCTGATATTTATTAAATAGTTACAATTAATATAAAATGTATATACGTATGACAGAATTACATCATTAAGTGGTAATTAATTTTTATTTATTATCATTAAAGTATAGTATTGCCATCCAAAGCAATCGGGTTTTTAAAATTTCAGTTCAACTGAATGCTTTAAAACGTGAGAAAAAAATATTTTCAAGTTTTGACACAAGTCGCCAAAAGGGTCGCTAAGTCGCCAAAAATATGTCAACGGGGCTGTATTTGTAATTCTTTGAATAGTTAGTTTTAATCAATTTTTGTTAATTATAATTAAATTACTGTATTGTTACAAAAAATAATCATGTATATAAAATTTCAGCTCTCTTGCCTGCTGCTATAAAATTCAAAGATAGGTAAAATCAAGCTAACTTCACAAGTTTTCTGTTTTTACGGGTTTTTTCTTCCTTTTTCACAAATAATTTTCATCGCATTCTTAACATGGTGAAAAAGAAGCTGAATTAGGAAGAAATATACTTAGATTTACCATATTTATTTTGGGTCTAACCTGAGTCATATATATATATATATATTTGAAATCAGATCAAAATCCTGACAGTTAAATGAAATATTAAATTTTATTTATTCAGTTGCATTTTTCACAAGTCATGGTTTGTTTGTTTAACGAAATCACAAAATTCACAATAAGGAATTTTTGAAATAATTTTAACCTTTAATAGAAGTTAAACAATAAATACTGAAAGTCTATTCCTTTCTGCGGATCATATTTCCCCCATAATTGGAAAATTCTTTCAGCTGAAACAGATGTCACGCGCAAAGATTTTGCAAACTCAACCATTTCAGCAATATTGCAACATGTAACATGACTCCTATAAAACAATTTAAAACTTGCTTTCGACTAATCTTGAACCGTATCTGGTCAGAATTTGAACCACATCCTATCCTCCGTTTAAAAACTACCTGGTTCAATAATGCAAGTTCTACAAATAGCTCATCGATATTGATGAAATTTTTTACTTGAAATTACGTATTGTGTTTACTTGTTAACACACAGCTTGTATATTCTCTTTTAAATCAGATCAGTAATTTCAGTTCGTAAATTTATTCACTGAAGCTTACTAATTTTATTCAGGCTTGTTCTCGACAACTGAAAGTATTAGATATTAGAATTATGAAAGTTGTCTACGTTTGAGAAGAATTTTTATTCCTGTTTTGTTTACTTTCTCTTAGAATGCACAGTTCTTTGGCAGAACATGGTATAAATTTGTGAGTTTCTTTTTCTTTCTTAAGGCGGTTTTCTGTTAATTTTAATGAAAAGGACCCGGATTTGGAACATTTTTTTAAGTCTAAAAGAAATGAAAAATTAATATGATATTCTGGCTTTACTATCCTTTAGATAGTAGCATTTTTGATCATACTTCCCATTTTTAACCGAGTTGGTTCATTTTTTCTGGTACAAAATGTGTTTCGCATTTTTTATCTTATACCGTAATGTTAAATGGGCTTTGTATTCACGTATTAAAACAAAAAAAGAAAGTATTCACTGAATATTTTGAAATTTTTAAAAACACTATATTGTTAACAGAGGTACGAGTTATAGTATTATTAATTTCCATGGAAATATTCGATCATTTTTCTGTCTGAAAATGTGCTTCACGTTTAGTTAGAGCTCTCGTACTTCTACCGAAGACAGCCTTAAGATATTAATTCATAATATGTATGAAATGCTTCTATTGCTGTAATAGAATTAGCTTCCAAATTCATAACAATATTATTAAAAAATTGTAAATAACTGTAAAAAATTTTCAAAAAAAAAAACAATTAACTTTCAAATTTTTTTTTAAAAAATATATCAGAGTAATGTTGGGCATTTTTCACAAGGTAGAAAGTATAATCCGTCAAAAAAGGAAAAGAATTCCTTCCATTGTTTGTAACAAACTAAGAAATTTTGTACTGCTATGAAATAATACGTTTTTTCGTGTGGAGTGTTTCTACACACACACACATAAATTCGCAGAACTCTCAAAGTTCCGTTACTTTTGCTATTTATGAGTGAAAATATTTATTAATTTCTGTAAGAATAATTTCCATGTTCAGATATAGAGAATCATATACCGTTTGTTCAAGGGTACAATATGGGCTGAATATTCAATTTCTAAAATAGACCTAAATTATTTGGAACATTAATTTCTAATGAGGCTGCTGATTGGTGTCTTACCATTGCAAACCTAATGCATTCCCCGGGAGATAGTATTTCTTTTTTAGTGCGGCACCCTATAGGCAGAATACCATTCGCCGCAATTAATTTTGATGCCTAGTTTCCTCCCTAGATGGAGGCACCTGAGCTCTGATGATGCGAAACTGTGCTTTGGATTTCAATTTTGCCGAGAGACCAAACAGACACTCAAGGCGTATTTTACATGCCGCATAATCATACGACAAGGACGCTGTCGATTTTCTTCTTTATGAAAACCCACCGACTTGGGTCGGGGTCGAACAGGCAACCTTCGGCGTACAAGACTAGCGACAACCAACTACGCCACCCAAAACCCATTTCTTTTTTTCCCCCTTCTTCATACCACCAAAAATACTGTTAATGGTACAACAAACTAATTTTTTTTCCAAGTTTTTGTTTTTCACGTAATACAAAAGATGACAAAAACAATGCCCGACACTATCCCGCGATCATAATATTTGCGGGAACCTAAGATTGTTCAATGTATAAAGGAAGAGAGTATAAAACTTTTCCAGTATAATTTCACTTAATGAAGATTGTGATAAATTAAGATTTTAAATTCCATATGAATCGTTGAAGGACAGGATTACCTTATTTTATTTCCTTAATCACAAATTTGTAAACAGTTTAATGTTAGTTTAATTAAATTAATTTTGTACTCGGATTAATCATAAACGTAGCTACCATTTTACATTTTGTGGGTAATTATTGGATTTTGTTATATTCTAAGAATATGTATCCACATTTTATGAATTGTTTTTATATTTTCTAAACTTTTATTTAAAGCTTATTTTTAAATAAATATGTTTTAGAAACAAACTTTCGAATTCTTTGAATCGAATACTTAACATTCCATTAAAACAAAATATCACAGAACAATATATTTTTTTTCTTAAAAGAAATGAGCAATGTACTGTAAAAGTCTGCTGTAAAACTAAAACGCTGAATCTATACATTGAGAAATTAGGATTCTAATTTAGTGAGGGAAGGGACAGTACAGTAGAAAACAAATAGATTGTGGCGCCATCTATAAATACATTTTTAAACTAATCGCAATTTCCTTATCCACGATTAATTATCGTATCTCGATTTAATTTCTCAAGATTATAGTCTAGTGAGCTTAAAGGTTCGCTTAGGACGGGGGTGGGTGACTATTTTGACTCAAGGCCGCACCTTCTTAAAGTGACTGCATTCTTTATTTAACTTTGCATTACAGAAAAGGTGTATTACTTGTACAATATAAATCATTAAATATAAGTTAAATTAAATAGTGGAAGGAGAGTTTTACTTAATTCATTTATAGTAGTATTTTATACTAGCTGAAATAGGCACGGGGAAATTGAATAATTAAACAATACAGATTGAAGAATAAAGAAATTTTTAATTAGTTAATTTTACGGGAATTGCAAACTAAACAAAAAATAGGAGCTTTTTACATATCTCAGCTGAACAACAAAAAAAAACATGTTTGTTAAATTTTAAGCTGCAGATCTTATTGCATAACTGACAAAAAGAATTTTTTTTTATCAGCTCTTGTGGGTCAATTTTTGAAAACACCTTCCTAAGCTGATCTCTGCTCTGCAAAAATAACACATTGTTACAAATTTTGTCTAATGAACGCTTAAAATAGTGTAAATAATTTATATCTAGAAGTGTAATACGTTAATATTACTTTCTGTTGTATTCATTTTATGTTAAAATTATAATTTGCCTCACGCTCCGCTGGTTCAAGCCTTCGCAGTTCGGCTCGTGGAAACGTTTCGTTAAGCCTAGCTACTTTCATAGCTCGAGCTTTATTAGAGCTTTGGGAAAGATTAAACTTACACTTTCGCTGCATAATTCTTTGTAGGTACTTTATCTACACTTCCAAAAACTACAGTACGGTAATTATTATTATTTTTATACTTAAAAAATGCAATACCAGCATATTCAATTACAATTATAGTATTATAATTAACTACTAACCACACACAAATTATGCAAATTTGTCAAAATGATGTAGTGTGATAGATACAGTTTACCTACTTTAAATACCAGAAGCGATAAAGTATTTATTTTGATATAAGTATCAATTTGTTACTACCAAATGTGCATAATAAAATCATAAAAAATGGTGCATAGAAGTAAATTATCAATTTTTATTGTATTTATAGTTAACTATTTTGGCGATAAGGGCTTACACATGAAAAAAATCAAAAGTAGATATTCAAACAAAGAGATACAATAAAAAAATAGTGATTGCACTGATTGAAGCAATAAATTAGAAACGAGCACGCACTGCGCCTGATGTAGACAAAATAAAAAGGGAAAGTTTTGCTTCACACATAAGAGATAGATATATGCTGTCGCGGGCTTTTTCGCAGATAGCAGAATTTTTCCCAACTTACTTGACAATTATCGTTATATTTTGGACACTTCACGCGGTATCTTTATAAATTATAGCGTATGTGTTATTCTGATGTATAAGCTATATTATTGTAAAGTTTCATTAAAATCCGTTCAGTTGTTTTTATTGAAAGAGAAACAAACATGCATCCATACAAACTTTCGTGATTATAATATTAGTAAGAATCTATAGATGCCGATCTATAGCTCCTTTAATTTTGGAAGCAATTTAAGGTATTCAACTACGTTCGAAACCGTGATTTGGCAAAAGCGTATAAATGGATAATATTTCAGATATTTAGTGTCACTTAGATTAGAAAACATATATAAAATTACTTTAAGAATATTATTACAGTTAAAAAATTATTTAAAAATACAATATTTTGAGAAAAAATGAACATAGAATGGCTAATTTTCAAAACATTTTCCTTTTATGAAAGATGCTTCTATTATAATAATATTTTGCCTGTATATAGCTGAAATCTCTGCACAGAGGCTGAACTAGAATTTTTGAAATATATAACTTAGAAGTTGATTTATCCACATTTTATTACAACAGAGGGGAGAAATTTCAAGAAAAAAATGCAGATAATTATTTCAATTGGTGGTAACTCTGAAAATAATACGATTTTTTCAAAAATCCTAATTGAGACTGTCTGGAGAAATCTTTACTTTATATAAGCGAAATATTATTATTATAGAAGCATGTTTTATAAAAGGAGAACGTTTTGAAAAAGGGTTATTCTACTAATTTTTTGCCAAAATGTATTTAAATATTTTTTTTTGTCATGATGTCCTTAAGTTATTCAACTACATTCGGAACCGTGATTTTGCAAAAGCGTATAAATGGATAATATTTATGATATTTAGTGTCACTTAGTTTAGAAAATGTATATAAAATTATTTTAAGAATGTTATTACAATAAAACAATTATTTAAGTAAAATAGTTTGACAAAAAATGAACATAGAATGACCCATTTTCAAAATATTCTCCTTTTGTGAAAAATACTTCTATTATAATAATATTTTGCCTGTATATAACTCAGACCTCTGTACAGAGGCTTAACTAAAATTTTTGAAATATATAACTTAGAAGTGGGTTTATTCATGTTTTACGACAAACACAGGGGAGAAATTTTAAGAAAAAAACGCCGATGATTATTTCAGTTGGTTGTAACTCTGAAAATAATGTGAAATTTTTAAGAAAAATAGTTCAGACTCTGGAGATATCTTTACTTTATAAATAAGCGAAAAATTATTATTATAGAAGCATTTTTTATAAAAGGAGAACGTTTTGAAAAAAGTTTATTCTAAGTTAATTTTTTGCCAAAATAATGTATTTAAATCAATTTTATTCGTCAAAATGTTCTTAAAATAATTTTATACATGTATTCTATCTAAGTTACACTAAATATCATGAAATTTATCCATTTATGTGCGCCTTTTTAAAATCACGGGTCCAAACGTAATCGAGTACTTTAACGAGACAAATAATCCTATCAAAATTTTCTAGAAATTTTTTTGAGAGTGAGATATTGTTTCTTGAAATTCTCATCACAACTTCCAAGTTACCGTCAGCCAACTTGAATCTGTAGTTACTCTTCTAGATCTTCACGCAAGAAAAACTATGCTCATAAATATATGTTGACCAAATAAAGAGGACATTTTTGGTCTATTTAGTTTCTTGACTGTCTTAGAGAGAATGCTTATACTTGCCCATCACTGGCTTAGGATTATTTTAGATATTCCTAAGCCAAAGATAATGAATTTTGATCATGGTCCATGAATTTTTACTTATTTAAAATTCCACAAATGTGTGTTAAAATTTTTAATTAGCTTTGTTATTGCATAAGAATTTTAATAAATATTTCATGTGATTTCTATTAATTATCCATTCCGATCTAATGGGTCATTTATCATGCAATCAACTTAAAGTATAATTAAATTAATACATTCATCATCTTAAGACCTAATGTTAAAGAAGAAAATATGAGCCGTGAATCACATTTTAGACAAAAAAAAAGCTCTTGAAGATTAATATATATAACACTTTATTTTACTGTAAACATATTTTTTAGACTCTTACTTGTTTTTCTCTTGCAAGTTTTTGGTGAAATTGCAGAATAGGCCACTGGTTACCTCGATTTAAAAAAAAAAATGTCAAAAGGGTGCTCTTTCGGTGTTGTCCTTCGGAGTAGCAACCCCTCCAGAAGACGAAATGCAAAAGCGCGAAATTCAAGATGGCACAGATGCGTAGCGTGGGCTTCCGCTGCCTGGGGCCACCCGGAAATGTGCCTCCCCTCTATTTTAGTTACTACACTCATGTCCATAAATTAAGGATAATTCAGAATTACACAGAAAGTGAACTCTAAAATAAAAATTTCACCTGTAGAATTATCACACACATCTTGAAGAAAAATATGCAAATTACAGGAAACCAACAGAAAGCGCGAATAGTACGTCACAATGACGAGACTGTAAGAGAGGGGTATATAAGGAATGGTGACAAAGATGTAAAATTGTTCACAAGCGCTGTAAAAGACTTTCAGTGCAATAACCGCATAGTTATGGCACAAAGGAAGCATTTGGATGATTTTTTACGTGGTAGAATTATTGGACGACTGGAATATAGACGTACCCAGCTGGAAGTATCCGAAGAACTTGGAATCACCCAGAGTGTCATCTCCAGGCTTTGACAACGATTCTAAGATGATGGTAATATGAGTAGATGCTACAGCACAGGTCGCCTCCGAGTTACAACGCCGAATGAGGACCGGTATTTGGCAGTTACTGCCAAAGGAAACAGACGGAGCACAGCATCAGACCTGTCTCGTCATCTCTCTTCAGCTACCAGTACGACAGTTTCAAGGCAGACCGGGTACAGACGCTTAGGGAACATTGGTCTATATGCTCGTAGGCCTGTCAGATGTATTCCACTTACCGCAACTTACTGTTACCTGCGATTACCCTGGAGTAGAGAGCATGCATTGTGGACACCACAACAGTGGTCTTGTGTGATGTTTTCCGACGAGTCCAGGTTTAGTTTGCAGTCTGATTCTCACCGGAATTTAATATGGAGAGCGCCAGATACCCGTTACCACCAAGAGAACACCATTGAATGACACCGTTACGATGGTGCAGGATGGCTCGTTTGGGCAGGAATTATTTTTGGTTACAGAACTGACCTGCATATTCAGAGTGTAACGATGACGGGCCACATCTATCAGGATGTCATTCTGGAACAACATGTACATTTGTTTCGGGGCACCATGGGTGCTGAATTTATTTCTGTTTATGGATGATAACTCCCGTCCTCACCGTGCAAACATTGTAGACGAATGCCTTCAATCGGTGGATATCACCCGTATGGATTGGCCAGCATACTCACCGGACTTGAATCTAATAGAACATGTGTGGGATATGCTTGGCCGACAAATTGCAGCTCGTCCACCCCCTCCCACCTGTCTACCGGAACTTCGGAGGGCATTGCGTGATGACTGGTGTAATATTCTTCAAGATCAGATTGATAATTTGATACTCAGCATGCCTAGGCGTTGTAAGGCCTGTATTGCATCGTCCGGGAGACATACTCCGTATTAACCATCATACTAACCATGTTATACTCTTTTTTGTAAATAGGTTATTTTTGAAATTTGCTCCAGGGAGTAAAAATAGCAATTTTTATTAATTATGTCAAATGTATAGCATCTTTTTTGCTCTTTAGCTTTTGTTTAATAATTGGACTTTACAAATAAGTCAAATTTGTTTTACTTCTGTCTATTTCCTTGCCTGAACTTCATTTTCCTTAATTTATGGACATGAGTGTATTTAAAAAAAATTAGTAAAAGCAAAAAAAAAAAAAAAAGCAGCTTTTATTTTTTTTTTTTTTATTGAAAAAAATGCACTTTTCGTTTTTTTTCAGAGCAAAACCTTTTATACAATTGTCAATATTAAGGTGACCATTTTTTTAGAATAAAAAGGCGGATGAAAAGTTTAAGTAAAAATTACAACTTAACTATATGAAACATTTTATTTATTCATACAAAAATACGTTGATTACATTACATTCTTTTTAATTATTATCTTAAAAGAGTATTTTTCCATTGAATGATTCTTTTGTGAACATATCATTTTCTTATATATCAGAAAGATCGGGCAAAAAATATCCTTCATACTGAATTTTACGGTAAGCATTGTAGCTAAAATATTAACATTCAATTTCGATTTCTCACTAGTCGCTTCA
Organism: Trichonephila clavipes; assembly: GCA_019973935.1. Classification (NCBI taxonomy): domain Eukaryota; kingdom Metazoa; phylum Arthropoda; class Arachnida; order Araneae; family Nephilidae; genus Trichonephila; species Trichonephila clavipes. The sequence goes on from BMAU01003862.1 coordinate 132,964, forward strand.
CAAAAATCATTCCCAATTGAAAAACCCCCTTTCAACAGCTACATTAGTTCTAGGGCAGCAAAACGTAATTTCAACAAGAATAATTACATTTTCTTATGGAGTGTGTTCATTTTTGAAATGGTTTAAGTAATCTAACCCGTATTTTACCAATTTCTTAGCATGTTGATTTTCCAATTGTTCTAATTTATTAGAATTTCATCATTCGGTCTTCTTTCTACTCCGAACATACAATTGTCATCGATTTTAATATCAGGCCTTTCTTTTGATAAACACTCATCGTAATTTTCTATATCTGCCCACTTTACTTGAGACCAATTCAGAAATTACGATTGAAAACAGTTTTTTCTGTGATATTTGTTTCAGACCATTCTTCGACTGTATGGAAACATGTTTGGTTCCTCTCTGAATACAGAGATTAACAGATCAGTTTTTAAATATTGAAAAGGAGGAAAAAAGGAGGACACTTTCCGAGGAAGGACAGAACCTATAAAAATAGGAATGTCCTCCCTAAAGGAGGACGATTGGTCACCTTATCAATATCAATATGTATGTCATGTTCAATTGCCAGAATAGCTACATTAGTTATCCTTAACGTGGACATGTCAATCTGAGATAATTTTTGGTTAATTTTATCTTAGAGAAGCTTTTCTCGCAACTGGCATTATTGATGGCAGATGTTAAAAAAATTCTCAACATTATGACAGTTTTTGGTTAGCTATCTTCAAGTTTGGACCCAATAATATAGTTTAATAAACCTAGAGAGCCGGACCTAATGAGTTCTTTTTTGCAGCATGTGTCTGTTGCAGCTATGAAAGTTTGTAGACGTACTCTCTCAAGTTAGACTTCTTTATTAATGTCTGGAGGAACTTGATCTAAGTTAAGTTCGCCCATGCTCAATATCACTTCAGGCCTTAAAACAGCATATTTTTGCGCTATATTCTGCAAGTGTTGGAATCTTTTTGGAATTTCGGCAGTTACTCGGTCTATTGAAAAAAACATTGTTCGCCTCAAGTCATCTTCGTATGATAACTGAGCATCCTTACTTCCGTCACCAAATATAGGCTTCTTCCTGGTTCGTCTTGGGGATTCACAAGAAATTTCAAGCTTTTCACATAAACGTTTAGTATATATTTAAGCGTCATCCATGAATTCATCTAATTTTGCTTCTAATACGGTCTGTAAAGCACGTATTTTCTTAGCACATGCAAGTTCGTAAACTAGGTTTAGCGAATGGTTTGAGCAAGAAACAAATTCGGCATTATGACTAATATCTTTTATTCGCTGTTGCACACTGGTGTGCAACAGCGAATACAGCCATCGTGGCAGCATTATTGTAAGCTTGCCCTTTACAGTTCATAATGTCAAGCCCATCAGCTTTAAATTTGCTTAATATCATGTCAATTATACCTTCCTCTGTTTTGTTTTTCGTTTCAATGAAATCTATAAAAGATTCCTCTACTCTAACTTCCTGGTTTTCAATCATCACATACCTTACTACTCGGCTTGTTTGATCTTTGTGGGAAGTATCTGGGATATTGCCAAACATTATGGCTAATATTTAGCTTTTTGGATACGAGCTATAATTACTTGGCGAACTTTGTTTCCTAAAATTTCTATTAGCCCATTTTGAATTTGAGGTGATATATTAATTGAGAGAACTGTTTTGGCCCATTTTTATCCTTACCAAATGCTCTCTGAGAACAGGGTCATACTTTGCCAGAAGATGTACCTTTTCTAAGAAGTTGCCTCTATTAGTACTGGTGCCACACGAAAGTGTTTGGTTAAGAAAAATAATGATTAAAAAAAAAGTTGCGAGATTGCTTAAAAATAATCTCCCCAAAACAGTTTGTGGTGTTTCACTCCCTTCTTCAAATTACTAATTCAGTTAAATAGCTCATAATAAAGACAAGTATCCGAAAATGATTTTAAAAATTAAATAAATAGTTTTAAGCATTAATACTTACGTTATGCACATAAATCAAGATCTCGGAACTAAAATCCATTTGGGTCGTGCTGGTAGGTTACGAAATGCGATTTCTCTAAAAACTGAATATTTTTAGTTCACGAAGCGATGTTCGATAGGCAAGAACTGATTTGCCCAAAAAGTTTCAAGGTTTTACTCTTACCCATGACAAGCTGAAAAAAATTCTTGACTCTTCGTGGGTGTTACTTTTCTCTTATTTCACGATACCCCACTACTGGGGTAATGAAAATCCCTCTATCTGGGAAATTCGGGGAAAACGATCACAAATTGCTTCAGTAGGGTCAGCTAAAATTTATAGCCAAAGTTGAAATCCCTAGTCCAGTAAAAAATAGGATTATTTAAGCCCCGTGCCATCCCCGGGAATACAAAAAGTACTAAAATCTGACGATTTCCAGGCATCCCCTTTATTTTAGTGCAGTGAAAATCTTGTTAATATAAGCATATCTATTTGTATCCCGAGGTCGGGTGTCCATACACTTGCAAAGTCAAATCACCACGTAATACAATTTTTATTTTTTCAAGAGATAAAATCGATGCAATGGTCTTCTTTTCAATTCTGGCCAAAACAAAATAATTATGTTCCACGGTTCCAAAGTGTAAATAATAATATTTTAGAAAATAATTTCATCTAAATTTTTTGAAGCAAAAAAAAAAATATATATATATATATATTTCAAATTCGATCCAAATGCCGCCCGTAAAATTTGCCGCCTCGGACATGGGCCCGGTTTGTCCGGCCCTAGAGCCGCCCCTGGAGCATACAATTGTACGAAACGCAAAAGCCGTAAAAATTTTGTATCAGCGCGGGCGTGATTTGGAGTTTGAAATAATTTTGAATTTAAATATCGCGGTGCGCTTGCCGCCGCCCCTTTTCGTATGACGCCCGGGTCCATGGCCCCTTCTGCCCCCTCCTCCGCTACGTAATGAGATGCCAAAAAAGTAAAATAATAACACAAAAGCATTTAAAAAACCTTTAAAGCTAAAAAGCGTTGCAAAATTAAAATACTGCTGAAAACTTTCAGTCGTAAGTGAAAAATTATAATTAAAAATTATTTTCTATTAATTAAAACTGAAAAATAAAATGAACTATTTTCAAAACCATAATTTATTGCCTTTAAACCCTTCCTTTTCCTCATTTTTATGCTTTTTTTCAGTTCGAACATGCATACGACGATCTATTTAAAACATCTTTATGCACCATTTTAACACGACTTTATTTGCTAACGCTGGCAACATAGCAAAAAACCCTTTTAGGATATTACACATATTTCAACATACATTTATTCACGTTTACAAATATATTTATATCATTGGTGGTCATCGTGAGTAGCTGAAAATATTTATATGGAGAAAAAGAAATTTACCTTGAATAAACGTGTCCACACACCGGAAAAACGAAGCTAAAAAAATAAGCGGTAATATATTTCTCAAAATGTTCCTTGAAGGACTCGGTGTAAAAAGGCGAAGTAAAAACGAACGAGAATGCAAACTACGAAAATGTTTAAATTTAAAAGAAATCAGATTGAAATCGTTTGCAGAAATATTAACCAAATAGAAAATTAATTTTATATATTAGAATAATAATAAAATATACATAACAATAAGTAATAAATAGTAAATTTTAAGAAATAAAATTTTAAATAAGAACAAATTCAAAATAATAATAAAAATAATAATAAAATAAAATAATGTGCTAGAGCAGTTACAGAACCGAATTTGTGGCCGTGGTAGCCTAGTGGTCAAGGTATAGGAACGTCGCTGGCATTGTCACCAGTTCGAGCCCAGTTCGTTAAATCTGTTCGAGCGATGTTCGTTAAATCTGTCGAGAGCTCAAACGTCCTCCCGGTGGTGTGGTGTGGCAGTTAGGAAAGGGGGAGTGACAGCTCAGGTGTCGTCCACATCACTTGACCATGGTTCAAAATTACGTGGTCCGTCACCAGAAGCCCTCATGTAGCAGAACAGTGCGTCTTTAATATACACTCAATCACTCACAGAACCGAATTCTACAAAGCTATTCAAATAAAAATAAACAAACTGGGCATGCGCGAAAATGCAACGATAAGATTTCTCCTCCACAGCATCGAAAAACTACGTGGTCCGTCGCCAAAAAAGCCCTCGTGTAGCTAAACAGTGCGACGTTAATATTCAATTAATCAATCATTCACAACATCGAAATCAACTCGGTTACTACGCTTATTAATTCTGAAAAAGTGTAAGAAATAAATGGCGCCAACCAGCACCAACATATCAATTTTTTTTATTCTTCGTCTAGTGTACGTATATTATAACGTTAAGCTGATATTTTGTTTATCTGATTTAGTAAGTATTAGCATACGGATAATTTATTGTTTTGAGGATGAAATGATAACATATTATTTTATACATTTCATAATCTCATGAATTTTTTTAGTGTAGAAACATGACTTCTACTTAAATTTTTATTAGTTCAAAAGAATATTAGTTGGCAACACTAAAGAATACAGAATACTGGTCTTAGTTGATAAAGCTTTGTGTATAATGAAACAACACTTCCTAATAAGCTACTACTTATATTAAATCAAGAAATATAGAGTAGTATCGTTTTATTTTGCCAAGAATACTGTAATTGAAACAAATTAATATTTTATAAGAAGTATTAATATAAGGTGAGTGATATATACTTAATTTATTCGAATTGAAAAGGCGCAGATTTTTTGCTTTGAAATTCGGGTGTTGCTCCGAATCGAAGGTGGAAAAATTCGTTGGACGGGGAAATTGAACATGGTTGTGACGTTCAGAACAATTATAGGTTCATGTGTGAATTTAAAAGTTTTTTACACTTGTAAAAAAATTAATTTTTCACTTCTTATTAATTTTCCTTCAAAATTTTTTCAATTAAGTTATCGAAAAAGTTTTATCAATTAATTTTATAATTATTAAATTAATTACAATGTTAAACTTTTCAATTAATTTTATCGAATTTTGATAAACTATTTTGCACTATTTTTTTATTTCTTCTCAAAAGCATGTGGAGATTTTGAGGTGCGCCTTAGAATAGATGGTGGCTTAGATTCGAATAAATATGTGGTACATGCATACATATATTAATCTTTTTTTTATTCTTATAGATGAAAATAACAATTTTGTTATTGAAACTTAATTGAACTTTTTTATTATCCTTCTATAGCACAATCACTCATTATAATAAAAGATTTTCCTTTTATATGTACAAAGAACATAACAACTTTTAACACACACACACATTTAGCAGTAATTATCAACAAAGTCATACATAATTTAAGGAAATTAACCTTATTCGCGTGTTACCTTACGGAAACACGTAATGCATAAACAGATTTGTAGCATTATTATTATTTCCTTGTAAAAAAATACCTTAATTATCAGTTAATTTCCTTTTTTGTATGCAACTAAATCACGAGAAATTATAAAAGAAATGTCTTAGATGACGTATGTCTAGTTAAAAGGATATGTAATATATTGTTGTAGATCTTATGAATATTCAAGGGGTATTTGAACTGTTTTTTCTTGGACACCATTGGCTAGTTCACAGATCTCTTCTCACAGAAACTCCTTACCTCAAGTGTGTGTGTGCTCAGAAGAGTCATTACAATTATGACCACCTGTTTAATAAAAAGTTAGAAAGTAAGAACAACTTTCTCCGTCAAAATCATTAACTTTAATCGAGTCATTGACTCGTCAAGATGGTGATAGGTAGTCCAAGGTATGTAGTACCAGAGGTACTCACCAACAGGTCCTACAATTCCCACATATTGCGAGGTGATATTTTGGCAACACAAATTAGGATTTCCTGGAAAATGCTCGATTGGATTGATGTTAGGTAAATGCAGAGGCCAATACAGAATCAGAAATTACCCTGAATGTTCTTCGAAACACTCCCTGACGATTCGGTCCTTTTGATATGGTACATTATCCTGTCGGTAATAACTATCACTCATGAACACTGTCACTGTTGTCATGAAGGGCTGAAGCTGGTCTGCAATGATATTCACACAGACACCATATATTGTTTAAGGGGGATGACACACTTTAATGTGCTCCAGGAAAACGTCCACATTATGATATGGCCGCCACTGCCGTTAAAGTCAACAAAATATGCACCCAGGAACCAGGGTTTTCATTTAAAACTGAAGTATTCACCTTTGTCTGTCAATGGGATTGACCGAAAAGCTTAGATTCGTCAGGAAAAGAAATTTTATTTAATTTTTCTGTGATCCAATGCCGTTGTTTCATGACCCATTTGTCAGCGCAAGGAGGAGATTCAGGTGCAAACTTCGTTGGCCCATGTGCATCAATGGATGCTGCACTGTGAGTTCAGACACACCGCTGTGTGTTCCAACACAGTTGCAGCCTTTTGGTCATGGCGAACTATGTATAAAAGTCACCGTTCTCTAGTAGGATCAATGCATAGTGGGCAGCGATTGCTGGACAGTGACTTGTCATTTCATTACCCTTATACCACTTAAATCCTAGAAAATTATATTTAGTCTTTATAAGGAAAATGCAGGAAAATTATTCTCACGATCGACTGGAGGAGCACCAAGACATTTTTAAGTGACCACCTTTACTAAGAACAAAGATTCGCATGCTAAAAGAAACACATTTATGGAACACCGACGCCAGCTACACTGGAGAATCGGCTTTTCACAATCCACGTGACTGTGTTTTCTTAAGGTTATCTTCGGCTATTGTTAAAGAATAGGAACAGAATTCGGAATATTTTTTCGGATATAAAAGTACTCAAAAATTAATATTATATTCTGGCTTCACTATCACGTAGAGAATTACTTATTTTATCATACTACTCATTTTTATCTGAGTTGACAGACTTTTTTCTTTTATAAAACGTGTTTTTCAATTTGTTTCCTATACCGTAATGCTAAATAAGCTATCTCTTCTTATATTAAAAGGAAAAACTAATTATTTATGAAATATTTTGAAATTTTATAAACACTATATTATAAACAAATGCATAAGCTATAATGTCAAAATTTTTTATATAAATTGAGGTATTTTTTCTGTCCGAAAATGTGTTCCGCGTCAAGTTCACGCTCTCGTACATATGGCAAAAACAGCCTTAAACAAATGATTCGATAAAGGTGTAGATAACACACGTGCCTTCATTGGAAGTGCACGATGAAGTTTAACACGTTCACTTTCGCTGTATATTAACTGTAGAATATAAATGTTGATGATCAGCTCTGTTCATAATAACACGGCATTGGCTACTGAGACATCATCCCGCGTTGCCTCGTGATTGGATTCTCGAATTGATGTTATGTTTTGCGATGACACGGGACTCGTTAGTGAACAAATTAAGTACGAAAGTTGGTTTCAGATTTATCGGCTTACGTATTTTCTCTGCTCCTTGCATTGAATACGTACACTGTCTAGTTAGTCACTCATAGTTGTTAAAGCATTCAACTTGACAATTTTTAAGGTATCCGACTACGTTCGGAACCATGAGTTTAAAAAAGCGCATAAATGGATAATTTTCATGATATTTAGTGTCACTCAGATTAGAATATATGCATTAAATTGTTTTAAGAAGATTTTGACAAAAAAATGTATTTAAATATAATATTTTGGCAAAAAATTAACTTAGAATAATATTTTTCTCAAATGTTCTCCTTTTGTGAAAAATGGTTCCATTATAATATTTTGCCTATATATAGCTCAGACCACTCTAAGGATCAACTAGAATTTGTGAAAAACTCACATTATATTCAGAGTTACCACCAATTTAAATAATTATTGGCGGGATTTTTCTCCAAATTGCTCCCCTCTGTTGTCGTAAAATACGAATAAAACCACTTCTAAGTTATATATTTCAAAAATTCTAGTTGATCCTCTGTAGAGAAGTCTGAGCTATATACAGGAAAAATATTATTATAATAGAAGTATTTTTCACAAAAGGAGAATATTTGGAAAAAAGATTATTCTAAGTTAATTTTTTCCAAAATATGTTTAAATACATTTTTTGTCAAAATCTTCTTAAAACAATTTAATGCATATATTCTAATCTAAGTGACACTAAATATCATGAAAATTATCCATTTATGCACTTTGCAAAATCACGCTTCCGAACGTAGTGAGATACCTTAAGCTACTTGTATTTTTGTAGTAAAAATAGTAATCTGTCTTATTTTAAAAGATGAATTGTAACCCAAAATAGGCACACCTACGCCACTGGGTAGACTGCAAGTCCTTAAAAACGTTACAAGTAGCCCGTACACAGGAAAAGTCCGCCTACCCCTACTCTACATAGAAACTGTTGAGAGCTATTGTAAATTTTTTTGCCTTATGTTAAGGGTTGGAATTGTATTCAATATTTGTGTGAATTTTGAATTTGTCTTTTGGTAGATTAATTAATACGTGTGCCTTACCTCGTAACTGTATAATAATTTTCTTGATCTAAATTGTTTCTTTTTTAAAAAATTAACGTGCTTTCTTAAAAATGCTCAATAATGTTCTTAGAATAATTTTCTATTTTTTTGATGATATGTGTGAAAGAAATGTAAAATACATCGACTAAAACACAAAAGGTGAAAATGTAGTGAAGAAGTGTGCTTATTGAAAATTAGAAAGAAAAAAAAAATTTCAATCAATCATACAGGAAAAAACAATTAAAGTAACTTAAACTTCTCATTTATCTATAGAAATTTCCTTTTCGAAAAGATCAAAGGAACAATTTTCTTCGCAATAAAATTTTTAAATCATTTTTCTTCAATTTTAACACATATTTCATATCAGAAAAATAATTTTAAAAAATCAGGTTAAATCAACACTTGCGAATTCCTATAAAAATTCAGAGTCAAATAAGGGTTTTTATTTATAAATCTTTCTACAAATATCTTAAGATATATCCTCGTGAACAAATTTTCCTTGATAAATATGAATTGAAAGAAAAATACGCCCTTTTATTAACCTTTGCTTAATGCTTAAGCCATGAACGAACATTATCAAAAATAAAATCTTGAATAAAGATGTTTTTTTTTTAATTCGGTACTATTAGACCTTGAGAGACCGGTTCAATAGCTTCTGATCTTTGCCGGGTGAATTCGATCTCTCTGGGTTATCAACGCAAGGGAAAAAAACATGTACAGTTGAACCTGTTTTTGTGCGGTCTTTTTTTAATGCGATTTCCTTTTTGTGCGACTTTTTATGTGCGATATTTTTTTTATGCGGTGTATGAATTTTAATCGTTTTGGCGCCAATGTAATGTTTTCTATCTATTTACTAGTGGCGTAACGGAAAATGTTAGGACCCCCTTGAAAGTCAGGTTTCGCTTTTAAGGGGACATGGTACGATTTACGCAAAAATTTTTAATTTAAGGATTTTCAAAAATTTTTTGGTTGCCCCCTATGTGCATATACTAAAGGGTGTTTTTTAGAGGTATAGAACTTTAAATTGCAATAAAACAACGATGTATTATTCGATTGACATGAATTTTTTTTATTCGAAAGATATTCTTGTGGCATTACATTTTAAATATGATTTCTGGCATAGGACTGCCATGGCTGGCTCGGATGTAGTCCAATCTGGACGTCCAATTTTCGATGACTTTTTCCAACATTTGTGGCCGTATATCGGCAATAACACGGCGAATGTTGTCTTCCAAATGGTCAAGCGTTTGTGGCTTATCCGCATAGACCAATGACTTTACATAGCCCCACAGAAAATAGTCTAGCGGTGTTAAATCACAAGATCTTGGAGGCCAATTCACAGGTCCAAAACGTGAAATTAGACGGTCACCAAACGTGTCTTTCAAGAAATCGATTGTGGCACGAGCTGTGTGACATGTTGCGCCGTCTTGTTGGAACCACAGCTCCTGGACCTGGACATCATGATTGTTCAATTCAGGAATGAAAAAGTTAGTAATCATGGCTCTATAGCGATCACCATTGACTGTAACGTTGTGGCCTTCATCGTTTTTGAAGAAGGATTCCACCAGCCCATAAAGCGCACCAAACAGTCAATTTTTCTGGATGTAACGGTGTTTCGACATACACTTGTGGATTAGCTTCAGTCCAAATGCGGCAGTTTTGTTTGTTGACGTAGCCATTCAACCAGAAGTGCGCTTCATCGCTAAACAAAATTCGCTTATGAAAATCGACCATTATTTTCGAAATAAAATTGCACAATTTGAAAGCGTTGTTCAGGCGTGAGTCTATTCATGATGAATTGCCAAACCAGACTGAGAATAAATCACTTGACAGCTGTTAAATCGGTCGCCATCTTGGAAAGTAATGCCAACTTAAACTTCTATACCTGGAAAAAAAACACTCTTTATATAAAGCAGATTTTGTGCTCAACATTTCTTAAAATGCTAGACATTTAATTTTTTAAGGAAAAAACTTAACATTTATGAAGAGATTTTAAAATGCTACTTTTCCTACAAAAAGTTTCGTACACACATCAAATTCTGTTTACAAGTACATCAAACTATGTATAAAAAAATGTTGGTATGGGTTTTTTGATAACATGATTGGTATTCGTTCAATACTTCTTTTTATGAATGCTTATTGAAAATTTCTTAAAAATTGTATAAATTCTGAGTTCAATTATTTTTTAAAAAATAAGTATTGCTTTGATTCAAAAATGCATACCAACTTTTATTACATGAGCTATTAGCAATAGGTAAAAAAAATATTCAAAGCATTTTTTTAGGCACAATAGAAAAAAGGCCTTAGTATTTTAAATGAAGACAAACTATATATAGTTATTTTATCTTTCTAAAATAAGTAAGTTTAAAGTTTTGATCTGTCATAGGAATGAGAATAAAAATGAACGTAAAAAGAGAAATTCTGTGTTTTTTTAAGTTTAGAGCTTTCAAATTTTGTAAGGTTATAGAACAGTATATAAAGAATAATTTAGGCTTAGAAAATTAATTTTGATTTTTTGACCGATTTTTGTCAATTGAATCGTACTGTGTCCCTTAACATTTTATAAATTGGGTAAATATATATTTAGCGTAAGTCAGTCCTTGGGCCCCTAGAGTCCTCCCCCCCCCCTGTGATGCGGGGGTGGACGTTACGCAAAGGAAATGTAGACACTTTAAGACGCTCTGTTCATTTGTTATAAATAGTCTCCTGACAATGTGCATTCAGTTGCTTTCTCTCAACGCTCCAGCAGCCCACACTGGCAGTACCACTAAAGACCCGCCGTGTAGGGCAGCGATACACGTTAAATCTGTCGAGAGCTGAAACGTCCTCCCGTTGGTGTGGTGTGGTAGTTAGGAGAGGGGGGTGCCAGCTCAGGTGTCGTCCACGTCACTTGACCATGGTTCAAAATTACGTGGTCCGTCGCCAAAAGCCCTCGTGTAGCTGAACAGTGCGACGTTAATATTCAATCAATCAATCAATCAAGCCCACACTGGATTGTGGATAAAAGTTTCAATGACAGTGACATTATCAATAATTTGATAAATTATGAAGACGGACAAGAAGCCAGATTCTTTGAGAGCGGATAAAAATATGCAGGGATCCAGCTTTCTAACACACTGGTAAAGAATTTACTTAAAATAGATACCGGTTTAGAAAGGAGTATAAAATTCCAAAAAGGGCTTCAATCATGTATAGCTGGTTATCGTGACATTTGTAAGTAGCCGACCAACCGACCTTCGTCACAAAAACTTACCCCTTACTTTATGTTGCCAAAAAATAAATCGATTGAAATTGCACCTTCAAGTGACGAAAGCGATTTTGAACTTATTCATTACAGGATTTTGGATTGCGACGAGTACTGATGAATTATGTATGTGCATTTTAAAGAATTATCCGTATATACAAAGAGAAACTATAGGTTTTTAAAATGTTTCCATGCGTAATATGTAATTATTTATTTTGTTATGGAAGTACTCTTACATATAAATTTCGCAAATAATTGGCCTATTTTATAAATGCGACTTTTTTTATGTGATTCCCATCCACCGCATAAAAAAAAAGTTTTTTGTAGTATTTCCACAAATTAGTTTATTATATGCAAGAATTTATGAAATTTTTGGAATTTTTTTTTTTGAGAGATATTTTTTATGGACTCCCTATCAGCCGCACAAAAATAGGTTCAACTGTACTAATAATTTCCCGTTTTCACACTTATTTTTGAGAATTCAATAACAGTAAGGTGACCAACCATCCTTCTTTTATAGATGCTGTCCTTCCTCAAAAAGTGTACCCCTTTTTGTACTTCTTTTCAATATTTTAATGCTGATCGGTTAATCTCTGTATTCAGAGAGGAACCAAACATGCTTCCAAAATATCGAAGAATGGTCTGAAACAAATATCACAGGAAAAAACAGTTTTCAATGGTATTTTTTGACTTTGTAGCAAGTAAATTGGGCAGATTTAGAAAATTACGTTGAGTTTTTATCGAAAGAAATGCCTGATACTAAAATCGATGACTATTGTCTGTTTTAAGTAGAAAGAAGACTGAATGTATATAGTTAAATTCTAATAAATTAGAACACTTGGAAAATCAACATGCTGAGAAAGGGGTAAAAGATGGGTCAAATTATTTTAACCATTTCAAAAATGAACACATTCCATATGAAAATGTAATTATTCTTGTTGAATTTACATTGTGCTGCCCTGGAACTAATGCAGAAGTTAAAAGAGTTTATTTCAATTGGTAATGATTTTTGTGAAGTGACTCGTGAGAAATCACAAAATTAAATGTTAATATATTAGTTAAGTTTTTACCATAAGATTCAATAAAAAGGATATTTTTTGCCCGAACTTTCCGATATATTAGAGTGGCCGCGGTAGCCGAGTGGTATAGGTATCGGACCGTGGCTTGCTTTGTCACGGGTTCGAATCCTGTACCACTAAAGACCCGCCGTGTAGGGCAGCGATGCACGTTAAATCTGTCGAGAGCTGAAACGTCCTCCTGTTGGTGTGGTGTGGTAGTTAGGAGAGGGGGGTGCCAGCTCAGGTGTCGTCCACGTCACTTGACCATGGTTCAAAATTACGTGGTCCGTCGCCAAAAGCCCTCGTGTAGCTGAACAGTGCGACGTTAATATTCAATCAATGAATCAATCCGATATATTAGAAAATGATATGTTGACAAATAAAATCATTCAACGGATAAATAATTGTTTAAGATAATAATTAAAAATAATGTAAGCATAATTAGCGTATTTTTGTTTGAATTTACAAAACGTTTCATATATTTAAGTTGTAGATTTTTCTTAAATTTTTCGTCCTCCTTTTTATTGTTAAAAAAATGGTCACCTTAATAACAGGACTCCAAGTGTACTCTTTGAGATCCATGAAAGTTTAAAAGAGTCTATGGTTTTCGAGATTTTTATTGGGAGGTCGATGACAACATTTTTTTTGTATAAAAATTTTATTTTGTTTCTTCAAAATGGCTCTTATTATTAATTTATATTATAAATTTTTTTGTGTATAAGTTTAATTTAAATTGTCATAGGGATGTGTGAATGAGTGAGTGCTTATTAACGTCACATTTACTGCAACACCAGGGTTATTGGAAATGAATATCGTAGTTATGAAACGCGGTCAAGTAATGAGGATAACACTTGAGCCGGCAACCAAATACCACAACATCCCCACCACACTAAGGAGAAGACTTTGAGGCACGATATATTTAAGGTATCCGACTACTTGCGACTTCTTTTTTTAAAATATAGAGATATGAGGATTTATTTTGTGGGTTTTTAGATTTATTTAGTACATTTTTTTAAAAAAATGCTAAAGTTAGGAGGAGAAAAAGAAATTATTGATACTAAAATGGGAAAAAATTGGTCCAAATTTACGCAAAAATATATAAACGGGGCTCTATCGGTACAAAAAGGTTTACGAACCAATTTTTGAATTTTTCAATTTTGATGTGTTGCTTTGCTATTTATTTTTGAAATGGCCTTCAGGATAAGAGATATTTTATTTTTTACAAAAACTATAGCACTTTATCTTAGTTATTATATAAAAATTGCCTAAAAAACGGAGATTATATTCACATAAGGGACTGTAAGTTTTGTGATAAAGCTGTGATTGATAAATCTGAAGGTTAAAATACTTTTTCTATTACACAGAACATACACACAAAAAGTTTCAGTTAACTAACTTCAAAATTTTTTGAGCAATTGCTGTCCTCGTTTGAGCATTTTAAAAAAAACACACATTTCGTGTAGGAAGCATTTTAATGTATGACATCTTCCTTAAAGTAGTGACATCTGCTTTTACTAAAACCCTTGTAATTTTTGTTCTACTGAATGGAAAATAATAAACTTTGTATTGCAGCGGTGTGATATCGATATGAACTAGTACCAACATCACGCGAAGACGATCGTTTTGGCGTGATCGGTAAAGTATTCGCATTCGTTTGGAACGGAAGATACCCAGAATTAACCTTCCCTCTTTCATTTATGACCCTGGCCATGATATAAACCGCACCCTTCTCGCGCCGCAATCATGGTACCATCTATCCACCGAAAAACAACCAAACCGTCAAACATTGACGCAAATAAGCCGTTACTTCCCAAAGCCGTCTCACACAAATGACGAAATTCTCAAGCTGTCACGCACAAATGACGCAATTCTCAAGTCATCTTACACAAATGGCGCAATTCTCAAGTCGTCACGCACGAATGACGCAACCCACCAAGTGACGCAGCTACTTACATGCTCACCACAAATATGGTATCGTTCGTTTGCCTATTCGCCGAAACACTGGCAGGGGAGTATGCGGTGGTGTGATATCTATATGAACTAGTATCAACATCACGCGAAGACGATCGTTTTGGCGTGATCGGTAAAGTACTCGCATTCGTTTGGAACGGAAGGTACCCAGAACGAACCTTCCTTCCTTCAGTATTTTTTATAAATCTAATAAATAAGATGGTCTATAAAATAAAATCATAAAAAATTGTCAATTCATGGCAAAATTAACAATTTTAGGAAAGTCGGATACTTATAACTACATCAGTCTCCTACACTATGGGTCTTCAGTGGCTTCAGTACTTGAACCCTCGACTCGACAAAACCCGGTGCGAGTCCCTGGCTAGTAGGTGCGGATACTAGGGATAGGTGATTTATCCATCTAAAGAGGAAAATCTTCGGGCAGGTTAGGTGGGCAACCTGTTTTCACTAGAGCGTCACATAGTGGCAGCGGCGAATACCAGAGGGTCACACCTTAATAAAATGTGTGTGATTGTATTCATAATAAAAACAATTAAATATAAATGAAATAAAATAGTGTAGCTCATCCGGTATAGTGGTTATAGACGCTGATTGATGTGCCGTATGACCTGGGTTTGAATCCCGGAGGTGTTTGTAATTGTACAGTGCATTTGCGGCATGGGGGTACTCTAAATAGCCGTCAAGCCGCAAGTCCTCTCCTGAGGTCGGTGGATCGGGAAGAAAGGTGGGAGGCCTCTGACGACCCCTACAATGGGGTGGAACCGAGCCAAAAAGTACTGTCACATGTATGGTGCTCAAAGCTACGTCTAACGACAGGCGTACATCTAGCCCTTTCCTCGATGAAATTCATGTGCTTCGATCTGAAATCGTCAGACAAGTAGTATATGTAACAACAACAAATAAAACTGTGTCAGTTTTATTTAATTTATTTACATTGCTAATTTCATATTTTCTATATAGTTACGAGAACACATTTAATTTTAGAATCAGTTCATTAAGACAAAAGTACCCAATCACTCATTCTCTCATTTTTTGTTTTAATCTGTATTGAGAATGCTAGTAGAAATTCTCATCACAATGTGCATGTTTATGTCAGCCAACTTGCATCTACATTTGTTCTTGTCGATTTTCATTCAAGAAAAACTTTGCTCACAAATATATGGCTACTGAAATATAAAAAAAAAAATTCCCCTCAAATGTCTTCATACATGGAAATTATTCAGCTGACAAAAATTTGTGCCATAGCATTAAAGATATTCTTCACACTGTAACTTCACGAAGCTAAGTTCAAGCTGTATTAGTATCAGCAACTATGAAGTAACCGAGTAAATTGAATTTAGGCTCAATATTTTATGAAAAATCCTGAAATCTTCTAGTGACCTCGTTCTCCAAACTCTGCAGATGATCTCTTAGTAGAAACATTTCCGGGTACTTTGTTTTCCTAATAGTGAAAAGTAAAAGACAGATATTTGATCATACACGGCAGCGATACTCAATCCGCGACCCACCGAGCCTTTTTAAGTGGCCCGGTCATGGCCCATTGCTCTGAGTAATTTACTTATTAAAGAACATAGCATTAAAAATTTTGTGGGTAATTCCTTGTCAAAAAATAAACTATATCAATTTTACTTTTTGCTGTCGGTGTCATACGGGTACGAATAGATATTCTTTTTCTATTTGGAGCGGTTGCGGTTAGTAATAACAGACGATAGTGGAGTTGTGAAAATTTTATGGGTGTGGAACTAATTTTTAACTATTTTTCATATCTTGTAAGTGAAAATATCCGAAGAAATTATATCATTTCAAAATGATTGGGAGGTGGACTATTTTGTAGTGAAAAACAAACATGGATCAGTAATTGTTTGATTTGTCCCGAAAGGGCTGTATTTAAAAATATCAATAAACAGGAATCATTCAATGACACTTTTCCTCGAAGATCTCTTTCAAGAGGTGATAAATAGGCTTTCTTGAACAATATCTTCTCAACATCAACAAAATGTTTTATCAGTGGTAATATCACATTGGTAACAAAGACATCCTATGAAGCTTGTTATATTATCACTGGCGTAGTTAATTCTGAGAAGGTACTGTATCAAAATTCTTTCGGGGCCCTTTTTCTGATATGTGCGCCCTGTTAGTGGGATCGTATTTATACGTGTTGGGGCCCATGTACTTTCGGGGCCCTGTATCCTTGATACCGCGGTAGCTACGCCCCTATATATTATTGGTAATCATATGAAGCCATTTACTGACGCAGAAATTGTGAAGGAGTGTTACTTAAATGCTTCTAATTTAGTGTTAGTGACAAAAATAAAAAATATAAAAAATAATAATTAAAAAAAGAGCAAAACGAGAGTTATATTATTTTGATCAATTTTCCGATGTTATCTTGGTCTTAAAGTATTTATCCTCTTGTTCCGACCCGCGTGAAATTTCTAAACATATGTATGCGGCTGCGTGAAATAGCTGACATATGTATGCGGTTCAGCAGAAAAGAAGGTTGACTATACCCCTGGTACATGGGAAAGAAACTTCGGTTCAAAGCGGATTTCTGACTTATTTGGTGGGCCGCAAAAGCACTCTGTTCGGAACGCTAGTTGCCCACCCCTGTCTAAGTGTAAACTGTTTGGCAGAGCCTCAAAATGACAAATTATGTCTCCAGTCACCCTTTTGTAGCTTCACAGTGTGAAATTAATTTAAATCAAATCAAGTCCTTCTGTCAAATAAATAAATAAACTCAAATTTAATAATCCATATTTTTTATATAATTTTTTATTAATTTTCTAATGAAAAATATTATCTTGCAGTATCGTTTGCGAAATTACTAGCATTTTGATTGTTTTTTATGCTGTATATTAGGAAAAAAATGTAAGAAGGCTTGTGTGAAGAAAATTATTCTTTTGAAAGAAGGTCGATATTGGAAGCAATTTGGGAACTCCTGATTCTAATACATTTGATGTCTACAAATAATTATAAAATATTGTGATCATTGCATGGAATCGAAGGTATGACTTAAGTTTTTGTCGCTGCCTGAAGGCCTCGGGTGTAAGAGGGCTCGGAGAAGATACAAACATGGTCTTAAAACTAGCTATTTATATTTTAACTTTAACACTTTATGAATGTTATACAACTTAATAGCTTAACTCTGGGAGCAATAAAAATTCCTAATACTTGATCTGATATATAAGATTAATGAAAATCACTTAGTTTCAGTCGGAGGCCCTTGTGACGGTCCTTCTCGAATCCCCGATAGCTCGGTCAGCTTCAGTGATATTTACTACTACAACTGCTGGTTGATTCTAGGACGAATATTTATTTCAGGACATGTGACCTCACAGTCGCAGATCATTTTCTCTTATTCTTAGATTTCAAGATAAATGATTAACCTTTAAGGTATCCGACTACGTTCGGAACCGTGATTTTAAAAAAGTGCATAAATGGATAATTTTCATGGCATTTAGTGTCACTCAGATTAACATACATGCATAGAATTGTTTTAAGGATATTTTGACAAAATCAATTTATTTAAACATAATATTTTGGCAAAAAGTTAACTTAAAATAATCTTTTTTCCAAATGATCTCCTTTTGTGAAAAATGGTTCCATTATAATATTTTGCCTATATATAGCTCAGATCTCTCTACAGAGGCTCAAATAGAATTTTGAAAAATTCACATTATTTTCAGAGTTACCACCAATTGGAATAATTATTGGCGTTTTTTTCTTAAAATTGCTCCCCTCTGTTGTCGTAAAATATGAATAAACCCACTTCTAAGTTATACATTTCAAAAGTTCCAGTTGAGCCTCTGTAGAGAGGTCTGAGCTATATACAACAGTAGTTCTCAAACTTTCACTACTGGCGACCCAATTTTCAATCATAATTTTTATCGCACTCCCCCCCTAAAAATAATAATATATTGAATGCAATAATAATGCACTTTGGGTGCTAAAGCTACAATACGATCATAGTTATAAACAGTACAAATTAACAAGATAATTATTAAATTTAGTATACGTTACTTTTAAGTAATATATATTTTTCTTTCTTTCTTTTTTTTTACTTTTTAGTTCGATTCAACTATAATAGAGTGTTTTTCAGTTCGTTTAAAAACTATAATTTATTTTATAATTATTTTTACTACACACGATAAAAATCAGAATTCCAGAGAATAATTTAATTAAGAGAAAATATACTTACCTACTTTCAAGGAATTTTCAATTTTTCTTTGAAAATTTGAGAAAAAATCCAATAAAACTGAAGAAAAGGTTCCAAATGTGGGTGCCCTTAATAAAGGACATAAATCACAGACACTTTTCGTTAACAATACAAAAAAAGTAATTTTCTAGAAAAACTGTCATATTTTCTTCACGTTAATGTAGTTTTGCTGTAGTATTTGTTATTGTAGTTTTTGTTAATAGCATTTTTAACGTTTTCTTCCTTGTTTCTTTTTGGCAAGGCGAAGTGCTACATTTATGTCTTCATAGTTCTCTTCATAAAGTTCTTTAGGCAGCATTTGAAAATAACAATTCAACTCAAACGTTTCATGTCTATCACTTTTCTCATATTTACTTTCGCTATATCTTGATTAATATGCATTATTTCAGCAGGTTCTTCAATTGCTTGATCAGTTTCAACTTCCTTCAATAGAGATCACAGATTCCATTTTTTTAATATTCTGCTCATTTACGTTTATAAACCATAATAAGTCGTACAACACAGCAATCAAATATGTTTCAGAATACTCATAAAAATACATTTTGACCAAATAATCCTTCAAAGTGCTCAATATGCTTATCCATATATAATAAAGCTCATTCACATGGAAAAAAAGCAACAGAAAAATATTATTTACAACTTTCCTAAAAGAAAAAGAGAATGTGTGAAACATACCAGTAAATTTGAAGGTCAAATATATGATAATCAAAAGTAGTATTTTAGGGGTTAAAAGAAACGTAATAAAAAAATCTCTCATCGTTGGATTACAGCAAAGCAAACAAAATGTCTTTTTTATTTGGTTATATGATCAAAGATAGCTAAGAGCGTTTGAAGTAGAATCTTTTATTTTTGATGATCAACAGATGATATATATAAATTATATTAGCGTGAATGTGTTTTGTCAGAAAGCATTTTGTTTTATTTCATTCCAAAAAATTATTTTTTTAAACCTTTTATTTTCAATATGCTCGCGCCCCCTCGCAGGGTTTTCGCGCCTCCAGGGGACGCACCCCACAATTTGAGAAATTCTGGTTTACATGATTGAATAAAACGGACAAAGCATAGTCAGTTTAATAAATTCCGAAACACCGGAATCTTTCCCCGTGTTTCGGATCGTTATCTTGCCCCGGACTGTCTGTTTCAAAACATTCGTTTTTATTCCTATGAAGGAAGGTGATTTATTGACATTTATTCATGGTTTAAACTAAGTTACTCATGAATATTAAAGAGAAATTATTAATGTTACATGTATATATCTGCATCAGAGCTTATTTACATAATTATATAAGTTATATTGAGGCAGCGGTAAACAATCAAAGCTTCACAACTAACAAAACATGGCGATTTCTGCTTCTCTATACTATTGTTTAACGAATGGCCATTAGAATAGTAGCATCCGGTTGATACTTCCAACTAGTGGAAAACGGAAAAATTAAGACATTCGTTATCTTGCCCTGCTCTCCCCTACTTAGCACTTATGAGGGAAAATATAGTTATGTATAATCTTTAATGTCTCATTCTATGTTTTGACTTTCATCACACAACTCTGACCATAATCATCGGTGGAAACTTATTTTTCGACTCACCCCCGTACCATTGTGTAAGTATTGCAGTAAACTACTTAGATCTGTGCGATGTTCTCCCATGCGAGAAATGAGAGCTGCTCATAATTTTTTCTTTATAGAACTTATAAATACAGAAAAAAATTCTACGTACATATTTCATTAAATAATGTAAGTTTTCTAAGAATTAAATTCGTAGAAAATTTTGTGGAGAAAAAAAATTGAAATAGATTTGAAGAAGAACTGGGATCCCCCGGGACTGTAAACCCTAATTTACGTTGAATATTAAAACTGCATCGCAATCAATTTATTTTGGAATCATATTTCCCTACCTAGCTATTTTCCAAACCTTTACTCTGTTTCTTTAAATTCTATTCTGGTGCTTTTATTTCTGTTGAATTTTGCTTTTATATTACTTAAAAAATCCCTTAAACGAGAAATAACTAAAAATGTAATAATTATGATTTTTATATTCTGTTATTATTAGACTTTCATTAAAATAGCTCCTGTGAGGTTTACATCATCATTTTCAAATATTTACTGCAGCCTTTTGAGTATATTAAATATTGTGAAAAATACAAACCTGTTATTTTATTATATATGATTTTAAATGGCTATATATATATATACTTTCCACGAATTTTTTTAAAAAACATATTTCAACATATTTTTAAAAAAGTATTTTGTCATCACAAATGCTAATATAAAAATTCTGCGTTGTTTTGTTTTTGTTTCGATATCTATGAAACGATGCATAACATTTAGGCTGTTTGGTATCAATTACAGATAATCATATTTACTAGATCGAAAATAAACGTAAGGATGTATTGTAGCTAATAGAGTAAAAGAAGTTTGCCCATTAGTCATGCGAATAATAATTTATCAATGAACGCATGCTAGTAATTATTCCTTGATGATCTTTCCAAATAAACATTCCTCGTTTCTTTATCGTCAAAATAGTTATCTCTTGTTTGCTCCTTAACAATCTTCGTTCGATATTTTGCATTTAATCAGAAGAAAAGATTTACACCTATTTGAAGGAAAGATTTTCATCGAGATAAGAAACGCAGTTTTCCGAGGAAAAAGGAACAACATTTTAACCTTTTAACTGTCATGCCCGAAATGATCTCGGGCATGGCATTAGCTAATGCTCCAAAATGTCACGCCAAAGTATTTTACGATGTAATTTTTGGGGCTTATTTACTATTAAGTGGTGTAGATCACTGTGAACAGGAAATATCCTTTTACGTTGACCAAATCTCTCACCAATGGACTAAATTCAAGACAATCACATGAGAATAACAAACACGTGTTCTACATTGAATTCAAAACTGACATTAAACTAACTTGTACTTTCTATTCTATTTTCGCAAAACATAGATAAAATTTCAGATTTCATAATCAAGTAAAGATATTCAACTGTTATAAAAAGAAACTTCAGCAAAACGATTTTCAAATTTAAGAAAAAAATCTTGTTTTATATATGTATTTTTAAATAAAGTGACACACACACAAATATTACTTTTTTAAAAAAAGTTTCTGTAAAAAACATAATTTGACAACAACGAAGATTATGATTTAATTAGCTGAAAGTAGATGTTGTTGTTGCCGTGTGTTTATTACTGGGATACATACGAAAGACGTGAGATAGATGAACAGAAACATATAACAACAGAAGAATACAGATTTTATTACAAACGATGATCCCGGCATATAACAAGAAGAGGTGCGCTGCTTTTCCTTTCGAGACGGGAATCCATTTCAAGAGAAAGACCGAATTCTTTCCCGAAGAAGATACAACCAAGTCTTACTCGGGATTCGAACCCACTTGATTACAAGCCGAGGGACCTAGCCACCATACTGGTTGGGCGACAGCTGAAAGTAGATGATTGCATTTATCGGGGCTATGACGTCACATGAGTTTTTGAACTGATCAGCTAGAAACACGTGATTGTCATTAGCATGTGTTGGGCCGTGGGTAGCCTAGTGTTTAGAGCATCGGCCTGAGTTCGATACTCGATGACACCAAATACCCTTCGAGTACACACGGAGTACGTGCTCGTTAAATCAGTGGGTCCGTAGTCTTGTGGGCTGAGTCACGAGCGCAGGGACTGTAGAATATTTCCCTCCCCTTCAGTTTCCATGCAGAAATTGGGGAGGTGGAGATAGAGGTGGTGTCGCCATGTATCGTCCCTTCGGGGAATTTCACCGAGCTGAATCGTACAGTCACCTTTATGGTGCTTAAGGCCAACGACAGGCGTACCTCTAGCCCCATCCCACGATGAATTTCGTGGGCCACGATCTAGCTACGTCAGACAGGTGGCATTAGAAACAACAACATGTGACTATGACGTCACATGAATTTAGCCCATAGAAAAGGTCTGGTCCATGGTTTCCGAGTGACAGGATCGTCATCGTATGCCAGTAACTACGGTTAATGAGCTATGGCACCGTGTTGCAGCTGGATGGACCTCTATACTTGTACATGCCATCAAATCTCCGTTTTACTCAATGTCCAAATGTATAAATGCTGTTATTACTGCCAGAATTGGTTATTCTGGGTACTGAATTTTCAGGATCTATGCAACTAAATTTCTTGAAAATATTATCACATGTTATTAGCATAATATATATGTCCAATAAATATAATTTTGTTATCTGCATTTCTTCCTGGTGTAGTAATTGTCATGGCCAGTAGTGTATTTATTAATAACGCTACTAACTGGTCTTTATTTTTCAAGATTTGGATTTGAACTTGAATCTCTTAATCTGGCAATAACTGATTTATTGTTCTTTGATTCGAGCATGTTCTAAGCATTTTCGAGTGTGTATTTAGGAATGTCATCTTTTTATTACTGAAGGAGGGGGGCGGATCGCGAGCTTTTATCCATTTTACATTTCAACGGATTTCACTCGGTAGTATAACACTTTAAGACCCGAAATATTTTTATCTTTCAATGTTAAACTCTATTGGTAACTAATACTATATAGACTCCAATAACACTTGGAAAAGTAATAAAAAAATTCTCGCTCCCCCTCCCCCTAGAACGTAGACGGTACCCACATGATTGGGCGAGGTGGCGTTTTCTGTGAAATCATCACCTGTGAAATTTTACGAGTTATACATTTTTTGGCTCTAAGTTGATTGAAGAAATAAGCTTTCCTAAAATTGTTACAAATAAGGGAATTATTGATTTATAATTAATTCTTTTGTTGACTCATTATTTATTTACTATGAAAATCTTTATAGCATCATTTTTGCTTTTGATAAGTATAAATAAAAACACTGCATTTTTCACAACATGTTATCGAATTGCTTTCGTAGTTTTCAAATCTGCATTTACGAGGCCTTGAAATGTCATCAACACATTGAAAATGGCTGTACATACCCTGCCTTTTATCCTGCCATGGCTTTTTAGCTGGCGGATTATAATACTTCGATCATCTTGCAGGAGGAATTACAACACTGTCATCCTCATCATCAGTTAAAATACTGTAGTTAGTAGGTGTAGATGTTGCTAACGCACGCTTCAGCTATCTCTAACTTAAATTTTAAAAGGTTCATTTTGAGTTTTTGGAGTAATTTAATTTAATATTACATCTTGTTTGTACTGAAACCAAGAATTTGCTTCAGCTATAACAATGAAATGAATGGGTTCAAGATATTTTTATGGTAAAGGATGATCCAAAGTTGTCTTTATACAAAAAAGAAAATTCTTTGTGTTTTTTTCCCCTTTTTTATCACTCTAATCTGAGCTTGATTCTCCTTCCATTATGCGTCGTTCATATGTTTTGAACCCAGTATAGTCATCACCCAAAAGATCACTAAATCCAGAATCTCATCTTGTCATCAATTGCAAAATTTCTTTTGTGTAATAATTCGTTTCCTTTTAGAACCTGAAAAACTTTTTGGTTAAACGTTATCACAGTATCCCATGGAAAATAATAAAATGTATTCAAATTTTACACTTAAAAAAGTAAAACTAAAAAGATACCTTACCAACTCCCATCAGAAAATCCAAATTTTTTTCGGGGGGAGGAAGAAACGATATGGATGCAGGTATTTGTGGAGAGGATAAAAATACCATACACCTCAACAATTGTGTCAAAAAAATTATTTGCAAAAAAAAGGGCTCATCAATGCAACCACAAGAAAATTTGGTGTATTAATTATATAACTATGTAAATTTAACTCATTGGCATGGCATCCCATGAGGGACAAGGCCTACTGTGGCCCCTTTGGCGCTGAGGTCATGAACAGATGTTTCGGTCAGGTGGTCAGTCTGACGAGTAAACCCCCAGTGTTAAGTTCCCAAGTAAGCTTGGTACTCATTTTATCAACCCATTGAAGGGATGAAAGGCTGAGTCAACCTTGTCCAGCTCAGGATTTAAAACTCTTAACTGTGGTGTGGAAGCGCGATGCACTAACCACTCAGCCACTTGGCTTATATACAACTATATATTTCATTTTCATGTAGACTTCCATCAAAATTATTGAAACATAAAAGAAAACTCACATGGCAAGTTCTTACCTTTACAGTTACAATGACTCAAGTAAAAATGCTCAGGTGTCGTCCACGTCACTTGACCATGGTTCAAAATTACGTGGTCCGTTGCCAAAAGCCCTCGTGTAGTTGAGCAGTGCGACGTTAATATTCAGTCAATCAATCAGTGACTCAAGTAACGCCCAACCCGCACGATCGTGCGGGTAACGAAATCCTGCGTTCTACAAACAACATTAATAGATAACAATAATTATTTTTACTATTTTACAAGTATTTAAACATTAAGACAAAAACTTTTGTCTATGCCGTTAGAAATATATCGATAATTACCTTTTTACGATCTATAAAAAGAAGACGTGTTTTCCTTGCATTTGTAAATGAAGCTAGATTTGCCAGCTAAATGTAAAACATGGATTACAACCACCATCTATGCATAAAAACTGATACTTTACATTTTCTGCAAACCCGTTCAATCGTTCGATTCAGGCTTTTCTTATTTATGACTTATCTAGAAGCAAACACGTATAAGAATATCTTACCGCACGATCGTGTGGGTTGGGTTTTAAAGGTATAAAAAGAACGAGGAAAAAGTGGATAAGCATAAAACTTGTCATGTCTCACTTTTTAATAAAGCTGTTCTCAGTATTCAAAAATAAGTTTATAATATTTCGTCCCTCATATCAAGTATTTAAAGTGTCAAGTCATGTTATCCAAATTTAGTATTGTAATAATTTTTGTTTCACAAGTACAGTTTACATTAAAAAACGATGTGTGTGCGTGCGTGCGTGCGTCCATGAATGCATGCGTGCGTGCGTGTGTAAAGGGGTGTTTCGTATAATTATTTTCATTTTAGGATTTTTAGATTTTTGATAAATGAAGATACCAGCTGTAGAGCATATATACAGCCATTTAAAAGTCATTCAAGATTACTTGCTTTGTCAAAATTACAGTAATCCATTGAAAAAATGTCAGGTATGACACAATTGAGTAGTAATATTTATCGTGTACATATTGTATAATGCTTTTTTAAGTGTCAATTTAATCTTCCATTGCATTCTGGAAATTGAGATTGAATTTTTATTTTATGTTTCTCTAACATGAAAACTTTTTCTTGAAAGTATAATCCCATTCATATTTTAATAAAATTAATATTTGCTGACATTCCTCACGCACCGTCAATCTTCGTGAAGTTTGATCACGCATTTGCATTAAGTTTCCATCCAATATAAATCTAATTGCGTAATTTTTTAATTAAAGATTTCAACATTTAAATTATGATAAAATTTAAATCATTTAAAAATTAATAATAGTTACTTATCAATCGGTCTAGTGATGGGCCAACTCAGCTGTGATCCTTTTCAATTGAATTCAGTTTAAAATGATGAGGTTCATCACCAATGTCCTGTAGTACAGTGGTTCTCAAACTTTAACTACTGGCGGCCCATTTTTCAATCATAATTTTTATCGCGCCCCCCCAAATACTCATGTATTGAATGCAATAATAATGCACTTTGGGGGGTGCTAAAGCTACAATACTATCATAAATATAAACGGTACAAATTAACAAGATAAGTATTAAATTTTGTATATGTTACTTTTAAGGTATCCGACTACGTTCGGAACCGTGATTTTCAAAAACGCA
Organism: Trichonephila clavipes; assembly: GCA_019973935.1. NCBI lineage: Eukaryota > Metazoa > Arthropoda > Arachnida > Araneae > Nephilidae > Trichonephila > Trichonephila clavipes. The sequence goes on from BMAU01003862.1 coordinate 159,550, forward strand.
TAAATGGATAATTTTCACGATATTTAGTGTCACTAAGAATAGAATATATGCATAACATTGTTTTAAGGACATTTTGACAGAAAAAATTTATATATATATTTAAATACAATATTTTGGCAAAAACTTAGAATAATCTTTTTTCCAACTGTTCTCCTTTTGTGAAAAAGGCTTCTAATAGAATAATATTTTGCCTGTGTATATAGCTCAGACCAGAGGCTCAAGTAGAATTTTTGAAATACATAACTTAGAAGTGGGTTTATTCATATTTTACGACAACAGAGGGGAGCAATTTTAAGAAAAAAACGCCGGTAATGATTTCAATTGGTGGTAACTCTGAAAATAAAGTGAATTTTTCAAAAATTCTAGTTGAGCCTCTGAACAGAGGTCTGAGCTATATACAGGCAAAATATTATTCTAATAGAAGCATTTTTTCACAAAAGGAGAACATTTGGAAAAAAGATAATTCTAAGTTATTTTTTTGCCAAAATATTATGTTTAAATAAATATTTTTGTCAAAATCTTCTTAAAGCAATTTAATGCATATATTCTAATCTGAGTGACACTAAATATTATGAAAATTATCCATTTATGCGCTTTTTTAAAATCACGGTACCGAACGTAGTCGGATACCTTAGGTAATATATATTTTTATTTTTTTTACTTTTTAGTTCGATTCACTATAAAAGCGTGTTTTTTTAGTTTGCTTTTAAACTATAATTTATTTTATAATTATTTTTTACTATACACGATAAAAATCACAATTCCAGCGAATAATTTAATTAAGAGAAAATATACTTATCTACTTTCAAGGACTTTTCAATTTTTCTTTGATTTTTTGAGAAAAAATCCAATTTAACTAATGAAAATGCTCCAAATCTGCGTGCCGCTAATGTGGTTAAAAGTGGTCGCGCAGGGAACTCGATCAAAACTAGTAACTTGATTGTAAAAAAAACGTTTACAACTCCCCAAAAAAAGAGGGCTAAATGTGATAAATTCATTTTAGTTCCCATTAAGATTGTTTTATGGGAGAATATCTGTCAAGGTCGTTGGTAAGAAATAAACAGTTCTCCCAGAATTAACGATTTCGTTAACATCAGATGGCACCGCGCGACCGATCCCGTCTTAAAAGTGTATTCAATAAACCATATGGATATTAGTTCTAAAAAAGAATTGCGTAAAAAGTTTTCCGTTATGCATTATTTGTTGGCCAAATAATCCTTCAAAGTACTCAATATGCTTATCCATGTATCATATAACTCAATCGCATGGGAAAAAAGCAACAGAAAAATATTATTTACAACTTTCCTAAAAGAAAAACAGATGGAGTGAAACATACCAATAAGTTTGAAGGTCAAATATATGATAGTCAAAAGTAGTATTTTAGGGGGTTAAAGGAAGCATAGTAAAAAAATCTCTCATCGTGTGATTACAGTAAAGCAAACAGAATGTCTTTTTATATTTGGTTATAGGATCAAAGATAGCTAATGAACGTTTGAAGTGGAATGTTTTATTTTTGATGACCACCAGATGATATATATAAATTATATCAGTGTAAATGTGCATTTTTTATTAAGTCAGAAAGCATTTTGTTTTTCTTCATTCCAAAAAAATTATTTTTTTAAACCTTTTATTTTCAATATGCTCGCGCCCCCCTCGCAGGAATACCGCGGCCCCCCAGAGGGGCGCACCTCACAATTTGAGAAAAACTGCTGTAGTAGCTTCGAAATGGGGCATTATAAATAAATAAATTATCAATATACAAAGAGTAGAATTCAAAAGTTCTCAGGTTGAGTCTATAACTTAAAAAATATTACCAGTTAAATTATTTTGAAACACATCCTTCTTTGAAATAAAACCCTTGAGCAACAACACACTTTTATCATTGCTTGTAAAGGTCATCGAAACCTTTTTTTAAACAAACTCTTTTTTAAAAAAAGAAAATAAACTTTCACTCGCTTCCCATGATTTTGAACGGTGATTTTAACTTTAACATCCGTTTGCCAAAAGCTGAGCCACTCATAGCTTTTTTTGAATGATGATCTCAAGCTCGAAATGAACACAAATCAAAATGTTTCGGCAATTAACAGTGGTACTCTTATTGATGCTGTTTTTAAACGATTTTTAAATACTTTGAAAGCACAGTATATGTGTCATATTTTAGTTATAAGTCTATTACTTCCGCTCTTCCTCAAACTGAACAAGAATAATTATTTTTGATAAAAAAAATTGCATTACTCACATTGTGTGTTAATTAAATAAAATTTTCATTAAAAATATATTTATTCGATAAAAAATTATTTCCAATAATACCCTTTTAACTACACATTCCATTTGAAAAATTAACAAAATAACTTCAAAAATGACTATTAGACATGATGATGATCATAAATATACAAAGAAAAATTTTTTAGCATTTTTCAATTTCGAGAAATTTGCGGTTTTACAGTATATAACGGTCTATTTATCCTATTCAAACTAACCAATCCAAAGGACTATTTTGAAAAAGAAATCTAATATTTTAAGGCCATAAAACTTTTATATTTTAAAGGAATTAATTAAAGAAAAATAATTTTATAAGTTTTTAATTATTTCTTAAACTTTTTCTGCACTTATTTTTATTTTTAATACAAATTTGGACATAAAATTACATGCTAAAAGTAATATATACATATATATAACTGATAGATAGCTTGATACACACCCACAGCACAAATTAATCATTAAAAGAAGGTAAATGCAAATTTATAATTAAAAATGTTATATATGTAGAAAATTTAAAAATGATATCATTTCCAGTACTTGTGAATTTTTTTCTGAAACATGTCACATTATCACTACTTTTTGCTATCATGCATAATCCGACATCACAGTTAGGGCACATCCATCCCGTTCTGTGATGTTTGGCTCTGGTACTGCAATAATCACATCCTCTGGATTTGCATTTGGTTGGAATGTGGCCAACATTTTTAAGTCTGTCCTTTTCAGAAAATGTATGATTCCTGAATTTTAGTTTCACGGGTCCAGAATAAGAATTAGATGCTAACCGTTTTTCAGAAAATTTTTGATGTCCTATTGACACAAGGCCTGTTATTAAATTTAACCAAAAACTTTTCCAGTTGTTATAGTATGGAGTTTTCTCACCGTGCATCAGAGACCAAAGAATGTATGAATTGACGATTGTCATATTAAAAAAAATGGAAAAATATATGGTGCCACCATTTTTTTTTGATTATTTGTCTATTTCGTACATGGATTTGAGTTGGTCAAAATGGTCTACGCAACCCATATTCATATTGTAGTCTATAACTGCTTTCGGGCATGCTATTTTAATTTTTTTCCATCGTTTTTTCTTTCCGTTCAATTTCACAAGATGTTGTGTCTTCATCTAATGTTGTAAGAATATATATAAGAATATATATTATTCTCCTGTCCTTCCACTTGATGCAAGCAGTGTCATCATTGCTAACACTTCAGTCAAAGTTTGCTCATTTCATTTTTTTGTCCTCTAATAAATTTTTTTGTTAAGTTCTTTCTGGACATGTTCACTGTACCACATGCTGTGATATTTTGAGTCTCTAGATGTTTTAATAAATCGTAAGAAGTAAAATAATTATCAAAAAAAGAGCATATGAATTTTGCCTAATAATTTTTGACTCAAGTTTCTTATAACACGTTCGCCCAGATTTCTTTTAACTTCTTCGGTATTTCCTGTGTAAATTTGAAATTCACATGCAAATCCACTTGAATCACATCTCATCCAAACTTTGCAGTCTCTTTTGATGGGTTTCTTTGGCATATATTTTTTAAAGGAAGATCGTCCTTTGAACTTGATCATACTTTCATCAATTACCTGTTTTAGTCCCGGTTTGAAAACTTTGAAAAACATTTCTGATAAGTGATCAAGGAATGAGCGCACTTTGTACAGTTTATCAAAATTCTTTTCTGATTTCTTGGGCATCAAGTTGTTATCATTCAAGTGAATGTGGCCTAGAGTCCAAATGAATTTTCTCACTGGCATCAATCCTGAAACAAACGCATCGTGTAAAATTTCATTTGTTGACCAGAAATCTATGTAGCTGGGCAATCGTTTTATCCCCATCACTATATTTATAGCTAAAAAGCATACTATATCCTATATAGTAAAAGGAGTGAATGCATTGCCTTTTTGCGCAGCATATAAGTTCGTTTGGTATACAATTGTTTCTATAAAACTGATAGAAAATAACGTTAAAAAAATTGAAATCGGTGAAGGATCTTGAAGGGATGTTATTTAATCTGAGGGCCCACTTTGTCCAGTAAAAAAAATATTTCGGATCTTTACAGACACTTTATTTTTCCAAGTAACTTTATTTTTACGGGATGATCCTGTCACACTTAAGTCATCTTTTTCCTCATCAATATCGGTATTTTCACTTGAAGATGACTTTGTAGTCGTAACATCCTCTGTTTCACTGAGCGATGATTCATTCCTCGGATTCAATATCAGAAACGTAAGTTGTGAAATACTTCCAGAGCTTCTGGAATGGTTAATCCTTTTCTTGGCATTTAAAGAAAATTACCAGAAATTACACGAAGAAGTACTTAAAATATATTATCACCAATATTAAAAAATACAAGAAAACGCTGGATTCATATTTTTGTCTTCTCTGAGAACAGCCCAAATACAAAATGCCGAAGTAAAATTTGTCTCTGAGCTCATCGCGCTAAAATAGAGAAACGTCAGCTCATTAGCAGAACTCGCTCCCTCTATACATGTCAAGATTGACGTATATAGTTACGTGACCAAATGGATCATTGTGTCTTCATAAAAGGCACCCTCCAAATGGTGTGTGCTTTACGCTTTTGACAAAACACGTGCGAACTCTCTAGGGAATGTTTCTGAATTATCCACTCCTTTTTTTCTTCGAGACTAACAGACACCTGCTAGTTCAAACAATATATAGGAAGGGAACTACAAGTTGAGTCCCCCTATCTTATTGACGTGGCCATTTTGAAAAGAAATGTACTGGTGCCAAGGATAATCTCAGAAACAAACTCAGTGTGTGTGAAAGGGTCTAATTAGGAATTATAGCTTTCAGATGTTGGATGCCAGCCCATGTCGGGATAGAGAGCAGAAGTGCCGGAAAATTATTCACACGTACCCATGGAATGTGATTGAGGTCGGAGGGAGGCGTTCGGGTACAAATGTGAAGCTTTAAAAATGAGAGGTGGCGAGGAATGTGAAAGTGACCCGTTCCTTGAGATTACCTTCTCTTACTGGAGTTTGGATTCGGAGTGAAACCACAGATTTTAATTTCATTTTTCTACTCTTCTGTTTACTTGTCAAAATGACTGAGAGTTGTAATTAGTAATTAGAAAGAAGTATAGTATAACCTCATGCTATAATTTAAAACAACTATTTTTTTTAATATTTTTTAAGGATAACGGAATTTACCAAAGAGTTAAAGAGACTTCAATATTTTTCTATTTAAAAGGTCTCAATAGTTAAATATAGCCGTAATGTTGTCATCTATTGATAGGAGAAAGAACAAAAATTTGAAAACAACACTTATAGGGATAATCAAATTTAAAATTTTATTTTTTTAAAAATGTTTAATGTGTGGTTTCGGTGTGAAATCATTGAACGTTAAAGGGATACCCAATTCAATTTTTTTCAGAATATAAGTTACTATTGCGTATTTACCGCCACAACTTGCCAGATGTTACACATCATATGTGACTACTGTAAAGCTCGTTTTTCTTTTCAATCGCCGGTTACTAAATGCATCAACTTACAAAATACGTCACTATAGCGAGCCACCGACCATTTGATTTAGGACAAATCATTTTAGAAAAAGGGAAGAGCACAGTAACACAGAAACGTTATCGTAGTCACTTTACTGCAAAAATTCTCCGTGTTATACGCTCAGTCCGGGAACTTTTGAATCCTACCTCGAGTATAAATAAGCAAATAATCTATCAATGAAGTATGATTTGAGATTATACAAAAAATATCACAGGACCACAGCCTACTGAATAAAGAAAAAAAATTTTTAAAGTGAAGACCATACTTTTTCATAAAAACAATTATCTGCAATTTTCAGAAAATAATAGGTAAACGCAGCTAAAATTTTATAAATGTGATATCCAAACAATAATCGGAAATAAACGATGAAATAGACTTTTTTTGATAAATTAGTTTTTGTGATAGTGAAAAATAATGTCCTTCGTTTTCCAAATAATAATAAATAAATAAATAAATAATTGAAAAACCATCGCATACTAGATGATAGTAAAAATCTCATTTATCACTGAACTGTATCAGAGGTTCGGAAATTATCTATGTTTATAAATATAATTGTCAGTAGCACTAGAGCCTTGAATTAAGAAATTTCTCATCTAATGATATATTTTTTTTATTTAAATCAATTGTATTGAGAGGATTAATGATTATTAATAATCCTGCGCTTGGAAGTTACACGAGAACTATTTAAAAGGACCTTGTAATTTGGAAACTTCATCTTGAGGTACGAATTAAACTCATTCTAACTCTTCTTTAATTTCTTCTTTCGACTGCATATGACACAACTTTTATATACACTCATGTCCATAAATTAAGGATAATGAAGTTCAGGCAAAGAAAGAGACGGAAGCAAAACAAATTTGACTTATTTTTTAAGTCTATTTATTAAAAAAAGGTAAACAGCAAAAAAGATGCTATATGTTTCACATAATTAATAAAAATTGCGATTTTTACTACCTGGAGCAAATTTCAAAAAAGAACCTATTTACAATAAACAGTATAACATGGTTAGTATGATAGTTCATACGAAGTATGTATCCCGGACGATGCAATACAGGCATTACAATGCCTAGGCATGCTGAGTGATGGGCTGCAATTCGTTGGCTAAGCATATCCCACACATGCTCTATTCGATTCAAGTCCGGTGAGTATTCTGGCCAATCCATACGGATAATATCCTCCGATTGAAGGCATTCACCTACAATGCTTTCATGGTGAGGACGGGCGTTGTCATCCATAAACAGAAATTCAGAACCCATAGCACCCCGAAACAAACGTACATGTTGTTGTTCCAGAATGACATCCCTATAGATGTGGCCTGTCATCGTTACATTCTGAACATGCAGGTCAGTTCTGGAACCAAGAATAATTCCTCCCCAAACGAACCATCCTGCTCCACCCTAACGGTGTCGTTCAATGGTGTTCCCTTGGTGGTAACGGGTACCTGGCACTCACCATATTAATGTCCGGCGAGAATCAGACTGCAAACTAAACCTGGACTCATCGGAAAACATCACACAAGACCAGTGTTGTGGTGTCCACAATGTATGTTCTCTACTCCAGGTTAATCGCAGGTGACAGTAAGTTGCGGTAAGTGGAACACATCTGACAGGCCTACGAGCATTTAGACCAATGTGCCCTAAGTGTTTGTATACGGTCTGCCTTGAAACTGTCGTACCGGTAGCTGAAGAGAGCTAACGAGACCGGTCTGATGCTGTGCTCCATCTGTTTCTTCTGGCAGTAACTGCCAAATATACCGGACCTCATTCGGCGTTGTAACTCGGGGGCGACCTATGCTGTAACATCTACTCACATTACCATCATCTTGGAATCGTTGTCAAAGCCTAGAGATGACACTCTGTGCGATTCTAAGCTCCTCGGATACTTCCAGCTGTGTACGTCCACATTCCAGTCGTCCAATAATTCTTCCCCGTAAAAAATCATCCAAATGCTTCCTTTGTGCCATAACTATGCGGTTATTGCACTGAAAGGCTTTTAAAGCGCTTGTGAACAATTTTACTTCTTTGCCACCATTCCTTATATACCCCTCTCTTACACTCTCGTCATTGTGACGTACTATCCGCGTCATCTGTAATTTGCATATTTTTCTTCAAGATGTGTGTGATAATTCTACAGGTGAAACTTTTATTTTGGAGTTCAATTTCTGTGTGAATCTGAATTATCCTTAATTTATGGACATGAGTGTATATACAGTAGCACACAAAGGAATTTTTCAAGGGGGTCGAAAGTTCACCATTCTTGTATCATGCTCCTTTTGATTTTGTCGATTTTCGGGTATAAAACACTGTAAAAAACTAATTATTCAATAAATAATTAGCATTAATTAATAAAATTAATCATTAATAACTACTACTTAATTAAATTTTGCGCACTATATTTCGAATTATAATCAATCGGAAAAAAAATCAAGAGTTGGGGGGTGCACCACTGTATATATATATATATATATATATATATATATATATATATATATATATATATATATATATATATATATATATATATATATATATATATATATACATAAAAGATACACACAATCAATCATTAGGTTTGTTGGAATTTGTTGTAGCTGTAATTTTTGAAAATTTTTTAGTTTCTTTTTCTGTTTTATTTGTATCAAAGAAAAATGTTTACTTAAATTTCCCTTAGCTGCATGTGTGTTTCTATAACTATGCAGCGAAAATAGTTTAACGCGAAAGTGAAGGAACTAAAATATTTTTTTTTATTTTCAAAGTATTTTGTGTTAAAGAATATTGCAAAAAAAATCATGTATTCCAAAAATTAAGTTTATTTAAAATTGAGTACATTTTATTTTCACAGATGTGTACATATGCATGTATTTAATAAAAATTAATGAAGCAAAAACATTTACAAGAACATTATTACGAAATTTTCATGTTTTGGGGGGGAAAAAACAAAACATTTATTGAGTTTTTGCTTGCATGACGGTGATGCACACTGTTTTAAGTAAGAAGCTACAACAACTCTCATAGAAGAACATCAAAGCATTGGGGGAGGATATCACCGTAGGATAACATTGGTTGCAACAAAGAGTTACAATTACAGTTACAGACTGAAAAATAGGTCGGGTCGAAAACTCTTTTCCCAGAATTTCAAAACCCACCTATTCGGAAAAGATGTTATATGGTATACATATTAAGGGGAAAATAAAATTAAAAATTAATTTGTATGTTAAGTGCCACAGGCGAGGAATAAAGATTGTTAACTTGCGGATTGTTTTTCGAGGGTTGAATGACCGGTGTAGTGTTCAAATAGTAAAAATAATAGCTGAAATATTTAGTTCCTTCGAAATATTTTCCAGGGTAAAGCGGGACACAGCACAAAAACAAGTATAATTACAAGATTAAAAACGCGACATTATTCGCCATTCTCTCTTTTTTCCCTTCTGCTTTTTTCCCGACCATTTTTCTCGTATCCGGTTTTCTCTCTAGTCAACCCTGGGATTCGCTTAATGTCACTGGGCAATTGAATCGCGAAGCGATCCTCCGTCCCGTATCTGAATGGTTTTGGGTGCCTGGCGAAAGTGGTAGTCCTGTGTTGATAGTAAGCTACCTGATTAGTGGGCAGAACGTGGAAAGAGGGAGTGGCTAAGTCGTGTTTGCATACAGAGTTTAAGCGGAGAAAAGTGAGTCCTGAAGTTAACAATCCTTGGGTTGCCAGATTCTCCCATATCTGTTCAACCCATTTTCAGATCCCCGCGTTGGTCCCACATCTGTTGTAAAATGTGGGCGCTAAATCCTTACAAAGATATTTGAGCCTATTTTTATGGTAAACAGTCAAAATAATTTTTGCTAAAAGGAAACAGGTATTTTAGTACTTTTTAACATTTAATTATAATGAGAAGACACACGCTAAATAGCAAAGTGGGAAAACATCAGATATACTTAACAGCTTATATAGTATTTAATTTTTGAAAGAAAACCTGCAGTGTGTCGAAATTATATTGCGCGATAAAGCGGAAGAAGGAAAACAGCATTGATAGCACTGTGAGATCGAAGGTGCCGGAAAAGAAAGCTGTATTATTAAATATTATTATGTTATACTGTAATATTTACTACTCGGTACTCACCTTTCAATGATCGTCTCTTGTGATTTTTTTTATATTGTAGAAAAATAATTATTTAGATTCTAAAATCATCTAACCAAAATTAAGTCTTTTGCATTGTTTATGATTTTTCAAGAACTAAACCCTTTTGTGGTAAAATAAAAATGTTAACAAATTTTTTAAATTACATTTTTTTTTTTGTATCCGTACCATAGAACATCTTTTCCGCGTTATTAGAATCCTATTGATATTTTTCCTCCACATAACCACGATCTACCCAACTGAACAATATATTCATGGCGTATATATCTCATAAAATTAATGCATTTTCTGGTTTATAAGACACATTTTTTATTTAACTCTTTTATTCGTTGAATTTTTGACAAAAATAATGCACTAAAGAGAAATAATTACAAATATTTTAGATAGCCCTCACAGAACTATAACTATTGAACAAAAGCTGATATATATTAATAACATTAAACACTTTTTCAAATAAAGGGTGTCCAAAGTTTAAAAAAATAGGTGGTACATATTTTGTACCTCCACACTTCAAGCAGCCTGTTAGTTCTGGAAACATGATTTTTTTCCTCCTTAGGCACAATGGTAGCTTTAGCTAATTATTTCATTGTTGTAAAATAAATAAATTCACTTCTTCATCTCATACTGTTATTCACGCTATATATAAAAAAATTCAGTTTTTCCTAATCTAATGTTGTAAACTTAATTTTAGTTTAGTCTCACTTTACCTAATGTTAGTTTTAGTTTTAAATATTCTATTCTATACATTATTTTATTTTATCTAGTTTTTATTTAGTCCATATATATATATATATATATATATATATATATATATATATATATATATATATATATATATACATAAGTGTATTAGTTGTATTTATTTTTTCCTGAACACGAGCTATAAATATAGTTCATTCAGGAATTTTGTGTGTATGTACTATTATTCAATAAATATTATTATTTATAAAAAAGAAATATAACTCGCAATAAATCTATGTGAAGAAGATGGTCTTCAATAGCAATGTGTTACATTTTTTGGACTCTCAAATTTTCATTCTAGCAATGCAAATGTGAGGTACTAATTATTGTATTATTGACTTATTTAGTTGCATACTATATTTATTTAGCTAATTTGTATCACATATCACAAAAATCATTTTCATTTTTCTTTAAAAAAATACACAACACAATCACTTCCAAAAAATACCTCTCAACAAACTCAAAGCTGATCAAAGAATGAACTACTGCATAGACTCATTGAACATAATTAGCTTCTGACATTTGTTGGAAACTTGAGTAACTGCTAGGAGTTGCCCTCTGTGGTGGTTCAGAGAATGCATCATCTAGCAACAATTTCTGAAGCATTCAAAGAAGTTATACGTTTCATGTACCACCACACAAAAAACGAGTAAGAATTGGTAGTGCAACATACGTACCACCAAGCATGAAAGAGTTAAAAATTGATTCCGGAAAATAGGACGAGTTTTTTATGCATAAAGAATGTATAGTTTGCCGTGTATTTTTTGTTGTTGTTGTCAAGTGCACTTCCTTTTTTTTCTACTGAGATCTTGTGGTAGTTACGTAACATTCGTTCGTATTCGTTTGATTTCGTCACGGTGTACTATTGAAAATAGCCCACTACTTTCTATTAATTCTGTTTAATCTTATATTTTGGATTTTAGATATTTTCCTAGAAATCTGCATGAAAATTTAAGGTACATCTTGTACAAAGAGCATCTCATAGAGTGAAAAATATGATTATTTATTTACATATATAGGAGAGAAACGACTTACTTACTCTCACACACCTCACACTATTAGTCCTACTAACTTGAAATTTGGTGGGCATGTTCCTTCTGTTGAGTACAGATCCTCCAGAAACGGGATATTCTAGAACTGACCCCTCACGGAGGTTTACGATGGTGCTATTGTTAAAAAACTTTCTGTCTTTGATCTCTTCAATTTACAAACTTGACATTTTGTAAGCATGATTCTTTTGTTTAGAGATCCACAAAAGCAGAAATCTACTCTCAAGGGAAGGATTCGAAGCATAAAGGATAAATACTTCCATTTTATACTTTTAAGTCCTTTTTAATCAAGGGGTGAGAGCTATAAAATGTATTTGAACGCAATCGAACGCGTAAGGTTAAAATTTAAATATCAATAACTTAAAGACAATATTTTTATAGTCGTACAATATCAAAAATTCCCCCGCGAAGAGGGTGGGTAATGGCTACTCTATATACGAGTATTACTGCAAAGCAATTTGATGGCTCTGCATTTTCTATTGTTTCATTTGTGTGTAAAATCAATATAAATAAAATACTAAGGTAAAGAAATATTTCAGTTTAGTTTTGTACTTAGAAGTATAATTTAATTCAAGATAACTCAATTCTCAGTTTATAATAGTAAGATTGAGAAGTACAACACAAAATGTAAACTCTATAAAAATTGTATGCATGAAATGTTTGTGTATTAAATGCATTGTATATTTTTAGAAAGAAATTTGTAGTTCATAAAAACTAGTAATAAAAAGTGAGTGCCAAAGGAAGACCAAACATAAAAGAAATAGAAACACTTGTGTATTAAGTAAAACTTCCTAAGAAGATTAAATATCAAAGCTTTTAACTGCTATTAGAAATATGTATGTTTTAATATAAATTAGTTTGCAGAATTCATTATTTTGTCAATCCAAATTCAAATTTGAGTTTGAATTTTTATCAGCATACTTATATATATAAGTTTTTTGTACAATATTGCACATAAAAGCAATGTTTTAATTTTCTATTTTTTCTAAAGCGATTACTTTTTTTCAAGTTTTATTAACTTAACCATTTTAAATTTTACGTATATAAGCAAGAAACGCTAGAGCAAATCACAGTGAGCTATTCATAAATGTAAAGAAATGCTATTTTCTTATTGAAATAAATAGTGTGCGGGTATACAGTCTCAAGTGATGCGAGGCAATTAAATTAAATTCTCAAACTAAATAAACCCATTTAAATTTTGCTTAGTTCGCATCATGACCAATGTTAAATCAACTAAATAAACTACACAATGATTAGACGATCAGTACTTCTCAAAGTTGCAATACTCGCGACCCAATAGTCAGTCATTATTTTCATCGCACCCCCCCATACAATAACAATGTACTGAATTCAATAATAATATACTTTGACGCTAAAACTACGATACGACTTTAACCTCTTAAGCCCCCCTCCGTATATATAAACGTCTAGCTAAGCCAAAGTCTTTATTTCTCCAGACGTATATATACGTCTTTCTAAAGTACAATTTTTTCTGTGCACTGTTATCCGTAAAATTATTCCAAGACTTTGGAATGCAATAAAAGGACCTTGACATATTTGTGATGGATTTACTTATTCCAGATTATTTTTGCTCCTTTATTCCTCTCCCCTCTCCAAATACATCACATACGGGTGCCTACGTGGAAAACGGTTGACATTGGGAATCGAATCGTGAAACTTATGATCGTCAGTCAAAGTTTAATTATGAACCGTACAAAATTATCACGATAAGTGTTAATTTTTGATACAAATTATATATATGGCAAACCCATGGGGTAACTGGTAATTAATAAACTTGTTTTTAACTTAGAATTGTTTAATTATAAAAAATGCATTGTATAGCACTGACATATAAGTATAATATATCAGTGTAAATGTGTATTTTATTTTTTATTATGTCAGAATGTATTTTGTTTGTTTACTTTCAGTAAATTAATAATTTTTTAAATAATCTTTTGTTCTCGATTTTTCAATAGGCTCGCGCCCATCTTGTAGAGCTGTCACGCCCCCCAAAGGGGGCGCGCCCCACAGTTTGAGAAACACTGTTATACGTTATAATTAAATTTATTATTGTACTGTTAAAATGTACATTTACAATAAAAGAAAACAATAAAAGAACTTAGCTTTAGGAAGGGGGAGTGCACTTGGTCGGTTGGTGTCTGCGGAGTTGGTGCTTTCGCACTTATAGATTGTAAATCTGAAAAGTTTTAGGGGAAAAAATCTCTGTCGAAATTGACGCGCGTCTCTTTAAATAGTGAACTGAATCACTGGCAAATTCTGGGGAAGGACTCACTAATGTCTTCCAAGCCGAGTCTCTGATTGGATATTTCCAATCGCGCAGAGTTACATTTTATAAAATTTATAGGCGTTGAATAAGCGTTCCGTTTTGGGCATCGGAAATGTAAAATAGTCCTCAATCGCATGTCGTGAGAGTCTATGATGCTGGGCATGGCGAAAGTGGTGTTTTCCATTCTGCTGAGTGACATGATGGTATAAAATTTATGAGTCCTTCGGCCCGATTTATGGGGCAGAAAAAGGGACCGCGAAGGGATTGTCGCACCCAATGAGGTGCGACAATCCCTTGACAGTCCCTTTTCGAAAGAATGTTACAACATCCGATTAAGGGGGCAAATATAGAAAATACCAATAAAATGGGGCCCGTCATGCCTCTTACCACAAGTGAAGATTTCAAAATCAAATACTTACAAAATGCTTTCAAGAACAATTTTAAATTTGTGGCGTTTCCAACCAAGTTACGCAGATGTGATGTTTCCATCCAAGATATGCAGATTCCTTGGATGGACAAGTAAACCTTAACCGTGGATGACGAATAAAAATATCAAGCTGGAACCTCCAGACGACCATTTTTCTTCACAGCCAAGTGTGGATTAGCTGGCGAGCTCTGCCTTACTATTATTTTGTTATTTACTGATTTTAATTTTTTTAAGATTATCTGAATAAACCATTAGTTAATTTTTACACACCTTTCTTATCTTATTTTTATATATAAAAATATATACTTCCCAAAATTAATGAATCTGTATTATGTTATGATGTAAAAAGAAAATTCTTTGATTTAGTAATGGATCACAAAATATCATTTTTAGAGTTACACTAAGGATTGTTACATGACCTACAAAAATATATATGACAAAACATTATTTAAAGCTAAATAATTGAAACTTAATGATAGTAAAATTTAGTAAAATATGTTTTGTGATGTTATGTGCACAAAGTACGTGTTTTCTTGTATACTAAAAACATTTAATGAAGGGAATTCAATTAATATTTTATGTCCTCTCTCTCTTTAAAAATGCTATATCAGAAATGAAAGTACAGACATACATTGAATCGATTTTAATAATTTATATTATATGAAGCAATCAAATATTCAATTACAAGAGTTATTTATATTTTGAACTTTTTTTATCAAAAATATTATTCATTCAGTATTTAGGTTAGTCATGCAAACTTACACGAATTTTTTTGAAACGTGCAACTTTTAATTGTACTCAATGAAGTTGATTTCTATACAATGTCAAGACTGCGTTTAACATCTGTATTTTTTTGTTAAGGTGGCGAGCGCCAAAGCGCCTGTCATTTGGGTTATCAGAAATCATTTGGCGGAAGACGTCAGTTGTAAGTTCAGGCTGCGAGCCTAGCAAACCTTCGGGCTCACTTCATTAAAGTTTTCAAAGGTAATACAGTCCATCATTTTTTATTGTGTTAATATTATTCGGGCCTCTTAATACAATACTAAACTTTCTTCATTTTGAAGCTCTTGTATAACATCCACTAATTGGCGAAGGTTCTGAAAAAATTGCGTAAGAGTTTATTTGAATAAAAAACGCGAAATTTAAATCAAATTTCACATTACTTAAGTTTTATGATTTACACAGGGAACAGTTTATGGTATCCGACTACTTTCGGAACCGTGATTTTGCAAAAGCGTATAAATGGATAACATTTATAAAATTTGATGTCACTTAAATTAGAAAATATATATAAGAAGAGTATTACAATAAAAAATTATTTAAGCGCAAAACTTTGGCAAAAAATGAACATAGAATGACCCATTTTCAAATTATTCTCCTTTTGTGAAAAATGCTTCTATTATAATAATATTTTGCCTGCATATAGCTCAGACCTCTGTACAGAGGCTAAACTACAATTTTTGAAATATATAGATTAGAAATGAGTTTATCCATATTTTACGACAACAGAGGGGATAAATTTTAAGAAAAAAAACGCCGATAATTATTTCAATTGGTTTTAACTCTGAAAATAAAATTTTTCAAAAATCATAGTTGAGCCACTGTACATAGGTCTGATCTATATATACAGGCAAAATATTTTTATAATAGAAGCATCTTTCACAAAAGGAGAACATTTTTGTAAAAAGGTTATTCTAAGTTAATTTTTTGCCGAAATATTGTATTTAAATAAATTTTTTTGTCAAGATGTCCTTAAAACAATTTTATACATGTATTCTAATCTAAGTGACACTAAATATCCTGAAAATTATCCATTTTTGTATTTTTTTTAAATCACGGTTCCGAACGTAGTCGGATACCTTAAGCATCCAACTGCGTTTGGAAACTTGATTTTGGAAAAACAAATAAATAATTGTGATATTCAGTGTCAGACATGAATTAGAATATACACATAAAATAATTTTAAGAGCATTATTACAAAAAATATGTGTATATTTAAATGCTTTTTGGCAAAAAAGGAAGAAAGGACATATTTTCCAAACATTCCCCTTTAAAGACTCCTGAAAAAGGTTTCTATAAGAATATTTTACTTATATGTAGCTGAGACTTCTCCACAGAGCCTGAATAAAGATTTTTAAAACGAATAATTTAGAAGTGGATTTATTCATATTTTAATACATCTTTGTACAGAAATTTTAATCAAAAACACCGGCAATAATTTCAATGGATCATAACTTTGAAAATAATAAGAATTTTTCAAAAATCATAGTTCGGGCTTTCTCTTATATAAAGGCAAAATATTATTATTATAGAAGTATTTTTCATAAAAGCAGAAAATTTTTTAAAAATGTCATTCTTTCTTCATTTTTGCCAAAAATTTAAATTTAGATCATTTTGAATTGTAACATTATTCTTAAGCAATTTTATGTATATAGGGTCCGGTGGTCGAGTGGTAGCGTACCGCGCTTCCACGTCACAGTTCTGGGTTCTATTCTCGGTGTGGGCAAGGTCGACTCAAATCGACTTTCACCCTATTGCAGTGGATCGATAAATGAGTACCAAGCTTCCTTGGGGATTTAAACGCTGGGGGCTCTCACTTCTGGCTGACCACCTGATCGGGATATTTTCTCATGCACCTCAGTGCCCAAAGGTCACGTAAACCGGGATGGGCACAGTAGGCCTTGGCCCTTATGGGCTGCTGCACCACTGAGTTTAAATTTAATTTCATGTATATATATTCTACATATATATAATCGAGGTGACACTAAGTATCAATATATGTATATATTTATACGCGGATCCAAATGTATAATCGGATATACCTTAGTTTTTAACTGAACAAAAAATTGTCTAATAATAAATAACTACTATTCAGATGGCGGATATTATCTTTTTGACCAATTGTGTGCACTCTTTGATAGATTTATCGAGTAACTTTAGAAATATCTTTGCATTATCTTCCTTAGAACGTAGGCCTTAATTTTTAATAAATTTTCCAAAAAAATTATGAGAAAAAAGTTTCTGTATCATAATTCTTTATAACTATTTTGTTTGTGCCTTTTTCACAATAAGCTGTATATTAAAGTATTTGGCGACTATTTATGACTTAGCAAAAACGACTGACAAGCTAATACAGCAGTCGCCAAACTTTTTGATCCCACGGATCAGTAAAGTCATAATTTAAATTCCATGGATCTCTAATAGGATTTTTTAAGTGTTAAATATATTTATAAGAAAAATTGTAATCTAAGAACACATAAAATGTACCTACTTACTAAAATGAAACTATTAATTGTTACCAAATTATGAAAATATTATTACTAAACCATAATAAAATAAGCAAAATAAACAAAAACTATTTTTAAAAAAAGTGGTTTAAGTTTATCATTTTAGCACTATACATACCTAGTGTGATACATTCCTTATTTACCGTGGCGGTATTCTGTGAAGTAACATTTTTATAAATTTTCGCGCATTGCCATGAATGGAATTATGTTTCAATGCATTTCAAAATATAATTTAACGTTTTGAGTAAGTATATTCTACAATTTTCTAGAGACCAACGGAATTTTCTCCCGGACCACCACTTTGGCAACCGCTGATCTAATACGTCAAAAACCGTTGTTTTTATAATTTTGTGGGAGCATTAAAACCAATGTTGTTCACTTCCGTGTACAATTTCTTGTTTAAAACAGTTGCCTTTTAAAAAAAGCACCGCATTCAATTTAATTTCAGAATCTGCAACTAACCTTTACAAAATGTTCCAGCTTAATTTTAATTTCTAATAAATATTTATTAAAATTTACTTCTTTCATTTTCCCCTTAAATAACTAAATAAAAAATACGAGGGGAAAATATTTTTAAAAGAGTGGTCTTCAGCTATTTTATTCCAGTTGTAAAAAGAAAACACATATTTCGTAATATATAGATATTAGGAAATACTCGTATATATACAAATAGCTATAAAAAACCTAATTATAACTAGTCAAGATAGTAGTAGTATATATATATATATAATATATGCGCTCAAGATGACAAATCATATCTTTATTAATATTGCTGAAATGAAAGATGATCTAAAACCGGAATCAGCATAACATCATATTGATATCCTTTCATTAAATTCTATTTAAGCACGCAAGAAAAAGGCATGAAACATCAAAAAACTATTAGACGAAAACAGCATTTAGAAAAACAATTTCCTTATTATTTCAGTATAAGCGTTACATAAATGAGAAAAAAAACGTCAAAACAAAGTTGAGCAACAAGAAAACCAACAACAAATAAACGAAAAAACGTAAGAAAAAAGAGGCGGAAAGTTCAATGAGAGATGCACCTTTTAATAAAACCACTGAAATATATTTATGAAACCTCTACTTCCCCTGACTAGTTCTGGTAAGCACAGTCACTATCACTTGCTCTTTATCACAAGGTATAAAGTATCCTGCGAGTCAATTGGCAGACAAACCTGTCCTTGGACTACGTTTCACTCCTTCGTCAGCTCTAGTAGCCGCTAGATAAACAGTGCTTCTGTTTTCTCATCAACGTTTGTATCCCTTCAGAAGTGTCTAAGAATATTTAATTACTGTAAAATTCCTCTAGTTGTTTCCTGATGGATTTGATACCGTTTTGGCAAAAAGAATTGATCCCTGAAGTCATCAAAAAAGCAGAGTTGGATTTGGGAGAAACACCGGCGGCGAAAGAGCAGGCTTTGGAAGATTTAAGAAAGCTTATTGTGAGTGAGTACTTTTTACCTCTACCCTATTTTTTGTTGAACATTTTTTTTTCTGAAATTGATTTTTTATGCATTGAGATAACGATTACTTGGATCTTGGTGAATTCTTACCTTATGAAATATTAGCTATTATATCCCCCCCCTCAAATATTTTGCCTTATCAAACTCAAATATTAAAAGGTTTTTTTCGTCACCAATTAAAAAAAAATATTGTTATTAACAATAAATACCCCTCAAATATTTTGTAAATATTGCCTTATCAAACTCAAATATTAAAAGGGTTTTTTCGTCACTATTTAAAAAAATTATTGTTATTAACAATAAAAATGATGCTCAACTTTTAAATCATAGAACATCATGAATCCTTCATCAACTCAGACTAATTAGACCTCTGGATCCTTCAGATAAATGAAAGTCCGGATTAAATAGGAGAACGTATAAAATTATATAAGGTACACAGCTAATATAGTAAAAAGAATATATATATATATATATTTGTGTGTGTGTGAGTAGCCGTTATGTTTTTTAGTTCATACTTAAATTGCTTTCACAATGGTTTATATGTTTATTTTAGTTCCAATGTACAATGATTTAAAATCAAGCCAGTTGTAATGCTGTATGTAGGAACAGTTATGAACGCTTTTGTTCAACGGAAAGAAAATTCCAAATAAATAAATCAAGTAACAGAAGTCACTGAAACTTATTTTAAGCATTTTCTTATTCACCACACTCACAGTTACATTTAATTAATGCTTGAAATAAACTTCAATGGCTTGTGTTCCACCAAAGTTGAGTTTTCGTTTGAAAAAATGTTGTGAAATACTAATTGTTTTATTTTGTTATATATATATGTATAGTTCATGTATAGATTTCTGCTCAAAAATGTATTTTTAACTATAGCAAGTTAAATACCTTCTTCAAATTTGACGTATTGTTGTTGTTGATGTGTGTTTCAAACTAGGATACATACGAAAGACGAGAGATAGATGAATAGAAACTCAACACAATCACCGATGAATATAGATTTTTATTACAAACCATGACCCCAACATAGAACAGAAGGGGTGTGCAGCTTTCCTTTCGAGACGGGAATCCACTTCAGACGAAAGTCCGATTCCTTTTCCCGAAGATACATCCATGCCTTTTTCGGGATTCGAACCCGAGCCACTCGAATACAAGCCGACTGTCATAACCACCATACTGGGTGGAAGCCGGATTTAATGTATTTGCAACTTAAAAATAGGAAAAGTTGTCAATCAAATAAAAATTTAATTGAGATGTCACCGGTTTTTAAAACTATGAATAACATTCAGATTTTTCGGATTGAGCAATGCTTAGAAAATTTGCTCCGAGAAAAATTAAAATTATATATATATATATATATATTAACAAAGTTAACAAACCACTGTTCCACATAGATGGTTGTGGCTCTTCGGATTTCTGCTTCTATTTATTATTATAAAAGGAATTATATTTACTAAAAATTATTGTTTCCCTTTTTCTCTTTTATAATTATGTATTAAAAATCTTAACCAATATTTTATGTGTATTCATATATTTGATTGTCTTAAGACAATTACTTCTGTATTAAATTGCTTTCCATTAACAAATTTTATTGAAAATCAGTAAAAAGATTAAAATTAGTTCTAAAACATTAAAAGTTGAATTAATTGGTAAAAAGTCTATGTCGTGGGAAGACACTCCTTAAAGTGATTTATAACAACGTCACACATGTGTTCGACTACATTTATGAATGTAAAAGAGATATACTTTAACCTATAAGAGAGTGACAAGACACATTCCTTATATTATAACATGCTCAAAGTTTAATGAAAAGAGTGTTGAAATTATTTTAATATGCAAGAATTAACCGAACTATTAGCTTAAATATAAATTTCCACTATAAAGCCCTTATAGAATTATTAATACGAAAATGTTGTCACCATATTTCAAAGTTTAAGTCTTAATATGATTTTTGACTATAATTGTTCTTGCATCGAATCATAGAAATAAAAATATCTTCGATAGTTCTTAATTTTTGAAGGAATGGATAGTGTTTTGTTTTAGTAAAATTTTTAAAAATAATATTATGGAAAAATATATTAATTGGAGCAAGATATTTTTGATCAGGAACACAACTGAACTATATGTACGAATTCATGATCAATAATGTCATGACCCCTGTTCCTCAGACCCTCCATACTCCCACGATCTTGCTCCGTGTGACTTTTTTTGTTTTCTCGAATGAATAGAGATATAAAAGAAAAGTGTTTTGCTGATGTTACTAAGGTAGTGCTTCTCAAACTTTAAATATTCACGACCCAAATTTCAATCATAATTTTCATCCCCCTCTCCCTTACAATCTCAATGTTTTGAATGCATTAATAATGTAATTATACGCTAAAGATACAATATGAACTAAATTATAAACCGTACAAATTATCAATATATGTATTTACTTTTGTATTTGTTACTTTTAAGTAATAAATATTTTTAGTAACTTTTATGTAATAGGATAAGTATTATGCTACATTTCTTAATCAGAATATGCTTTTTTTGCAATCATTCAGTAATTTAGTATTTTTTTTTATTTCCGACTTTTCGATATGATCGCGTCTCCTCGGAAGGATTTTCTCACACCCTCTAAGGGAGCACTGTACAGTTTGAGAAACACTGTATTAAGGTATCCGACTACGTTCGGAACCGTGATTTTGCAAAAGCGTGTAAATGGATAATATTTATGATATTTAGTGTCACTTAGATTACAAAATGTATATAAAACTGCTTTAAGAATAGTATTACAATAAAAAATTATTTAAGTGCAAAATTTTGGAAAAAAAATGTACATAACCCATTTTCAAATTATTCTCATTTGTGAAAAATGATTCTATTATAATAATATTTTGCCTGTATATAGCTCAGACCACTGTACAGAGGTTGAACTAGAATTTTTGAAATATATAACTTAGAAGTGGGTTTATCCATGTTTTACGACAACTGAGGGGAGAAATTTTACGAAAAAAAATGCCGATAATTATTTCAATTGGTTGTAACTCTGAAAATAATGGGAATCCTTCAAAAGTCATAGCTGAGCCTCTGTACAGAGGTTTGAGCTATGTACAGGCTAACTTTTATTCTAATAGAAGCATTTTTCACAAAAGGAGAACATTTTGAAAAAAGGTTATTCTAAGCTAATTTTTTGCCGAAATATTGTATTTAAATAATTTTTTTTTGTCAAAATGTCCTTAAAACAATTTTATGCATGTATTCTAATCTAAGTGACACTAAATATCATGAAATTTATCCATTTATGCGCTTTTTTTAAAATCAAGGTTCCGAACGTAGTCGGATACCTTAAGGTGAATTGAAGGACTACATATACACTGTAAAGCGTCACAAAAAATGAATTTTTAACCCTTTAACTGGTTTGTACGTACACCGAACGAGCTACGGAAAGCTGGCCCCCAACTGTTTGCCCTTACACTGCCCGTGCACTGATATTTTATTCTTTTTCAATTTCTAATATTAGTTCATACTCTCCTTATATATTGTTGTTGTTGTTCATAATGCCACCTGATCGGCAAAGACCAGATCAAGGCCCACGAAATTCATCATGGCAGAGGGAAAAGTGACGCCTGTCGTTAGCCATAGCTTTGAGCGCCATACAGGTGACAAAACGATTTAGCTCGGGTTCACCTCAATTTTGAGGAAGAACACCTTGGGGGTGCTCAGGGGCCTCCTACCTCTCTTTCCCTTCCACTAACCACACGAGAGGACTTGCGGCTCGGCGGCTATTTAAAGTACCCCCCTGCCGCGAAGGCACTGTACATTTACAAACATCCATGTCTTCTCCGGGATTTGAACACGGACCGAAGAACACAGAAGTCATATATATATATATATATATATATCTTGTTCAAGTTTTCAATCGTTAGTAAAATTCTTCTTATTTCACCGTTCAAGTTCAAATACATTTTTAAACCAATTAATGACAAAAATAGTAGTCCAGCACCATATATAAAAAGGAAAGTCGCTCGTTGCGTCCCTGTAGTGTAATAGATAGCGTGTTGGACTTCTAATCCAAAGGTCGTGGGTTCAAATCTCACCTGGGGTGGCCTAATTTCAGAGAATGTGATTTCTTTTTTTTTTACTATACTATTTTATTATAATAATTAAATTTGACTCTGTCACATATGTATATATTTATTTATATTAATTGTAACTATTTAATAAAAAGTAAGCAAAATAAGATTTTTCTTTGTTGATCTAAGTAGGAATTGACTTATTTTTTTTATATTACTTGTTATATATATCTTTGATTTGCACATATTTTTTAATCGTATAGTAGTGAGATAATTAGTGCTAGTATTTTCAAGAGATGTAATTTATCCTGGTTACTGCAATGCTTCTCATCCGGGACTTTCTTTGTGGTGATGGCGAAAGTTTTTCATCTATATATATATATATATATATATATATATATATATATATATATATAAGTCAGGCATTTATATTCTTGAAAATATCTAAAGAAGAACTGGGATTGGCAAGGCAATGTGCAATTTTACGTTTTGAGAATAAATGAAAATTGAATTTAAAAAAAAATCGCTTTTATCTCTGTTCTATTGTGCAATGTAAGACTTAGTATTAAACCATGCTTCAAATTGTGTTTGCATATATACGTGCGCGCACACACAAAATCGTCAACTGTTTGAAAAAGAGTTGCGGACGTGAAATTTTTTGTAAGTATGAAACAAATTTATTTGAGATATATGAAAAGCTACCTCCGTAGCATGCTGGGTGTACTTATAAAAAGCAAAGACTTAAGAGTTTTGGTGTTCTACAATTATAAAAACAAGTTATATATATAAAAAAATACGTCAATTCCTTCTTAGGTCAACAAAGAAATTTTTATTTTAGTTGTTTTTTATTAAATAAACACAATTAATATAAATGTGTGTATATATATGACCGAATCACAATATTAAGTAGCAAAATAGGAAGTGATTTCCCATGTTCCTTTCTATATATGGTGTTGGACTGTTATTTTTGTTTTTTTACTATTTATTCATTCATGAACCCCATTGTCAGAAGTTAGGCCATACCAGGTAGGATTCAAACCCCCGTTATTTGGATTATAAATCCAACGCGCTTCAAGAACTCAACGAACGATTTTCCTTTTTATATATGGTGTTGACTATTATTTTCGTTTTTTACTATTTATTCATTTTTCAACTTAATTAATGAATTAATATTTGACAAAAACTGTATTAACGTCAAGTGTCATTCATTTACTACAAGTTTTAAAAAAATGTATTTGAACTTGAATGGATGAACAGAAAGTATATTATGAACGACTGAAGGTTTGAACAAGATATATACATATAGGAAGATTGTGAACTAATAGTAGAAATTGAAAGAAAACGTGAAAAAACTTTAAAAGTGACAATTAAAATAAATTCCAGTTTCACATCCTGTTAAGTATTATGCTTAGTGCTTAATTATATGCAATAAAAAGAATGTACCTTTTTTTTAAGGAATATTTTGCGCAAAATATTGACCGCTTACGGTGTTAAATAATAGTTTGAAAAAAAGTGTGTAAGAGATTAGATTAGTGTATTAGTGCAAGTGAAGAGTACTTTAAATGGGAGTTAAAAATTTGTGCTTAAGAAATGAATGAATAAGTTTAAAAAAATATGTTCGATTTCATTCGTGTACTCCATCTTATTAGAGTGTATAAAATCAATATTAAATGCGGAACAAATAGTGCTTTAAAACATGCTGCTATGTATAAACAGCCAAGGTAATAATAACAGAGTCAATATGACAGTTAATTTGAAGAGTTTTGTTTTGCTTATTATCTGAAAAAAGTATTCTGAGTTAATATTCCCTTATCTTTTGACGAAGATAAAAAATTTCAAGGCCTTTTTCTTCTCCAAAATAGAATTTTGATAGTTTCAATCAGAAATATAAGTTCTCTAGACTATCAGTTTAAAAAATAATAATAAAATAAAATAAAAATTTATCTGAACTCTCAGGTTTCTTTATCAAGAGTGCATCGTCCGAAAGCTTAGACGGAAAAAAAGGCTTATTTTATTTTGATTTTCAGAGACATATGTCTAGTTCTTTCGTTTTCTCTTGTTTATAATAGACAGTTTAATTGGCTCTCTTTTTCGGGTAAAAAAACATAATATTTTCATTGACACGTCTTTAACACTATAATTTGCCTTTGATATCCGAATGGTCTGGGAAATATGAGGGTGAATCAGAAACTCTTTACCCCTGCCTTTTTTAAAATAACGTACATACATGTAATTGCTCTGCGTACGTTTAATCATTTTTCCATATTGTCCCCACATGAGTTCTGTCATTTGTTCCACCGTAACACTAGATTTGAGATGCCTCTGTGGTAGAATTCGTCCGGCTGGCTGTGTAACCACCGTTGGACTTCTATCTTAGCAACATATTTGCGCATGAATTGTTGTCCTGCCAGGAACTTTTCCAGAGGACCGAAAGCATTGAAGTTACAAGGTGCAAGGTCAGGGCTGTAGGGTGGATTATTTGGAAACTTCTTGTGAATGACGGGAGTTGTAGGAGGTTCTGACTGCCACGTGGGCCTTCACATCGTCGGGGAGGAAAACCACATTGTCCTTATCGAGAATTCAAGGCTTTTGGGGAACTCCAGACCCTCTTGAGTTGGCTTTGAGAACCCTCACACCATGATTCTCAAAGCAAAAGACTTTTCTTCTTATATGGCTTGCCTTTCATGGTTGATTTTAATGGCTGTTTGTGTCTTGCTCCACAGAAAACGTACAACATTTTGTTGCCCATACTCCTTGACTATTTAAAGCACAATCGCTATCCTCAACAATTAACATCAGCACCATTCTACGGATTTACTGGTAGATAAGCACTAACCGGTCCAAAAAAGGTCAACCGTCGATATAGGTATCTTGAGTTCATATTTATAGCAGCAATTTGGTTAAAAAAATAAGAGCAAAGATTTTCTGTTTACCCTATATATACAAATCATGCGGTGAATAAGAATACTCCCACATTCCAACAAATAGCTTGCTATACGACGTAATAAGTACCGTTACGCTTAAAGTGAGACTATGTTTCAAAACCTTCATGCAGTGTATAAACAAGGAAAGTGAAGTGTTTGTTCAGGATTCAGAATTACGAGGATCACCCTCGAATAGCTTCTAGATCAAATATAGTAAAATTAATCCGTTAAGAAATACTTTCTGCCATAAAAATGCCTTTATATCAAATTCAAATTGCGTTATGGCTTATGGTATTGACTATTATTTAGGCATTTTTATTTTAAATATCGGATTTATTAATTAGGCCTATTTTTGACGTAGCTCAAAATAAATTAATGATGAAAAAAGTACTCGATAAACAATATATGTATGTACTCGAAAAGAAGTATGTGAAAGGTTGAAGAAGTTTAAACTATTCTAAAAACAAAAGAATAAAAAAAGTCTCGAGAATTCCTCGACTTACATGATCTGCATCAAATTTACTCTTGACTGCTGTCGAATTTTTTTATCCTTTATTATTTTAAAAACAAATTGCAAGTAAAATTTTTTATAAGTGCACATTTTATATTTTTGCATTTAGGTTTTACCAGGTTCTGGCTAAAAATTTTGTGAAGTTGAACTTTAGAACAAAACTAAGACTCTTCAGACAATTATACCGTGAACTTAATTTAAACGAATTAAAGTATACTTTCATATTTTATTGTAATTTTTCATTTTTATGAAAAAAAGATACACTAGAATTTGGAATGAGGCTGAAAGAATTATTAAATATTTCGATACTCTTTAAGTAAATTTTTAACGAGTTTTAAAGTAATAATTCATTTAATACTAATAATTTGCTTAAGAAACACTAGCATATAACGTGTCACTCTGCTAATTCAAGCTTTTTTTTTAAGAAAAGCACTCATTTTATTTTACGGGAGGATTTGAAAGTCCGCTATAGCAGTTCGAAAAAAATCATTTATAATGAGCGTTTTATTTCATGTTAACGTATTTCTTGTTAACCTTCTATTCTGCGGTTAAGGACATCATCTGATTTTCATAGGAACGTGTGTGTGAAATTCCAAATTACCCCAAGAAACTTTTAATACACATCACGTATAAAAAAGATAAAGAAGCCTCCTCAAACCTGTTTATGTTTCATTTTTTTGTAAAAGTGACATTGAAGTCGTTCGGAAACTAATAAAGGGTATTTTTTTAGAGGTATAGAAGTTTAAATTGCAATAAAACAACGATGTATTATTCGATTGACATGAATTTTTTTTATTCGAAAGATAATCTTGTGGCATTACATTTTAAGTATGATTTCTGGCATATGACTGCCACGGCTGGCTCGGATGTAATCCAATCTGGACGTCCAATTTCCGATGACTTTTTCCAACATTTGTGGCCGTATATCAGCAATAACACGGCGAATGTTTTCTTCCAAATGGTCAAGCGTTTGTGGCTTATCCGCATAGACCAATGATTTTACAAAGCCCCACAGAAAATAGTCTAGCGGTGTTAAATCGCAAGATCTTGGAGGCCAATTCACAGGTCCAAAACGTGAAATTAGGCGGTCACCAAACGTGTCTTTCAATAACTCGATTGTGGCACGAGCTGTGTGACATGTTGCGCCGTCTTGTTGGAACCACAGCTCCTGGACATCATGATTGTTCAATTCAGGAATGAAAAAGTTAGTAATCATGGCTCTATACCGATCACCATTGACTGTAACGTTGTGGTCTTCATCGCTTTTGAAGAAGGATTCCACCAGCCCATAAAGCGCACCAAACAGTCAGTTTTTCTGGATGTAACGGTGTTTCGACATACACTTGTGGATTAGCTTCACTGCAAATGCGGCAGTTTTGTTTGTTGGCGTAGCCATTCAACCAGAAGTGCGCTTCATCGCTAAACAAAATTCGCTTATGAAAATCGGGAACAACAATAATCTCGTTTTGGGCCCATTCGACGAATCTACGCCTTGCTTGATGATCGTTTTGATGAATTGCCAAAACAAACTGAGAATAAATCACTTGACAGCTGTTAAATCGGTCGCCATCTTGGAAAGTAATGCCAACTTAAACTTCTATACCTGGAAACAAAACACTCTTTTCTATAGCTGTTTTTACTCGGTTTCGGTTCAATCGGTAACTCAGCAGAGAAAGTGGCAAAGTCCAATCCTAAGGTGTAGTTTTCCATAATAGTGTTTAAATTATTGCTTAAAAATGTTCGGAACCATGATTTTAAAAAAGCGCATACATGGATGATTTTCGTAATATTTAGTGTCACTTAGATTAGAATATATGCATAAAATTGTTTTAAGGGCATTTTGGCAATAAAAATTTATTTAAATACAGTATTTTGGCAAAAAAATAACTTAGAATAATATTTTTTCCAAATGTTCTCCTTTTGTTAAAAATGCTTCTATTATAATAATATTTTGCCCGCATATAGCTCAGACCCCTCTACAGAGGCTCAACTAGAATTTTTGAAATATATAACTTAGAAGTGGGTTTATTCCTATTTTACGACAACAGAGGGGAGAAATTTTAAGAAAAAAACGCCAATAATTATTTCAATGGATGGTAACTCTGAAAATAATGTGAATTTTTCAAAAATCATAATTGAGCCTCTGTAGAGAGGTCTGATCTATATACAGGCAAAATCTTATTATACGAGAACCATTTTTCACAAAAGGAGAACATTTGGAAAAAAAGATTATTCTAAGTTAATTTTTTGCCAAAATATTATATTTAAATAATGTTTTTTGTCAAAATGTCCTTAAAACAATTTTATCCATGTATTGTAATTTAACTGACACTAAATATCATGAAAAGTATCCATTTATGCGCTTTTTTAAAATCACGGTTCCGAACGTAGAAAGGATACCTTAACATATAATGAGGTTTATTCGTCCATTTCGTTACCAGGCTAGGAATTCCATTGTAAGTTTTTGTGTTAAGATACCGAAACGCGTACCTATTTACTATACTAAAAAAATTGTTTATATAGATTAGTTTCACGAAATACCGCAATTTAGCCAAATCCTGTAAATATGAAAATAAAATTATTAAAATCATGATGAAGCATGATATGTGACTTTTGGTTTTAATTTATAGAATTAAAAGTTTTAATTTAGTTTCATCCAAACAATTAATTAAAATCCATTTCAGAAAATTAAATTCAATTTTTCAAAAATCTACGAAATAAAAAAGCTTGTAAGTATTTAAATATGCAAAATTGCTGACGGTAACCTGACAAAGGCAACCACGTGTTATCCATTGAATTCAAAACTGATGTTAAACAAGTAGTTTACTTGTAAAATTTAGATAAAACTTCCACTGGGATAATTGAGTAAAGATTTTTAAATATTAAAATTCTTTAAAAAGTTTTTCATAATTAATTATTTTATTACATATAAGAATACATTTTAATCAAATGTATTTTAATTACTTACATGCATTATTATTTCTAACAAATATGTGCTATTTAAAAGGAAGTTTCTGTAAAAAGAAAAAGTTGGCGACTGGAAAACGCATGAACTGATTACAAGGAAACACGTGATTTCATTTATCATGGGACTATGATATGTTTCAGCCATGTTTATCCCATTGGATTACAATTTTTGTATATATTTCTGAAAAATCTATTAATTAAAAATATTAATATCGATTATTAATGGACTCAAAACATGATATGGTAATTTCTGAAAAGAAAATGTTGTCCATAAATTATTGAAGCAATATGTGACTTATGTATATTGATAAAAATCAGTACCTTATATATATATATATATATATATATATATATATAGTCGGAATTCGTTTTTACGAAACTCAATTATATGAATTTTTTCCTGGAACCAACATAGAAGGTGAATCTCTATTTACCAAAATTCCCACTTAACGAAAGATCTTCGGGAATTAGCGACTCCGCTAATTACAGGTCCGACTGTGTATATCTATATTTTTAAAAATAGTGGGGGAGGGGATATATCTATCTATATATATATCCCTACAAAAATGGACATGCATATGTATTTTTTGTGGAGGTGGTTTTTGTATTATCCTCTTTTTTGTAGCTCCGAACCAGCTAGCGCTACAGCATATCACTTCTGCACCATGCAATAAATAGCTAAGTTGCCAACATGGTCACCAAAAGTGATGCCGACATTTCGCTATCTTTCTATTGAATCGCCATTATAATGTAAGAAATGGCGTTGTTTGCGAATATTACAATTTTAACATAAAATAAATACAAGAGAAAGTAATATTAACGTATTACAGATTCAGATATAAATTATTTATTCTATTTTAAGCCTTCATTACACAAAATGTGTAAAAATATGTTACTTTTTCTGAGCAGAGATCAGCCTAGGAAGGTCTTTTCAAAAATCGACCCATAAAAGAGTTACGGGGCGTTATAAATAAAAAGGTCATTTTTATCAGCTATTAGATCAATAGATTTAAAATATAACAAGCATGTTTTTTTGTTCAGTTGCGATATGCAAACGGCTTTTTTTTAAACTTGGAATTCACGTAAAACTAACTCATAAGAAACTTCTTTATCATTCAATCTGTATTATTTAATTTTCCAATTCACCCGTGCGAATAACGGGTATACCAGCCTGTATATATATATATATATATATATATATATATATATATATATATATATATATATATATATATATATATATATATATATTTATATATATATTTATATATATATATATATATATATAAACTGTTAAAAACTGTTTTTATTCAGCGAGCCATCTACATGTTCTGTCGCTGAGAGAAAACGACACCAATTTAAAATATAAGTGACCTTACCACTTATGCCCAGATATGTGAAGCATGTCTTTTTTTATGAGTTGTACTTGAAAGTTAATGCTGACATATAAATTATAAAAATAATGATCAGGGGTTAGAAGTGGTTTGTTTGGAACATCTGTTCTCAGAATTAATTGGATGTTTAATTTAATACTTGAAGATGTAATGGGAAAAAAATATTTATGTTTTAATTAAATAATTTATATACATAATTTTTTTTAAATTTAATTAAATTATCCTTATATATATATATATATATATATATATATATATATATATATATATATATATATATATATATACTATATTGTCAGATTCATCATCCACGTGTTAGAAATAGGCTTAAATTTTCAACATGGCTTTTCCCCCCTATTATGTCGAAAATATGTGCTGTACGGGGAAGTTTGGATCCATAAAGTATTGCTAACCATAAATCGCTTTCCTAATTCAGCGACCGTTTTAGAAATCATAATAGGTCTCCAGTTTAGTCCGAATACTTTTTGTATCTACTTTTGTTGTGTGTTGTGAATTCCAATTTCTTCCTTCTTTGGCACTTAAGGTTCTAGAACTTCTTCACTTTTATATTTTATTATACTATATATATTTCTACACACACATGCATACATACAGGTATACTTAACTCTTCTTTTTTTACACCGTAGATACGTTTCTAAAAAAAAATCGTGTAAAAAAATATATGTGACGTGTGGTAAAAAAAAATTTGGGGATATATTTCACAACTTTAAAAAACTGTGTAAGATGTGAAAAATCTTTAAATATTTTTTTCTAAAAAAGCGTACAAAAAAGTAATAATAAAAGCTATATGACATATTTTTATTAAAAGAAAACAATTAATTTCCATTCTTCAAAAATTTAATGTACAGTAAAACCTCGGTCTATAAATACTGGGTGTTTCAAAAGTCACACACATCCACATGGTGTATTCCTTGTTCCTTAAAAACTAAAAGGGATGGTTGAGATTTCTGCCACTAGATCACAGCGAGGGCCCCACCATAAGAAGTTTTGAACGTAACTCGGATCAGTTTCAAAATACTTGTCGGTTGTATTAAGTAGAGCACAAAGGGAGGTGTATGATGTTTTCCCAAGAGCAAAGAATAGCCATCGGGGAATATTATTTCGCTACAAAATATCATTGCCATGTGAAAAATACATTTCAGCAGAAATATTCAGGTAAAACAGCACGAAATGCATCAATGGTAACACGATATGTGCAACGGTTCCGTGACACAGGAACGGTTGCATAGAGTAAGCGATTGGGTAGAGTGTCCATAGTGTAAATGAAAGTGGCAGATGTGGAGATAACTTTACAAAGAAGTCCGATGAAAGGTAGGTGAAAACTCGCTGTGCAGCTGGGAATGTCACATTCATCAACATGGAGAACAGCATGTGAATTAAACTTTTGACCATTTTAAATGCACCCTGTCCATGAAATAAAGCCTCATGAATTTGAGAAAAGGTTTCATTTCTGCAAATGGTTTCATTCTTTCTTAGACAACTAGTCGTTACCCACCCGCTTCACTGGGTATTTCACGATATTGTATATATGTATACTGTTTACATATATATTAATTATTGATATCTAGCATTAAGAATTCGATTGTACTGAAAAATATATTTATAGCTGTTACACTCTCGCCCCTTGATATAAAAAGAACATACATTATAATATCTAATTTCTATTTATATCTAAAATATAATTAGGAAGATTTTTTTCACTCACTTTACCTAATAATCAAGTGGATTTCCACCAAAGCAACTTTCAGTGGATCTCTACTCCATAAAATAAACGTGCGTCCTAAATTTCAAGTCTAAATCTAACAGAGCAAAAACGGAATTTTTATCATCAATACCTCGTTGACAGCATTCTTAGGGGATTCCAATTCAACCAAAGAATCATGCAAATCAAATTTTATTATTATAGTCTTAGCAGTTCAAAAACGGGAATTTTGTCTATCAATATGCCCCAATAACTCTCCCCGCTTCCCCCAGGAGTTGATATCCGTAAAATCCATTCTTAGTGGAACTCTATTCAACTGAAGAAAAGTGCTCAACAAATTTCAAGTAAATGAGTTAAGGGGGTCACTTCACGAAAATCCATGAACAAATCGATTTTTCAATTTTGATTGAAACATAAAATTTTATTCTTTTTCTTTCTAATGCAGTTTAAATTTTTGCTCTAGCTGAATTAGAAGTATTTTTAATATTTTTTTTAAAAAGTTGTTTACATCTGTCAAACCCAAAAACCCCTGATTGCCACGCCCTCTTAAATCAAAAGACACATGCTACTTTTCAGCCTTATCAAATGGTTTAAATTGATTAAAAGAATTTATTTTGATAAGCAACTCATCCAGGAAAGAAGTGAAGTGAATAGTTGTAGATGTTTGTTTACTTACAGCCTATTTTTTACCTCCTTAAATGCAACGGATTTCTGCTATCATGCGCAAGTGTTTTACATCAAAAACATTAATAAAAAAGTTTACAAAACGTTTTTTAAACTCTGTTAAGTAATAAAATGTTTAAAAAACGAAAGAGTTTGGAAAGAAATGTACAAAAACCCAAACTTTTATGGATTTAAATGTTGATATGTCAGACAATTTCAACATAAATAAATCAGCTTTAAAATCTAAGTTAGGTAAGTTTAATAAAGAGTATGTTTCTTTTTTAGATTCATTTGAATGTTTCTGTGAAATTCCTGACATTGTACTGTTCTTTTGTGCTTTGAAACAACATTAATTACATAAAATTATTGTAAAAACTAAGGTATTCACATAAATTTTGGTCGCCAAATCTAGGGTTTGGCTATAGAAAATTGCTAATATGTTGTGACTTTTGTGGTCTTATTCAAACATTTCTTAATGCCAGGTTTACTAAAACAGTAGTTGATCAAAAAGATACAAAATTATATGAAGTGGACACAATAGAATTTTATATGCTATGAGGTCTATTTAAAAAGAAGCAGTTGCAAAAATATTTTGCGGAGTTATGCATTTGTCACTTACACCATAGTGGTTTTATGATTCCATGCATACATTAAATAATGTGACAGAGAAAGTAACCAAAGTGTGTATGGCTTTAGCTGCTGCCGAAGCAATATTTAATAATGGATAACCAAATGTACCAGTGGCTATCAATGGTACCTGGCTAAAAAGAAGCTATATATTTCTAAATGGTGTTGTTACGGCAGTTAGTTTGGACACTGGGAAAGTTGTTGATGCTAAAATATTATCGCATAAATGTTCATGTAATTTTAACAGTGATGTACATAGCAATGAGTGTTCGGCAAGTTACATTGAAAATAGTAGGGGAATGGAAATTGAGGAGGTGCACTTTTTTTGTATCTCTCATCGCTCGCAGACATTACACAATTTACGATATACACAATATTTGGACTATATGGGAACTCTAAAGCATACAAAGCAGTTTTAGAATCTAAAGATATGTCAATATTGAACAATTAGAATGTGTTGATCATGTTGAGAAAATGATGGGGACATGACTTAGGGCCTTAAAATCAAAATTAAAAGACAAAAAGCTTAAAGACAAAAAATCTCTAGGATGCCGTAATGGCTTGACAGATACTGAAATAAATAAATTGCAAATTTACTATGTTTTGGCTGTTCAAAACAACTCGGGAAAATTTGTCAGCCATAAGGCAAGCTATATGGACTATAATTTTTGATAAAATGTTCACAGGTTTGAATCTACGACACGGTTTATGCCCCATGGGATGTGACTTGTGGTGTAGATATAATATGTCCAGACTGAAAGGTTACACATACAAGCATAAACACGACTTACCTATTGTAATTAGGAGAATTGCATAAACAAAGTATTTAGAGATCACTAATCTTGAACATTTATCTGGATGCTTGCTTGATAAACTCAAAATATTAGTGAAAGCGGAAATAATTTTTGGTGTATAATTCCAAAAACAGTATTTGTGCAATTGGGACCTTCAAAAACTATAATACATGAAGCTATATACTTATATAATCAAGGCTTCATTACCAAATTAAAAGTTTTAGATGTATTAAACATTCAACCCCTGAATTTTACAAATGTCGAGCATTGCAAAAAGTAGATCATCCGTGTATTAGGTAAGCAGAATAGTCATTTTTACAATGAACCAAAGAAGCTAGAATTAAAAACAAACAATTAAAATGTAGGCAAGAAGATGATCTTGCAGATGACACTAACAATCCCAAGTTATAGTTCTGGTATGCATTAGTTAATAGTTAGTTTTTACTTTATATCACTATTTCTCAAAAGTGTAAATTTCAACACAAAAGGAACATTTTTGAAAAAACTACTTATTTTACAGCCTTGAAACTTTGCACATATGTTAACACTATACAAATAAATATTTTAATGAGAGATTTTGTCAAAAAAATTATTCAAAAAATATTTATGGATTAAAATGTACAAGAATTTTCATCGTTTTAAAAATTTTGACGTGTTACTCCACATATGAATTTTAAAAAAAAAAACTAATTAAAATTTTAAAAAATGCTCCCATTAAAATAATAAAAACAATACAATGAATACACACAAAAAAATACATGACTGTGCAACCAGCCAATTTTTAAAAAATGTTCCTTAAACTTGGTCATTTTTAACATTACGGAGATAGGGAAAATGCTGCGTGAAGTGACCCCCTTAAATTCAAAACAGGAATTTTTCTATAACACCCCTTAATCCCTCGCAACCCCACTCCTTTCGCGGGCCGTTTTTGCAAAAATTTTTGTAAAAGGAACTTTATTCCATGAACGGAACATACCTTCTAATTTTCAAGCAGGTGGTTCTATTAGTTGAAAAGTGGAAATATTTATCTATTATACGCCCCTTAATCCCCCTCAGTGACCCTTGGGGATCAATTTTCCCCCAAACTTTTTTGTAGCGGATCTCTACAACATGAAAGGAATTCGCTTACCAAATTTCAAGACTGTACGTCTAATAGTTTAAAAATGGAAATATTTATGTATAACGCCCCTTAAGCCTCCGGAACGCCACTTAGGAAACAATTTTCACAAAACCCATCTTATAGCGGATCTCTACTTAATGAATGGAATCAGCTTACTAAATTTCGAGATTTTACGTCTAATAGTTTAAAAAAGGAGTTAATTGCCTATAACGCCACTTAATTCTCTACAACGCCACTTGGGAGTCGATTTTCACAAAACCCATTCTGTAGGGGATTTGTACTCCATGAAAGGAATCCGCTTACCAAATTTCAAGACTGTACGTCTAATAGGTTAAAAATAGAAATAATTATGTATAACGCCCCTTAAGCGCCCTCAACGCCCCTTGGAATTTGATTTTCGTAAAAATCATTATGTAGGGAATCTCTACTTTATGAAAGAAATCTGTGTACCAAGTTTCACGACTGTACATCTAATAGTTTAGTAATGGAAATAATTATCTATAACGTCCCTTGGGGTTCGAACTTTGCAAAATCCGTTCTTAGCTGACATCTACTCCATGAAGGGAACCTACCTACCAAATTTCAAGTCTGTAGGTTTAATAGTTCCGGAGATATCGTGATTAGTCAGTCAGTCGCTTCTCTCCTTTATATATATAGATATGGCATCCGTAAACTGGATAACGTTTTTTTTTTTCTACATATGATGCGTGGTTCCATTTGCATTGATACGTGAACAGCCAAAATAGCCGATATTGGTCCACCACAAATCCACACGTTATACAGGAAGGGCTCTTAAATGATGAAACACTGGGTGTGTGGTGTGCTGTGTCACGCCGTCGAGAATTGTGGGGCCACTTTTCTTCGGTAGCACCACTTTTCTTCGTCCGTCTACATAAACATCATTAAGGAATTCACATCCTTGCAAAACAATGATGAGCGGTACGCTTGGTTGCAGTAAGACAACGCAACGTGTCACACATCACGGAAAGTATGAAAGTTTTAATTGAGTTTTTCGATGATCGTGTCATTCCCAATGGACTTTGGCGACCCCGTTAACCGGACATGTCTGACACCTGATAACAATGATAATAGTTCAAGCTTTGTTTATCATTTATTCTGCTTGTTAACATAATTCATCTGTCTTTAAAACTCAACCACAAATGTTGATGTGCGTGACTTTTGAAACTCCCGTTACATACAACACATGAGCATTCAAATTGAAATTAGGAATAAAATTACTATTCATCACTATTTGGTAAAAAGCACGCACGTTTAACACGAACTAGATCAAAAATACTATTATCAGTAGATGAGTCAGGTATGTCCAGGCAGCTGTCGATTTTCATTCAAATGAAGAATTTTGTTCGTTATTAGGTTTTTTCTGGTTTCTCAAGTTGCCTGTATAATTTGTGATACTCTTCTGCACAAGATTTGTGATTACGTTGACATTTTAACCCACACTCTATGTCATGATCATGTCGTTCCATATTGCAAGCCCTCGAGAATTAAATAGTCTGTTGAGAGTTCAATTTCATTATCGATTTCTTTATTATCATAAACTGTGATAAATTTGATCTAATCGTCCTCATCCAAAGACCATGAGTCCCCAAACCTTTTTAGAATTTGTGCTAGAACAAAAGAATCGAGTAAAAAAACCCATCAAATTCGTCGATCATTTTACTTCAAAATTGTGTAAAAAAGAGTTGGATATATATATATATATATATATATATATATATATATATATATATATATATATATAACCTCGTAGTTTAGGCAAATTACAGGTGAAGGTTGGCTGATCTCGAAGCATTGCTGCTTAAACCTTAGTTCTTAAGGCTAAGAGTTTGCTATTGTACTACTCTGTAACTGCTGCTTCTTTCTTATCTATACTGTCTAGTTTATATTTCTATTTATGCTTATTTAGAATAATGTCAATTTAATTTACATTATTATCAGGCATGTGAAGTTATATTAGTTTCTCAAACATACAAAATACATTTTCTGTGTTTTTTATGTAATTCAATGTGCTGATTTCGAAACAAAATTATCCTTTTTTTTCATCACTTTAGGATTTTTTTGTAAATTCAATATTGATATATTTGATAAAATAATTTGAAAAGGAGTTCTCTTGAAGAACTTAGCATGCACTATGTAGAAACTAAAGTTTTTATCCAGTAAAATCTATGTAAGTATTAATTCTTAGAAAGTAAATTTGATTTTTCAGTAAATGGATGAAAATCACTGTTGCCTCTGGTTGAGAGGAAAACAAGAAGTTCCCTAGAGATTTAAGCTTCGTTCATATAGTTTCCAGAAAAAATCACTAACATGTTACCTTAATCTGTTTTTATAAAGATTATTTACATAAAATGAACGACTGACCAAGAAGAGCCCATGTACCTGAAGTTTCAAACACATTTTAAACTCCCCAAAGTTCCTATTTAAGGCTGTCTTCGGCTAATGTTAAAAAATAGGACCCAGATTCGGAATATTTCTTCAGAT
This sequence comes from Trichonephila clavipes, assembly GCA_019973935.1. NCBI lineage: Eukaryota > Metazoa > Arthropoda > Arachnida > Araneae > Nephilidae > Trichonephila > Trichonephila clavipes. The sequence continues at coordinate 198,010 of BMAU01003862.1, forward strand.
ATAAAAGTACTCGAACATTAATATTATATTCAAGCCTCTCTATACTGTAGCGCGCGAATCACTTATTTTATCATATTACTCATTTTTACCCAAGTTGACACACTTTTTTTTATAAAGTGCGTTTCGCATTTTCTATACCGTAATGCTAAATGAACTATCCCTTTACATGTTAGAAGATAAAACTGGTTACTTACGAAATATCTTGAAATTTTAAAAACAATATATTATAAGCAAATGCATGAGTTACAATGTCACAAATTTTATCAAAATTGCGGCATTTTTTCTGTCCAAAAATGTGCTCCGCATTAAGCCCACACTGCCGTACATATTGCGTACATATACGTACTCTATTTCCTCTGAAACCTCTTTTAGAAATTCTTCTTTTATGTTCAATTTCAGATCTATCTCGTGTTAACATTCAACAGTAGTCGGCGAGGATGTTTCTGCCTCATTTTCTTTGGCATTTGTGCTCCATATCTTTGGTGTCTTGGTGGAACATTTCCCCCAGTTCTCTGACTTATTCTAAATTATCGGGGAAAACTCCTACATGTTGGAGAAGGACATGTATTTCACCCATTCAACCCAAGTTTCTTTTCCTTTGTTGTCATGGTAACCTCAAATACTTTATCCATCGTAAGCGTGTGGAGATTTGATCAAACAAAGATTCCATCTTTCAAAGCTTACTTTCAGCTAAACCTGGGCACTTTGTACCCCAGTATTTGAAACAATCACCCTCTTTTGGAATGGCCTTGACAAACTGCTTCATTACATCTAATTTTATAAGCAGAAGTAACAATAGATTGTTCGGCTCAACTAAACTATTCCAAATCACATATTTGGTGCCTGAAATAGTATTTTGTCGTTTTGGCCACTCTATTTTGATCTAATATTGAATCTTATCACGGCTATCCCACTCGCAAATGAATCAAGATAATATTGTACAACACCCTTGTTGATCGAGAATAATGATGGATATGATTTCATTTGAAGGAGAGCAAGAGGTGGGTTTTCATATATATATATATATATATATATAATATATATATATATAATATATATAATATATATATATATATAATATATATATATATATATATATATATATATATAATATATATATATATATATATATATATATATATATATATATATGTGGGAAAGTTGTATTCTTTACGATTTCGAATAATTAGAATATTTTTAATTTCCAGTGTACTTCGAGAGAGAGATATGTAGGAGATGGTGGCCTCAAACGAACTGAATTGAATTTAGAGGCCAATCGAGGAACTCGGAGCGTCTGACGTCAAACGCATGAGGCATCTCAATGCCCAATCAGGGATTCGAGCGATGACGTCGAGCGCTTATAATCCCTAAACGCGGGATCGTTTTTTTTTTTTTTTTTTTTTGGCTTGCTTGCCTTCACTCGCACACCGGACACGACGGAGTGAGCTCGATGCCTCTTGGCCTTCAGAAACGGCATTTCTTTAAACCTAGAAATGTTTGACGCCCCCATCTCTACAGGTGAATCCTGTTCTCTTTTTTTCCGAATTAACTTTTAATCTATTTTCTTGTAAGCAATTTAAATCTATAAATATAATCTGTTTTCTTACTTTAATAAATTGATTTGTTCTTTAAATTTGGTTCATGCTTTCTTTCGTTAAGAATTTTATCATTGCCCCTAGACACCCGTCCCACATATATATAATATATATAATATATATATAATATATATATATAATATATATATATATATATATATATATATATATATATATATATATATATATATATATATATATATATATATAATATATATATATATATATATATATATATATATATATATATATATATATATATATATATAATATATATATATATATATATATATATATATATATATATATATATATATATATATATATATATATATATATATATATATATATATATATATATATACTACTAGAGGACCCGACAGACGCTGTCCTGTACACAAATCTTAAATACAAAAATTCCAAATTTTTATGAATAAGCTTTAAAAATCTGGACCGTTTTGAGTAAAATTCGAGTAAAATTGAGTAAAATTTCAAACACTAATTACATCTGAATGTAATAATTTAATTAACACACGATTTATTTCAACAAAATAATAACACCAAGTGACAAAATATTTTCCTGAAATGATCACAGCACCAACTGTCGGGATCAACTTGAATTTTAATAAAAGATTTTTTGAATATTCGATACTGCGATCGTAGCGCAGTCTGCCGGATCCAATGGAAAACATTCCAAGATTAACAATTTATAAATAAAAAATTAATTAAATAAACATTTCTAAGCCAAATTATAAATCTAAACCATTCTCGAGTCCACTGGAACAGACAAAAACTTTCATCAAAATCGGTCCAGCCGATTAGGAGGAGATCAGTTACATACACACAGAAGAATTATAAATATATAAAGATTATTTGAAAAAATATTAATTAAAAACACTAAAAAGCGGGAATCGTCTGCCTTTTCGTAACAATAAAGACCGGGTATGGCCAGTTTGGCTGAAAATCAATTTTCGACGCCAACTTATGTCTTTTTCAATTCCTACTATTAGCTCACGATCTCTATACATATTTTATTTGTTTGTTTGTTTATTTAATTATTTATCTTGATGGAATTTTCAATCGTTAATAAAATAAATTTTAAAGCCCTCAATTGAGCTGAAATGTAATGTACATGATTATTTTGGATGATAATACAATAATTTTTAATTATAATTAATAAAAATTAATTGATTAAAACTAATGATTTAAAAAAATACAAAAACAGACACGTTGGCGACTTATGTCAAAATTTGAAAAGGTTTTTTTCTCACGTGTTAAAACATTCAGTTGAAAGGAAATTTTATGTACACGATTGTTTTGGACGACAATACGATACTATAATGATAATTAATAAAAATTATGACCACTTAATGCTGTGATTCTGTCCCATGTATATACGTATTTATATTATTTGCAACTATTTAATAAAAAGTAGCTAAAATAAATTTTTTCTTGGTTGATCTAAGTAGAAATTGATTTAAATTTTTTTATATTACTTGTTTATAACAATAGCGTTGTTACAACAATGCAGTTGAATGTTGAGTTGTATTTTTTAATGTTTTTAATTAATATCTTTTTAACTAATTGTGATATCGGATCGAATTGTAAATCTAAACCATTCTCGAATTTACTTGAACCCACACAAAAAATTTCATCGCAATCGGTCCAGCCGTTTAGGAGGAGTTTTGTGACAAACACACGCACAGAAGATTTTTATATATAAAGATATATATATATATATATATATAATATATATATATATATATATATATATATATATATATATATGTTTGTGTGTGTTTAATAAAATTTATAGTGTGGCACAATATGTCAGGGTGAGTGGATGTTACTAATTCAATGCTTAAAAAAATATTCTTTAAATACTCATAAAAATCCAAGTAAGATTAATTTTCAAGAAGACGCAACGTGATAGAGATTATTTATTATTATTTTCAAAATCAGATAGAGAGCACCAAAAAATATGTAAAGCTGAGCTATTAACTGTTTTTTACACTTTGCAGGCCTGTACATAATAATCAATAATTATTGATTATGCATATATATATATATATACATATATATACATATATATATATATATGTATATATGTATATATATATGTATATATGTATATATATGTATATATGTATATATGTATATATATATGTATATATGTATATGTATATATGTATATATATATATGTATATATGTATATATATATGTATATATGTATATATATATGTATATATGTATATATATATTTCTATATGAAGAAAGAATGAGAAAAAATTCTGTTACAGATTTTCAATTCTAGTTTCGCAGCATCAAAAGTGTTTATATTTCTGATAGAAAGCAGTTTTTTTTATCGGACCTTCAAACTTTTAATGTATCATGCAATTCTTGCTAAAATAAAAATACTACAAATTAGTTCTATAATGTTCTATTATTCTCAACAATTTTATAGTTTTTTTTTTTTTTTAATTTTCATTTTGTGTGTGTGAGTCGATCTTCGTTCATTCGTTTTTATGTAAGTGCTAGATAAGTTTCATGTTTTTAAAATATAAAAACTACAAATTTTCTTTAATTATTTGAGCGTTTTCAATTGTGATAGGTATGTTCTCTTTTTCTTTCTTCAGGTGAAGAAGGATTTGAAATTCCGACAGACGAATCCTTTTTGCTAAGATTTCTTCGAGCAAAAAAGTATGACGCTAAGAGATCCTTTAAATGTCTTAAAAATTACTATCACCTCAAATCAACATACCCAGAAATGTTCAATAAGACTCCATTGGAAGTTAAAGATCTTCTAGAAAAGAATATTTATTACATTGCAATGAAAAGAGGCTATGAGGGGGAAGGCGTTCTTGTAGCACTAATAAGTAAGTCCCAAATTTTACTTATTATAAGTAAAGCCATAATAGTATTTAGTTTTCAATTTCTACTATTAGCTCGCACTCTCTCTATTTATATTTATTTATTTATCTCGGTGGAATTTTCAATCGTTAATAAAATACATTTTAAAGCATTCAGTTGAGCTGAAATTTTAAATACATTATTGTTTAGGATAGCAATACAATTTTTTAATGATAATTAATAAAAATTGATTACCACTTAATGTTGTGATTCTGTCATATGTATATGTATATTTATATTAATTGTAACGATTTAATAAAAAGTAGCTAAAATAATTTTTTTCTTTGTAGATCTAAGTAGGAATTGACTTAAATAAATTTTTTTATATTACTTGTTTTTCCATGTAGGGGTCTCTGAAAGTAAGGTAACAAGCTCATTCTGAGTAAACGTTTATTCATTAAATAAAAAAAAATTGTATACAATGTAGGAAGGCTGAAATACAAATACTTCTCTAAATAACCACCATTCTATGAAGGCATTTTGTTCCATAGTTACACCAAACCATCGAAGCTAGCATTGTAGAAGTCAGCATCAAGATTGTCAACCACAAGCGAACCCATCAGAACGTAAAAATCGTGACTTCAAGCTCGTTTCGCAATGAATACTTCAGTATGTGACACCACTGGGCACACGGCTGCCTACTTACAGTTTGGAAGACAATTGAGAACATCAGACGATATCAAGCATGATATTCGACAAGTTATTGATAATGATAACTTTGTCCCTGAAATTGACCCATATCTCAAAAGATTTGCCAATTCCATCTTGGATGTCAAAGATAGAGTTGAGCAGAAACAAGATTGTCAGAAGGAAAACTTCGATCGACGACGACGAAGAAAATATTACAAGCTTGGTGACAAAGTTTGGGTGACCATTCATCTCATGAGTCGCAACAACAGAAGAAGGAAATTTATGCCCAAGAGAGAAGGTCCTTACCTCATACTCACCTTGAGATCACCAGTAACATATGAGATTGCCGACCCGGCCAACCCAGACCAAACCCTTGGAACTTATCATGTTTCTGCCTTAAAGGACTATCATTAACATGAAACAGAAAGAAACACCGGATTTGTTGCTCCTCTAAGGAAAAGAGGACGCCCAAAAAAGAAATTATCTCCTGGTTCCGAACCGAGACGTCAACGAAACCAGAGGGGGAGTCTGTAACACACGGTTTAATACTAAGACTGAAATGTAGATGGCGGTAATTGTAACGGAAGCGTTACCTACCGAAGCTCTGTATAACCGCCAGAGAGAGTTGGGAACTGAATGAGTAAACGTTACTCGCCTAGCTGTCCAATCCTGGACTATGTAATATATTTAATTTCCCCTTATTTCCTCTAAATGTTTAACCTGTATTGTGTCTAAATGTCTGTCCATTGTAACTGTGTTATTTTATGTCATTAAATTATTTTATTTACCCCGAGATTCTGTCAAATACTTTGGTTTACCCAGTAATGACGTAAGAGAACCGTTAAACTTATAATTTTTAAAATTATGATTATATTTTAAACATTCTACAGTCTTTTGAAACTTCATACCTTTATAAATAATGTGTAAAAGATTCGGATTATTTAATTTTAACCTCAAAGAATTGTATAGTATCGAAAATTGTTTATGTTTTCAGTTCTCGAGACAAATTAATGCCGCTTATATTGTTGAGTTTAAATGAATATAATATCTCTTTATACGATTTATCCTGTAATCCAATTGTAAAAAAATTAAATATTTTGGGTTAATTTCTAAATATCTTGTTTCTATAAATGAAGTAATTAACGTGAAATATTGCAAGTTAAATATTCTGTCTGCCTGATGTATTAGCAGGTTATACAATGTTTGTTCAAAAATTATCTGATCTTTGGCCAAGAAAAAATCTCAGATCCCTTGCGAGATTGTGAACCTAATCGAATTCAAAGTAGGTCCCTTGCGCTTTTACACACTTAGCCCAGCATTCCTTCCACAGCCGAACACACTTCTAAAAGACTTATTTTGGAATGGTGTTCAACTCTACCGCGACGTCCAGAATTATCTCATCTCTACTCTAAAAACCGAATCAATTCAATCGCATTTTCATGTTTGTGAACAGTCAAAAGTCACAAATAGCCAGGTTCAGCGTTTATAGTGATCAGTTCGTTCGGTGCAAGGCGGAATTCTTTGTTTTTTGCACCGATAGAAGCGTGGGAACAAATTTCGCAGCTGTTCCGCACATGGTCGCAGATCGCATAAAATTGCATGTACAGAATCTGTACTATACTCAACTTGTTCAGTGGTCTCTCACATATTCAAACAATAATCTGTCATTACCAGATTTTCCACCTTTTCAACAACAGCTGCATTTCGAGTGGTTTGTGGTCCCCCAGAACGCTAGTCACTCTCTATCGACGTGCAGCCAATTTGAATCAGTTAAACCACTCCTTAAGCTATCCGACTACGTTCGGAACTGTGATTTTCAAAAGTGCATAAATGGATAATTTTCATGATATTTAGTATCACTTAGATTAGAATATATGCTTAAAATTGTTTTAAGGACATATTGACAAAATTTTTTATTTAAATACCATATTTTGGCAAAAAATTAGCTTAGAATATTCTTTTTTTCCAAATGTTCTCCTTTTGTGAAAAATGCTTCTATTAGAATAATATTTTGCCAGTGTATAGCGCAAACCTCTTTCAGAGGCTCAACTAGAATTTTTGAAATATATAACTTAGAAATCGATTTTTATTCTTATTTTACAACAACAGAGGGGGGCAATTTTAAGAAGAAAACGCGAATAGTTATTTCAATTGGTGGTAACTCTGAAAATAATGTGAATTTTTGAAAAATTCTAGTTGAGCCTCTCTAGAGAGGTCTGAGCTATATATAGGCAAAATATTATTATAATAGAAGCAATTTTCACAAAAGGAGAACAATTGGAATAAAGAATATTCTAAGCTAATTTTTTTGCCAAAATATTATATTTAAATAGATTTTTTTTTTGTCAAAATGTCCTTAAAACAATTTTATGCATATATTCTAATTTAAGTGACACTAAATATCATGAAAATTATCCATTTGTGCACATTTTTAAAACCACGATTCCGAACGTAGTCGGATTCCTTAAATTGTGTAACTTCCATAGTATCATCTCCTAATACTTTCTGAGTCTTACAAACTATTGATTTTGACAAAATATTTCACTACTGTTGATTAACACAAATCTATTGCGTCCGGAAGAGACTTAAGAGTTGGTAAATTTCATTTAGTTTCAACTAGATTACATTTTTTTCCCTGTTGCATAAGTACAACTAAATCAATTTTTAGAAAAATCCGATTTCTTTTCTAATTTATTTCCAATAAAAGAGAATGATTTAACTTTTTTTCTTTGAAATAGAATTATTTTCTCATTACGAAAGATTTTAAAATATCAGAAAACCGGAATTCTTTTTTAAAAAAAGTAAAAAAAAAAAAAGAAACAGAAGAAACTGTAAACACAATATTTAAATTATCGAATTTATATTTACTCTGAAACATTCAGGAGTAAAACAAAATCATTGTAACAGTCAACACAAAGTTTTCGAATAAATTTAAATCGTACTGTTTTTTGACTTCCTATGCATTCATATGCTGTTTTCTTTTTACTTTTTTTCTCAGGAAATCTTAAACAAATTTTTGCAAGGATTCGATTTTTTTCCGGATTCTTAAAAATCTGAGCACTTATTCGCTACGTATTCAATTTCATTTTGAGAAAGGTAAGCACGAGGCTTTCTTCTTTTGCTCCTTAACCATACAAAAATAGTTTACTCTAATAAATTACAAAAAATAAAATAATAAATTTAAGTCCTTTCTCCCAACTTCTCAGTGCGATATGCTAGATTATGAAACGAAAAATTAAGAGAATTTATAATATATTTTCAGACAAATTCCTTTTAATATATGATTGTAAAAATCCTCCTTTATAAAGGTACTGTATAGGGCAAATGAATTAAGGGGCGAGAATATTTATGAAAAAATGCTGTAGAGTCACAGAAAACTGCGGAATAACAATCAAAGGTTAAATTAGAGTATTAATCTACAGTTTTTAAGCAACATTTTATTTTATTTTCATAATTCTTGAGCTCTGTGTGAGTAAAGTTTTAATTACTTATTTTTTTTTAATTTACACCCAATAAAAATGAAACTGCAAAACTAAGACATAATCCGTAGCTTCATGCGAACTGCAGGAGTGGTAGTGATGAAATATATATGCAAATGATTAAATTTACACACACATCTAATCACATGGTTCTCATACTTGGGCTATAAATGCCAGCAACGTAGTCGGATACCTTAAGGTATCCGACTACGTTCGGAACAGCGATTTTAAAAAGGCACATAAATGGATAATTTTCATGATATTTAGTGTAACATAGATTAGAACAGTGTTTCTCAAAGTGTGGGGCTCGCCCCCTGGGGGCGCGATGACGCTACAAGGGAGGCGCGAGCATATCGAAAATTTAAAAAAAAATTTTTTAAAAAAATAACCGGAAAGAGAAGTAAAACAAAATACTTTTTTCCCTAATAAAAAAAACACAACAACACTGATATAATTTATGTTTATCATCTGGCGTTTTTCCGTCAGCAAATAGCTATCTTTGATCCCAAAACTATATTAAAGAAAAAAAAAAACATTTTGCTTAATTTGCTGTATTTCTTCAATGAGAGATTTTTTTGATTAAGTTTTAACATAAAATATTACTCGTTAAAAGAAGAAACGAAACCAGGACCCTGAGAAAAACTCTAAATTAAACAATTCATCACTGTAATTATTATTGAAATAATGTACATTAGTTGTAGAAAAAGAAAAGGAAGACATGATTCACTTTTAAGCCAGGCTGCATAATATATTTGCTAAACATTTAATTGACCTTCACACACTTACTGGTATGATTAGTTCTACATTAGTTCCTATCCATCTTTTTTGTGTTTGTTTTCGCTAAGGGAAATTGTAAATAATAAAGAGTTTTACGATATTTGGAAAAGAATTGATTCAGTTAAAGGATTATTAGATCATACGTATTTTTTTCTGAATACACTTTTAACCCGGGAATGGTGCCGCAGGGCATCTGTGATCTCTATTGAAGGAAGTTGAAAATGATCAAGCAAAAGGAGACCCAGCTGAAAAAATGCATATTATTCATGACTGAGAAACGCCATGAACATGAAATGAAAGGAAAATTTTCAAATGCTTCCTAAAGAATTCCATCAACTTAAAATGTGAAGCCATAAGTATATCACAAGGTTCAGTTCACCTTGTCAAAAGACACAAGAAAGAAAAAGTTCAACTTGCTATCTGTTGATCATCAAAGGTGTCACGAGTTCGAGCCCACTACCACTAAAGACCCACCGTGTAGGAGAGAGAGGCACGTTAAATCTGTCGAGAGCTCAAACATCCTCATGTTGGAGTGGTGTGGTAGTAAAAAGAGGCCAGCTCAAGTATCGTCCTTGTCACTTAACCATGGTTTAAAATTATATACGAGGTCCGTCTCCAAAAGCCCTCGTGTAGCTGAACACAGTGCGACGTTAATATTCACTCACTCGATCATGAAAGCTCAATAAAACTACAATAACTTGGAAAAAATATGACAGCTTTGCCAGCAAATAACATTTCTGTAATATTACTGAAAAGTGTATCTGATTTGTGTGTCCTTTATTAAGGTCTTGCACTTTTGAATCATTTTAGTTCAGTTTTATTGGATTTTTTCTCAAATTATCAAAGAAAAATTGAATAGTCCTTGATAGCCGGTAAGTGTACTTTCTCTTTATTAAATTATTCACTGGAATTCCACTTTGTATCGTGTGCAGTAAAAATAATTATTAACAAATGATTGGGGTGACTGAGTCTTCCCGCACTACCATTAGCGTTAGTATCGATTGCGTACCTGCTCCCGTGTTAAAACATTTTGAAGACTTCTCATTTTAAATATTAAAATTAACACAATTATTCTTCATCGAAATGTTATATTCTTCTTCATTATTTAACATTAATTCTAAATGCTAATTCTGTGAGTTTTTAAATTACAGTTCTTTTAAAACAGTTTATTTTCATTCATACCATCAATCTAAAAAAAAATCATTTAACATTTTTGTATGCAATGTCGTGTGCACGCAGTTTTACTCTCCTTACATTTCAGCTATTATATCAAGAATAATACTTTATTTTTTTAAAAATAAACTCGTGTGAAGAGCCGGTGTTTCAGCCAGTATACGTTTAATGTATCGGTACTGAAGAAGGTATTTTATAAATAATTTCTTAATACTAAATTAAGAACAAGTTTAATAATTATTAGGGACTGATGATAATAATGATTTAATGATATTAAGGTTTAATATCAGAAATTGACACTCTGAGTTATTTTTCTATATTTAGTTGAGATCTATATTTTGTCTTCAAAGCAGTCACCGTAGAAAATCTGGTTGAACGAAGGTAGGATGTTGAAAATGATAATAGTATACGAAGTGCTTTTCTTTTCAGTACAGAGAATTCATCATCCACCTCTACCCAAAATTCAAAGAGTGATTTAATACAAAATTGCCTTTTAATTTTTCACCGAATGTGAAATCTATGAAGATTTCTTCTTCGGAAGTTGAGAGCTCTTCTGAAGTATCTTGAAAAAGATCCGTAATCCACTCGTAACTTGCTACCAAGTTGTCCTCATCCAGAAAATACTTTTTTTAAATTCTTTGCCAACATGGCTAAATGATTTTACATGGTTTTAAAAACATCTTTCACATGTTGTTCCTCAGATTTGTAAGTTTTAACACATAACGAGCTGGGGCTTTTTTCCCCATCATTTACTTCAGTAGTGGTAAATCCAAAATTTAAGTATTTTTGACAATATTTCCTTGATTATCGTCAAATGTTTGCTTACGACTTAAAAATGTTTGTATGATTTTGTTTTAATCTACTGCCGTAAATAATTAATTACCGTGAATTACAATTAACGTGCAAATTTAAAAATGTACATTCACAAGCTACATTCGGTAGCTATAGAAGTATCGAGTCGACCAAAACTGACTGGAATTGTACGAGTAAAAGCATTTTTACAAGTTTTCCGCAGACGTCCGATAGGTTGCCCAGACTCACGCAAACGTACCTTACAATGTCAGATGTGATGGATATGATAGAGAGCAATATAGACTACACTATTTTTCGCATGAAATTTGTACTTTGAGAAAAAAATTTTTAATTAAATATATCATTTTGCGATCTGTTCCAATTTAAAGTTTAGAGAAAGAAAAATAACATAATAATAAGTAAATAATAAAAATTTTAAGTAATTTTCTTAAAATATATATTATTTAAAAGTTACATATACAAAATTTAATATACTTATCGTATTAATTTGTACGGTTTATAATTAAGATCGCATTGTAACTTTAGCGTCTCTCTCTCAAAGTGCATTTTTATTGCAGTAATTACATTATTGTTGTACGGGGGCGACAAAAATTATGATTGAAAATTGGGTCGCCAGTATTGAAAGTTTGAGAAACATTCGATTAGAACACATATATAAAATTATTTTAAGAACATTTTGACAAAAAACATTATTTAAGTTCAATATTTCGGCTACAAATTAACTTGGAATAACTTTTTTCAAAATGTTGTTTTTTTGGGGAAAATGCTTCTATTATAATAATATTTTGCCTTTAAATAGCTCAAACCTCTGCACAGAGGCTCAACTAGGATTTTTGAAAAATTCACATTATTTTCAGAGTTACAACCATTTGAAATAATTATCGGCGTTTTTTTTCTTAAAATTTCTCCCCTCTGTTGTCGTAAAACATGGATAAACCCGCTTCTATGTTTCAAAAATTCTAGCGGAGCCTCTGATTAGAGCTATGAACTATATACAGGCAAAATATTATTATAATAGAAGCATTTTTCAGAAATTAGAGCATTTTGAAAATGGGTCATTCTTGTTCATTTTTTGTGACAATATTGTACTTAAATAATCTTGTTTTGTAATACTATTCTTAAATCAATTTTATATACATTTTCCAATCTAAGTGACACTAAATATCATAAATATTAACCATTTATACGCTTTTGCAAAATCACGTTTCGTAGTCGGATACCTTAATGTAGTTCGAGTTTGTCTGGACTAACCTTCGCAAATTAATTCAAAATATTATCTATTTATGTATATAAGATTCTAAAATAACACACCACTTGCTTCTTTTCTATCCCCATAGCAATTACGTTACTAATTTTATTTTACAAAATAACTTCATTTAAGCAACTCAACCCTAAGTGTGTAACACAAATCAAGTAATACATTTAAAAATAAAACAGAAAACACTTTGTAATAGTTTAATGAAGGAATTAATTGATACGTTTTGTGTACCCTGCTCATTTCTTCATCCTCACAAAAATGGGTAGAATTTTTTAACTTATCTTGCGCCGACTTAGTAATTTTTAGAAACGGATTGTGGCGAAGATTAATACCTCAGTTTGTACCTCATTCTCTCCCTCACTCCTTCCTTACACAGTGTCCATCGAAACCAAGTGGTCAAGGTGGTGATTCACATGAATGCCGGCTCTAGTAGATTCGCCACCCAGGACAAAAATGGAAAATGCCGCCCCTCTCTCTAAAGCAAAAAATTATAATTAAAAAAAGATGAATTGTTTACATAGATACACACATACAGAATAATTTTGGCGTAGGGCCGTGTGTAGCCTAGTGGTTAGAGCATCGTACTCCAGACCGGAAGAACTGGGTTCGATGCCACCGAGTACACACGGAGTAAGTACTCGTTAAATCAGTGGGTCCGTAGTCCTGTGGGTGCAAGGACTGGAGAATATTTCCGTCCCCTTCAGTTTCCATGCAGAAATTGTGGAGGTGGAGATAAAGGTGGTGTCGCCATCTATCGCCCCTTCGGGGAATTTCGCCGAGCTAAATCGTACTGTCACCTGTATGGTGCTCAAGGCCAACGACAGGTATACCTCTAGCCCCATGCCACGATAGATTTCGTAGGCCTCGATTTGACTACGTCAGGCAGGTGGCATTAGAAACAAAAACAACATAATTTTGGCGAACAAAAAAGGAGCATAACAATTATATGTGTTATTTTAAATCCTAAAAAATACAAAATAATTCGAAATTAAGAACATAATTATTTGAAACGAGTAAAATGTAAGAGAAAGAATCGCCCATTTCAGTAGTCCAATTTCTTTGAAAAAGAGTCTACTGATGGTAGGGATCACAAGCGTTTATTTTAACATTGAAACTAGACTCGAGATTAAAATGAAACATCTCATGTGCTTCTTTATCAACCGGAAATTCTAACTACATCTGTCTCCTTTTGAATAGCTGAAATCGGTCATCGTATGGGTAAAAAGAATGTCCATTGTGACCCCATTCCAGGCTATGGAGAAAGTTACTAGTGAAAGATGTGTAAACATATCAAATTTAATGATTTATCTTGTACTCCTTCTTCGAACCCTTCAAGTTTCAACAAAAACTAGCATTAAACACAGTGTCAGTTTAAGCTCATTTCGGGCCCTGGGCGCAGAAGATGTATGGGTCCCTTTCACACTGGTGGATCAAAATTTATTACCAGAAACCCTGGTTAAGTCTAGCTTATCTGGGCCCCTGGGCGCCCGCCCCAAGTGTCCAAAGGATAAAACGACACTGATTAAGCGTACAGAGTACAAAATAAGGAAGTAAAATATTAAATTCGCACCCAATGATATTTCAGGAAATATATAAATTTTTTGTAAAAAAAAAAATATTTCTCAAGTTCGATCCGAATGCCGCCCTTAAAATTTGCCGCCCCGGGCAGAGGTCCAATTTGTTCATCCCTAGAGCCGCCCCTGTACACATTAAATCTGCCAATGCTCTAATTTTTCATGTAGGCGCTGTATGGAGAGGGTCGAGGTTCTTCGCCGCGATAACCCTCTCTATTACTCCAAAATAAAAATGTATAATTACTAATCGTCTTCCTTCTGGTACCATGATTCGCTTACGTAAAATAGAAGAAATACAAGACTAAAGTGTTAACAGAAAGTGTTGGTACCATTGATACAGATGTACATATAATGTGAGTTTTATGAGCCAAATTTTGTTCTTTCCTGTTTTGCTTTTTTTTCTGTCTTTGATTTTGCACTAACTGTGCCTCTATTTTGGTAATTTTCCTTGTACATATTTCCTGGCTTAGCAAATTCGAATGAGTTGTAATTTTTTCCCTTCTCTTATCCTTCATTTTTTGTGAGCTTTATATTTATTTTATGCCTGTGTTGTTCCGGTCATAACGGATTTGCTACATCTTACCTGTGTAATTTGGAACTGAACATTTGAACATATACTTTTACTACAAGAACTATAAGCAATTAGATTTTTGACAATGATTACTGTTTATGGGGGGTATACGGAAGACGGGTTTACGGCTCTAACTCCTTTTGGGTGAGCTAGGTTCTGTTAGGTATTTTGCCAAAAACCCTTTTGTTGCTTCTAAGTTGGTGGCTTTAATAAACAACTAATATAATAAGCACACAACAAGTTAGCGAAAAGTTATTGATTTAAATTTTTCTAAACTTAACAGTTTTAACTTACATAGTGTTTCTTTAATACCCTCTGTCTCCAAATAGAAGCAATGGACAGCAAAATTAGCATAACTCGAGAAGAAAAATGGCTGTAGCAATAACATTTGGATATGTATCTTGCAGTGAAATGCGAAGTCAGTTTCGTAATAAAACATTTGCAGAACCACACATAGAGCTGTCTAATGCAATGCATTTAAAACAAGTTCATTCCAGCAATTGCTATTTGTTTCATTTCTTTGAATCTTATGGATTTTTTCCTTCTTTGGTGCTTACTTGTTTATTTTTGGTAGTACCAAACTTCTGAAAATGTGTATTAAGCGCGCGGTATTTGAGTGATTACATACGCTGGTATCCAATCGGACGGATCCATTCTAATGGACAATCAACGGAGATTTCTCGAGCCTTAAATGTCAACCGTTTGATCACCAGCCACATGTGGAATCACAACCAAAATGAACATACAGTATCACAAAGATCTGGTGGTGGATGTCTTAGGTTTACAATCTCCAGTAAGCGCCGTTATCTGTGTCTGCAAGCTCATTATTAACGGTCGAGTTAAATTCGTCTACAGTTGTTATGAATAAGTATAAGAATCGATTTAGAATTAGAATAATGAATATAGAATTAGAATCAATCTTGTTAATTATTGGATGCCAATGTATTTCGACTTATCGCGAACTTGCTTCCATGCTGGACTCCCTAAAAACATTTTTTATAGAAGCTTGAGAAAAAAATAATTTACGATGAGTCATTGAAAAACACGCAAAGAATTTTTCCTGTCTATATTTTACAAAAAAAACAACACACAAGCACACCATTACATGAAGGAAAACATTGCGTAACGCAATCACAAAAAAAACGATGCTTCCATAACACACGAATACGAATCGAACGGCATTTTTCCCGCCAATAACAAATGCTTCTAGAATAAAAAAAGTCCCAGTTCGTGGCGCCATCTCTGGACGGCGAAAGGAGTCAACTGTTCTTAACATCCTCCGGGGGCGAGAAGATGTAGTCGACGGTGGTAGGGGTAAGACTGCAACTTGAGAGACTGGTCTTGTCATGACTCCACTTGAGGTCTGGATAGTGACGACACGACATATTCCATCAGCTCCAGGATGTGTGGCCACAATCCGTCCGGGAGTCCACCTGGTGCTGAAAGAGGCTGGATTTTTGATGAGGACGAGGGATCCTACAGTTAGGTCTTTCTGGCCCTGCATCCATTTGGTTCGGGACTGCAGGGTGTTGAGATAGGAGAGCTGCCAGCGAGACCAGAACATCCTTTTCAACTTCATCAGAAGAGACCACCTAGAATGAATACTCAAAGATTGGTTAGTTAGACTGTGATCAGGGAGTTCGAGCAAGGGACACCCGATAAGAAAGTGTCCGGGTGTTAACACCTGGAAATCCTTAGGGTCTGATGATAGAGGATAAAGAGGACGTGAATTTATGAACGCTTCGATTTGGCACAATATTGTATCTAACTCTTCAAAGTTCAGCACAGCCGCCTTTAACGTTTTGAGCAAATGTTGCTTTGTGAGTTTGACTGATGCCTCCCACACACCTCCGAAATTCGGTGCATATGGAGGGATGAAGTGCCACTGAATGTTCTTGCTTGACGAATAGTCCTGGACATTAGAGTTGTGAAGTAATTGAAACAAGTCCTTCAAGTAAGCTGAAGCACCAACGAAATTGGTACCGTTGTCAGAATAAATGTCTGATGGATAGCCACGGCGTGAAACAAATCGACGCAGTGCTGACAGAAATGCTGCTGCTGATAGCGAAGATACGAGTTCAAGGTGCACCGCTTTAGTACACATGCATATGAAGAGGCAGATGTAAGACTTGAAGTTGTTCGCCTATGTTGGCACTTTGTCGTGATAGGTCCAGCAAAGTCAATTCCTACTTTTTCAAAAGCACGACAAGGATTGATTCGTTCTATTGGTAGATCACCCATCATTTGAGAGACAGGTTTTGCCACAAGTTTAAAACAGTCTATGCAGTTGCGCAGTTCTTTCTTGACAGCTGATTTACCATGCGGGATCCAAAATTGTTGACGAATGAGGGATAAAACTAGTTCCTGTCCAGCATGGAAATTGACTCTATGAAAATGTCTAATGACTAAACTTGTAAAATGATGCTCTTTTGGTATGAGCATAGGATGCTTTTGTTCAAATTTAAGAGTTTGTTGGAGACGAAGACGTCCTCCGACACGAAGAATTCCCTCATAATCAAGGAATACATTCAAAGACGGAAGTTTGCTAGATTTGGGAAGAGGCTTGTTACATTTCAAGAGAGTGAGTTCTGTATGGTATTCTCCATTTTGTAACAATTTGACTACCTTTTTTATTGAAGTTTCTAATTCATGTGTGTATAAAGGCCCAGTAACTTTGGACACTGATTTGGAATTATGGTAGAATCTGAATATCCACATGCAACAGTCCTAACTACTTTCATGTATAAGGAAAACTTATCCAAGAAACTAAGAAAATAATCAACACCAGTTGAAAGAACAGCAGAGTCACTTAATGATTCAGACTGATCAATAGGAACAAATGAAACAGGTTGTTCAGAGAAAGGAATAAAAGAATTGGAAGAAGGATGGAAATCATGAAGCCATTTTGGACCAGCTACCCACTCTGAATTTTTAAGAAGTTGTTTCGGGTAGAGGCCTCTTGCCCAATCTGCCGGGTTTAATTTTCCCGGAATGTGATGCCAAGATTCTTTTGAGGTTAGTGCGTGAATTTTCCCAACCATGTGGTGCACAAATTGATTTCCTTTTACAGGTGGATTATTTATCCAATTCAGTGTAATTGTTGAGTCACACCATAAAAATGTATCGTGAGTGATGTTAAGAGATTTCTTAAATATATCTAGAAGTTCAGCCAGAAGCAGAGCACCACAAAGCTCCAATTTAGGCAATTATATTGTTTGTACAGGTGCCACACGAGTTTTTGAAGCCATTAAGAATAAGTGTGGCGAATCAGAAACAACACGTAAGTATATTACGGCTGAAAATGCCTTTGAGGAGGCGTCACAGTGTTCACAGTGTTTAGCATTTTGTGTTTGAAAATACCTGGGAACTTTTATTTGTTTGAGGCATGAAATTTCTGCTTGAAACCGATTCCATCTATTAAGAATGTCTGATGATACCTCATCATCCCAGTCAAGCCCTGCCTTCCACAGGTCTTGAAGAATAATCTTTAAAATTATAGTTGAGGGAGAGACAAACCCCAGAGGATCAAAGATGCGTGCGATGATTGATAGCATCTGTCTCTTGGTGGATACCTGGTCTGAGATAAGACTGCTCTTACTTTAAATGAATCCTCGTTTAAATCCCAGAATAAGCCAAGAATTTTCTGGGTGGACTCTTCATCAAATGAATGTGAGGAAATATTTGATTTTAGAGTGTTTGGCAAGTCTGACAAGACTTCTGGATGAGTGCACGACCATTTCCGCAGCTCAAATCCACCGGCTGACATCACATTTTGCAGTTCGTGAACAATTTTCCTAGCCGAGTCCAATGAGTCAGCACCGGCTAACAAATCATCAACATAGAAATGATCTTTTGCGAGCTTAGCTGCCTGTGGAAAGCGATGTTTTTCATCCTCACATAATTGTTTCAATGTTCGGATGGCAAGAAATGGGGCACAAGATGTACCATAGGTAACTGTATTTAATTTGAATATCACTAATGGTTCCTCTGGAGACTTCCTCCAAAATATTTGTTGAAAGCATGCATCATCTTGTGATATTAATATCTGTCTATACATTTTTGCAATGTCAGCAGAAAAGGCAATTGGGAAGAATCTGAATTTAAGTAACGTTAGAAAAATGTCTGACTGGAGTTTTTTACCAGTCAGCAGAATGTCATTCAAAGAATTTCCATTTGTACTTTTGAATGAGCCGTCAAACACCACCCTTAATTTGGTTCTGGAACTATTATCATTAATCACACCATGATGTGGTAAGAAATAATGTGGAGATTTTACATCTGATGCGAGAGGAGTCATGTGACCAAGGTTTTGGTATTCCTCCATAAATTCTGTGTATTGTTCCTTTAATTGATTATTAGAGTGAAGTTTTCTTTCAAGAGAATAGAATCGTTTTAATGTGCACCCTCTTTACTATCTCCAATACTTGAATCATCTCTAAATGGCAGTTTTAGAATATATCTACCATCTGCATTACGAATATGAGAATTTACGAATATAGACTCACATAGCTCATCCTCATCCTTTGACGGAATGTCCTTAGGAACAGATTCCAGTTCCCAAAATTGTTTCAAAGAATGGTCTATGTTTAAAAGAGTGTGACAGATTAGGGATGAATTTTGATTATATTGTGTGTTTATGGTACCTGACAATAAATGACCTAATTTTGTTGGCAATGCTGATGGTGTACCTTTGGGTCCCATTATAGGAGTCCCTGAAATTAATGTCATAAAAACATCAGCCCCTAGAAGAATGTCTATTTCATTTTCAATATAAAACGTTGGATCAGCAAGAGTTAGATCTTTGATATGAGGCCACTCATGATATTTAATTGGAAAATTTGGCATAGCTGAAGTGACTTTCGATACTAACAAAGCTTTTACTTGGAATTTATCAGAGGAAACACAAGAAGAAAATTCAAAATTTGTTGAATATAATGAAGTTTCAGCAAATGTTTCATTTACACCTACTAATTTATGATTGGTGTGTTTTAATGGCAATTTTAAGCGATCAGCACATTGCTTGGAAATCAAAGAATTTTGAGAAGCATTGTCTATCAAAGCACGGCAAGTTTTTTGTTCACCATGTTTAGATTTAACATTTATTAATGCTGTGGACAACAATACGTGACCTTCTGCCGATTGTGTGCAATTGTTAGACACGTTCACAACAGAATTTGCTTGAGTATCTGCTGAAGGACTGACTGAATATATATGTAATAATGTATGGTGTCTTTCAGAACAGTTTTTGCAAGAGAATCCTATTCTACATGTGTCAAGCCTGTGGTTACTCCTCAAACAATTGGTACATAAATTATTGTTCTGTACCACTTGCCATCTTTCATTTACATTCATAGAATTAAAAGTTGGACATTTGAATAAGGCATGGCTTTGATAACATAGAATGCAATTGTTACCTTTAACAACATCTGGTTTTACACCTGATTTTACTTGGTTACATTTGACAACAGTAGTATTTACATTTGATTTTTTAAATGAATTTAATGGTTTAACATTACCTTTCTTAATGTCAGGTTTTACAAATTTTAACTCATTCAGACCACGAGCTTTCCTTTCAATGAAAACTCTAAATTCCTCAAGAGTAGGAATTTTATTATTTTCCAAAGATAATTCCCACCGTTGACTAATACATGCATCCACTTTTGAAATGAGAAAATTTATAATGATCAACTCTGTTAATGAATTTGTTTCTAAATCCAAAGTTTTCAAATTTCGAATGACTTCATTACAAATATCTATTATTTCCAAAAGCAATTTTGAAGTGTTTGCCCTGGAAATCTTAATACTAAATAGCTTATTTATTTGTCTAAGATCTAATTGTCGTTTGTTTTCATACCGACTGCACAGTATATCCCAACAATTCTTAAGATTGTCCACAGTAATTGCAAAACCCCGAATTAATTTGGCTGCATCCCCGCGAACAGAAGCCTGTAGATATTGCAATTTTTCAAGATCACTTATTGATTTGTTATCTAGAATAGAAGACTTAAATAACTCTTTGAATGAAATCCAGTTCTCGCAATTTCCATAAAAATGCGGAACTTCAAGCTTTGGTAGATTAACTACTGAAGACTTTACATGAATACTACTATTTACTTCCTCAACCTGAGATTTTTCTTCAAGGTCAACAACCCAATTGAATAGTATATCTTTATATTTCATATAAATATCAAATGATTCATCACTTTCATGAGTTGACAATTCACTGAATATTTCAGTTAATCTAGTTTCGTATTGCAACACTTGTGTTTTTAAAACACGTATGCGTGATTTATTATCATCGCATTCATTTATCCTACTTCCAAAAGCTTTTAATTCTTTTATAATTAAATCAAATTTACCAATATTTTTGGACTGTTTTCGAGCCATGATTTATGAATGAAATTTTAAAATGCTTATAAAAATGGAATTTTAAAATTCTACACAAAATATACAACTGTACCACAATAACAAATGCCAACACAATGCAAATACAAACTATCAAAAAATGTTTATACAAAATAGAATAAATCTAGAATCAAATAATAAATAATATCAATCAAAATGTATAAGAATACTTCAAGAATTCGTATCAGAGTAAATGCACTAGAATAAGAATATCGAATATGAAACGAATAATTAAAATAACAAAGAATAAATCACATCAACAACTCTGAACTCGACGGACCACATGTTATGAATAAGTATAAGAATCGATTTAGAATTAGAATAATGAATATAGAATTAGAATCAATCATGTTAATTGGATGCCAATGTATTTCGACTTACCGCGAACTTGCTTCCATGCTGGACTCCCTAAAAACATTTTTTATAGAAGCTTGAGGAAAAAATAATTTACGATGAGTCATTGAAAAACACGCAAAGAATTTTTCCTGTCTATATTTTACAAAAAAAAAACACACACAAGCACACCATTACATGAAGGAAAACATTGCGTAACGCAATCACAAAAAAACGATGCTTCCATAACACACGAATACGAATCGAACGGCATTTTTCCCGCCAATAACAAATGCTTCTAGAATAAAAAAGTCCCAGTTCGTGGCGCCATCTCTGGACGGCGAAAGGAGTCAACTGTTCTTAACAACAGTGGTGCGACGTCATCAGGTATAGTGATATTCCAATTTACTGTTTCCAAATGGCTGCATGAAAGGCATTTTTATTCAAAACGATGATCAGATTGTGTGCCATTCTCGCCGTCTGACAGAAGAGCTCAGTTACAGTGGGCTCTGGATCACATCCAGTTGACAGCATAGCAAGGAGTCAATGTATTGTTGACAGATGAGTCCCGATTCTGTACACAAAAAAACGATTTTCGAGGGATTCAGACCCAGAGAGTCTCAGGAACTTGATTTTAAACTAACAATATCACTGACAACACAGCTACAGTCGTGCTGATGTCATGATTTGGGCAAGGATATCAGTCGTTGTTTGTTTGCGTTCTTTTGGCCCGTTTAAGTAACAGCAGTGGTTTTTCTGGATGCTATCCTCGACCTATATGTTCGTTCATATCAGGCAGACGTGGTTCTAATTCCATGTTTATGAACGATTACTCATGAGTTTGTGTTGTCAAACAATACTTGGGATGTGAAACATTGCTTTGAATAGAATCTCTAGCGCGTTCACCGTACTTGAACCCAATAAAGCATGTCTGGAGCATGCTCGGGAGATATGTTGCTGTTTTGTGTAATCCACCCGAATACCTTAAAGACTGGACAACATGTCTTATGTTGTCAAGTAATTAACATGTCAACATGTGTGTTCGAGAATTGGAACAGATTCTGTTAAGAGCAATTGACGATCTGCTTGTAGGTATGAATTTTCATTATTGACCCTGTATCTCCAGTGGAAGTAGTCAACTGCTATACCGATAAATACTTGCAAGTAAACATTGTTTTAACACAAGTTAGGGGACATTAGTGTTTATACTGCTTATTTGAAAACTAATTGTTGTTTTTCTCTGTTATTTTGCGTGTTAGTACTTCTTCTGTTGAACAACTTGGGAACATTTCATAGCATTTGAATAAATTGTTTTCATTTTATTACCATTTTGCTTTTTGTTGCTGATTTTTTAGACAGATCGCTGTTAGTTCAGTGAATTCACTCAAACGAAGTAAGACATTTCTATGCAAATATATGTTATATTTCTTATAATTTTTATTAATGTAATTCAATCCATTTATTTTCAGGTGAAATAAATGAAGATGTTATGAAAGTGGAAGAAGTTTTAGCCACCGGTTTCGTTACAATAGAAATAGGTGTTGATGCAGAATACTCTCAAATCTGTGGGAGCTCAGTTATTTTTGATTTGAGCAATGTGACATTGAAGAAATTAGCAGCTATGTGTTCTACTAAAATTCTGTCCGTTTTGGCCAGAGGACTACAGGTATAACCAAAAATATAAATTATGCGATTTTAGCTATTTTTTAAAAATTTATTTAATTTTTAGTTCAATTGCAATAAATTGATTTTTGATTTCAAATATTCTTAGCTACTTTTGATTTTGGGGTAAAAAAATTATATATTAAACCTAAATTGGAATATATTTTTAATTTAGAATATTTTAGCCATTTGTTGTTGCGTACTTTGAAGGAGAAGCTCAAACATTCGAGTTACTGATTTTTTTAAAGACTTAAAGATATTGGGTCGAAGGTTTTTTATGTTATGTTTCGTGGTCAGATGACTTTAATATTGCCGTAAAGAGGCATTATTTAGCATTTTGTTAATTACCCTTTCCATTCCTTATTAGATTTTTGGATATCACTTGCTTTGCGAAATAACTGAACATATTCGATATTAGGCTTTTTCTTTAAAACGCATGATAAAAAGTTCACAGCTAAGTAAATTGGTGGTTATGAGATTAAATCTAATATTTTAAAGAAGCTGCACAACTAAAAATAAAATCAACGAATACAGAACAAATGTGAAAGTGAAGAACAATATTAACGAGTAACACATCAGTTTGCTTTAGATTTTTACTAACCTGTTATGAATATTCTGTGTTTTTGTGGTGATTTATTGAAGAAGAACGGATACAAATTTGATTAAAAAATACATGTCAATAAAATGCCTTATTTTAATAACATGTAGTTGTAATATGACTCTTTTTTTTTAGGATGCATGGCCTCATAGAGTCAATGGCTTGCATATGGTAAATGAACCTACTTTCTTTACTGTTTTTTACAATATATTCAAGTCGATGCTGTCGAAAAAGATAAGAAATAGGGTAAGTCTTAATCATGTTTTATTTTAATGTACTAATAGTTTACAAAAATATACACTTTTATCTATCGCATTATGATTTACTGCCATTTTTTTCATGCTATATTTTTTTGAATCACTATATTGAAAATTAAGGGATATACATAAATAAAACACTTAACTTTGTGAAATTTAATCCGTTTGAGCTGATTAATTAAATTGGTACTTTAAAGTACCGTCAGTCCACAAAGGACTGAAATATTCTCATAATACGAAAAGAGTGAATGATTTTTTAACGCAGTTTTAACTCTTAAAAATGCTAAATAATAACAAGAGAACACTAATATTTTACGGCACAAAATATTTATTTTTGAAAATCATAAAATGTGTAAAATTTATGTGTACTTTCTTACACATAAAAGCAGGTTTTACACTTAA
This sequence comes from Trichonephila clavipes, assembly GCA_019973935.1. Lineage (NCBI taxonomy): Eukaryota > Metazoa > Arthropoda > Arachnida > Araneae > Nephilidae > Trichonephila > Trichonephila clavipes. The sequence goes on from BMAU01003862.1 coordinate 222,448, forward strand.
GGTATCCGACTACGTTCGGAACCGTGATTTTGCAAAAGTGCATAAATGAATAATTTTCATTATATTTAGTGTTACTTAGATTACAATATATGCATAAAATTGTTTTAAGGACATTTAGACAAATAAAATGTATTTAAATATATTATTTTGGCAAAAAACTAACTTAGAATAATCTTTTTTTTTCAAATGTACTCCTTTTGTGAAAAATACTTCTATTATAATAATATTTTTCCTGTATATGGCTCGGATCTCTCTACAGAGGCTCAACTAGAATTTCTGAAATACATAACTTAGAAGTGGGTTTATTCATATTTTACGACAACAGAGGGGAGCAACTTTAAGAAAAAAACGCCAATAATTATTTCAATTGGTGGAATTTTTCAAAACTTCTAGTTGGGCCTCTGTAGAGAGGTCTGAGCTATATACAGGCAAAATATTATTATAATAGAATCATTTTTCACAAAAGGAGAACATTTGGAAAAAATATTATTCTTAGCTAATATTTCGCCAAAATATTATGTTTAAATAATTGTTTTTGTCAAAATGTCCTTAAAACAATTTTATGCATGTATTTTAATCTGAATGACACTAAATATCATGAAAATCATCCATTTATGCGCTTTTTTAAAATCACTGTTCCGAACGTAGTCGGTTACCTTAAATTTAATTTGATGATATTCAAAGAGAAACAGTTTTTCTTTTCATTAATACACAAAAAGTCATTACACGTTGTGCACTTTGAGTGAGGTTTCTACTGAATGTTTCTTAAAGCACTGCATTCTGGGGTAGAAAAGGCTGTATTTTCTTAATTTGAGCTACTGCACTTAGAGTCTTGTTGAGTATCTTGATCTTCATCTTAAGAATCTAATGGGAATTCCAGAGGATTAATTGTCGGGACTTCTTCTCTGAAAAATCATCTGTTAGTACATCACTGATTTCAGATGGTAGGTTCTGTAATAAATCTAAAAACTCTTGAAGACTGAGCTTCTTTTTTTCTAGACATTCTAAAAAAAGGAGAAAATAATAATAATAATAGCATCTTGAAAATCTCCTATTAATGTTAAATCTCAGTTACACACAAGGAAATTAAAATTTTGTTAATTTTTGAAACAAGAATATATATTTCATTTAATTGTTTGGCAAAAATAACAAGCTCAGATTCAAAGTTCAAAGTTTTTTGAAAACGTTAAAAAAAACCAATATTTTGAGAAACAAACCCATTTTCAAAATATTCTCCTTTTGTGAAAAATGCTTCTATTATAATAATAATTTGCCTGCATATAGCTCATAACTCTATACAGAGGCTCAATTAGAATTTTTGAAATATATAACTTGCAAGTGGGTTTATCCATGTTTTACGACAACAGAGGGAAGAAATTTTAAGAAAAAAGCGCCGATAATTATTTCAATTCGTTGTAACTCTGAAAATAATGTGAATTTTTCAAAAATCCTAGTTCAGACTCTCTGGAGAAATCTTTAATTTATATAAGCAAAATATTATTATTTTAGAAGTGTTTCTTTTAAAAGGAGAACATTTTGAAAAAGGATTATTTTAAGTTAATTTTTTGCCAAAATATTGTATTTAAATAAATTTATTTTGTCAAAATATCCTTAAAACAATTTTACACATGTATTCTAATCTAAGTGACGCTAAATATCCTGAAAATTATTCATTTAGGCGCTTTTTTAAAAAATCACTGTTCCGAACGCAGTCGGATACCGTAAAAAATATTTCTGCTAAATATCGTCAGAGTATTCACAAAAATGGTTATTCTATGCAATTTTAAAGGGAGAGGTACTTATAAATATCGACGGTAGATAAAGGAATAAAATAAAGTATGAGATCTTCTGTTATAAAATTCGTTTATCTAATAATTAGAATTCACCACATCTCACTCCCGAATAAAAACAATTCTGAGAAACAAATATGGATCACCTTATTAATATCTACCTGTAGAGAACAATAAAAAATGTAAGCCATATAGAGAAAGATTTTACCCATTTCAATATTTGCAAGTGGCCACTTACAAAGAACAGGAATAAAAGTACTTAAAGACTGCACTGTGGAAAGATTCCTTTTTTTGTCCAACATATCAGACGCACTCACAGTAGGTCCGGTAGGTGACACCTGGAGCGCAAACTAATGTTATTAATGAGTAAATTGCATTAATTTTATGATAAAAAATTTTATATAAAAAAACGTTAACTTTCCTTTAAGGTAGTGTGACGGGTTCAAAAAATAGATATTTTATATTTTACATTTTTGGCAAGAAAAATATCTTGAAAATATATCCTAAAATTTTCAAACTGAAATTTCTAATATTGTTAAAGTTATAGCCAAAGGAAGAGAGCACTCCGTAATGTGTGTGAAAGTGCGTTGACGCGCCAGTAACAGCTGCTTTGACTATTCCCTCTTTTATTGTCCATCTGTTCCCATTATTCTAGGATGCGCAGAAATGCGTATTATGGCAAAACATTTTGATTGAAAAAGACGAAATATAAGAACTTTGCACAGTATACAAAACTCTCAGCACTTTTACTGCCCAGATTCATAGTGCAAATATTTACAATTGAAAGAGGAAAATCAAGAGAACACTTATGAACACCCAGTAACTTAACATTTGACAAGTAATTTATAAATCGTATAAAATTACTGTACGAGACCTTACAATCTAATGATCTTTTGAAAAGATGTGTGTGTTTGGGGGGAAACACCCAAAATAATAACGAAAGTTCCAATCACTGTGCATCGAATTTCGCACCGAAGTATATTTTTGCTGGGAAAAATGTTTTGGAAATTACTACCTATTACTGCCTTATAACTGCCTGCATTTTCTACAGTGGACTAACGTACATCCCCGCATCGCGAAGGGGACTCAGGATTCTAGGTGGCCCAAAGCCTGACTAACACCAAGTACGTATTTGGACTTAGAGCCCATAACCTAACTTTGCAGGGGAAAGGGGGGAGCTAACACTTTTCGTTACGTCACTGATCTTTAATGAGGATTCTCTACCTGTACTCAAAGTTATAGAGGTATTGGACGTCACAATAGGTCAAACAGCTAGAAAGCCGTTCACAATGCTCGATTTTTGAGGGTAGAGAAAACTGCAGAAATCAACTGTAAAGAAGTCAGAACCTTATGCTGGGTCCTCAAAGTTGCGGAAAATAATAACTTTGAGGAAACATAAGGTTTGCTCAATGTACCGGGCATTGTTGATTAATGTAAGTATTGTCAAAACTTTAAACGCGTTTTTCTCGAAAACATGTTTTTTGAAATTTCGGGGAAACTAAATCAAAAGTATTCAACCGATTTAGCTACAAAATTGACCTGTTATTCTAGACACGCATAGCTAAATACGTAGCATTTAAAACATTTTATTTTTTATTTTATTAAACAATTTATAAACGAAAAAATATTAGATTTGAGAACTGTTTTTCACAATTCCACCATTTTTGTTTTAAAAAATTTGTTTTAATATGCATATTATTGGTTAGTTCATTACAATAAAGTCTACAGAACAATAATCTTTTTGATTTTTTTTATTTAAGACGACTACGGAAGGCTGTGTGCTTTCCCAAAACACCTCACCTTTTTTTCGAGGACTCCACATAGACATAAAATATTCTGAGCAAATTAATGTAGAATTAAGTCAAAAAAAATTTTTTTTGTACACTTTAAAATATTAGGTTTTGAAAAAAGAAATCTATTATGTTTGCATGAAAGTCAAAACTATTTTTAACATGTTTTGAATAGTCCGATTTGGGTCAAATATGTACTGTTTTGTTGTATAATTTGTTGCCATTTAAAAGGTAGCTTCATATTGCCCCTCTTATAGAGGTCTTGGCCTTTATTGGCAAAAAACTCTAGTAATCGATTTTCCCATTCTTCTCCTGATCCCAATTTCTTATCACTCAGCAAGTTTTGCAATGCGAGAAAAAGGTGGTAATCGCTTGGTGCCAGGTCCGGACTATATGGTGAATGCATTACAACTTCCTAACCAAGCTCCCAGAGTTTCTGGCGAGTCACTACAGACGTGTGTGGTGTGGCGTTGTCCTGATGGAACACAACACCTCTTCTGTTGGCCAATTCTGGTCATTTCTGGTCAGTCACACGCTTCAAAAGGTCCAGTCGTTGACAGTAGAGATCTGAATTCAGTGTTTAGCCCTACTGAAGCAACTCATAATAAATTATTCATTTCCGGTCCCGCCATATACTCAGTAGAACCTTCCTCGATGTATTCTTGGACAGGCCACCGTTTGAGTTGCTTCACCACGCTTTGACCACCATCGTTTTCGCACAATATTGCCGTATGTGACCCATTTTTCATCCCCAGTCACCATCTGTTTAAGAAAGGGTTCTATTTCATTCCGTTTGGCCGAGGATTCGCAGATGGAAGTTTGATACATCATGGTATTTTTTTGGTATTAATTGGTGTGGCCCCCAAACATGGAGCTTCTTTTTGAATCCAGCTTTGCTCAAATAGTTTAAAACTGTTTTATGGTCGATCTTTAGCTCCTGAGTGGTGCTACGGCTACTAACATGCCGGTCAACTTCGATTATTTCTGTGATTTTATCGATATTTTCAATAACGGGCCTGCCTCTGCGAGGGGCAACTTTAACATCAAAAATGGCTGAACGGAATCGACGAAACGAACATTGCACGTCATTAGATGTTACAGTATCGGCACCATAAACACCCTTCACAATTTCAGCCACCTGGCTTGCAATTTCGCCTTTATCAATGAAAAACTGTAAAATGTACAAAATTTTTCTCTTTGTTGACATCCATTTTTAGCACCCTGTAACTCACAACTGTATGGACCAGGCAAAAAACAGCAAAAAAATTTTTTAGTGTGAAATGTCACCTTGTCAACAAGCATAAATTTGAAATTGTTTGATAGATACTTCACGAGATATCCACACTACAGCCAGATACCAAACAAATTATGGATTTATTTTTCCCCAACCTAATACTACTAAAAACATGTAAAAATTACAAAACGATTGTATTTTATTTTCTTGTTAAAAAAAATTCATGAGGAAACGTCGAAATTTCAGCCGTCTCTCACACCAGACTACTACCTTAAATGTCTTTATATAAATTACCAACAACATGTTGATCTGTTTTAAATATTATTTTAGGATCGGGATGGGCATTAAGTCCATTGCGATCGACCGGTGAACCGCCAAGACATTTTGGGGTGACCGCCTTCACTAAGGCCTTATAATCTTTTCATCTTACGAAGGTTCAGAAATATTTTTTAAAAATACGGAGGAAAAAAATCGAATTGTAAAAGAAAATTTCGTCAAATGGAAAATGCACTTTGCTATTTGGAAGTTATTTTGCGAAGAAAATCGTAAAATTTTCTTGGTTTCGGGTAAAGGTTCGCTAAATAGAGAAATTCGTAAACTAGATGTTCGTAAAACGAAGGCCCGGCTCTATTGTACATCTTCTTCTAGCACACCACCCTTATGCCCCTGGGTGGACCACAATACCGTGAAAAACTTAAAAGTAGTCCATACCCTTTAAAAAAATCTGTCCACCCCTGTTTTAGGATAATTCTTCTAAAGGGAAAATAGGGTTTCTCGGAAACGCCCTTATAAATCTAAAAGTTCTGTGTTTCGACAAAGTTTGATGTCCACGGGTCTACCTAACTCCTGTTTTACATATCGCTCTGAGGAAGCAATTTATTTTCTTTATGTCGTTTTAACTGATGTATACTATGAAATAAATTTCTCAAAATTGCTGAGCATACAACGCCAGCGCGTTATGTATCCTTCCGAAACCCCTTCGATACCTTCTGCTACAAATGCAAGCATGGCCTATCATATCACATCTAAGTCCGTCTCTTGATTGGTCTCTCGGTCCGTATTACCTGTTCGTTTTACTGATACGCTAATTTCGTAACTTCCTTGTTAATTCTGTACTACAATGTATTATAAATTATATGCCATTACCTAGATAATAATACAGGGTGCGGCAAAAAAACCCTGACAAACAATTTTTTTAACTTTATAAGAAATTAACAAAATATGACAAATAATAATTAGATTACACTCGTACTAATAAATAAATTTAATTGATTTGAAAGTGACCGCTGTTTACAGCAATGCAGAGGCTCAAACGCTTACAGAAATTTTAAACAATGAACGTCAATTCTTTTACCTATAATGTACCCCATTCTCGTAGAAGTGATTGCTTTAGAGTCCAGTGTGTGCTTTAGTGCAGACCTTGGACTCTAAAATGGACTATCCACTGTATTAGATGGTATTGAGTCTGATATCATGTCTGGAAAATTCGCCTTCCACCAATATTGTGCCTTTTTGGCTTTGCAAAGTTGTGCAGATTCTTGTTGAAGCGACTAATTTGAATTTCCGAAATACTTTTAATCCTACGAAACTACAACTTCGACAATGAATCTCCGGTACAGTTTTTGATTGATTTTAACGTCCTCTTCCACAATATCCAAAGGTGTTTTGCCACTTGCACAAATTCAGCCCCAGACCATGACCTACTTTGGATATTGACGATATTCAACAATTGCCGAGGTGAATGGAGCATCCACGCACCAGATTCTATTATTTTGGGAGTTATGAACTTGTTAAACCGTAAAGAGCTTCTCATCAGTAAAAAGGAATCTCTCCCAACGCTGACTTACTGGCCGTTTCAAACTTTTCGGTTATTTCGGAGCTGTACGAGTTTGTTTTTCTCAGTGAGAAGCTGAACTTTTCGCAACTTCTAAGGCTTCAGTACAAGCTCCGTTTTTGCTATTCGCCTCAGCGATCTGTCACTTGTTCCCATGTCACGAGCCGTAAGAGATTCCAGAGATTCCATGATATGGAATCTCTGGGATTTCTCTGGACTAGCTTATGATTATTCAAGTGTTTGCAGTTCGTTTTCGCCCACTTCCTGGACGTCGACCATCATTTCCAAGCTCTTTGAAACTGCAGATAGCATCAGATACTGTTTTCCGAGGTACATTCAGCAAACGAACTGTCGTTTTCCTTGCTAAAACAACTCTAAAATAGCAGACCTTTTGCTCCACATTATCAAAAACACATAAATCAAAGTAAAAACTAAGAAATATATTTAAAAATATTTTATTATTAAAGAGTTAAATAAAGAAACATGTGTGTGTGTGTGTGTGAATACACAAAAATTAAAAGTAAATTCGATAAGTGTTCTAGGAAGCAAGAAATTTGTCCGAGTTCTTTTGCCGCACCCTGTATATACATTCTGCCTTTATGAATATAATTTTTTACCGCCTTTTTTTAAATTTCAACATTAAACACTTTTATTATTTTATTGATAATGATTATTGTATTAGTATAGTATGTATTGTATTAGTATGTTGTTTATATTAATTAGTGCATTGTTTATATTATTTTATTCATTAATTATTATTTTTACTATCATTACATTTTTTTTTGTCATAGTTTCATCTACATGGAAAAGATCTCGAAAGTTTACACAAATTCTTCCCAGTCGAGATCCTACCTAAACAGCTAGGAGGCACAGCAGGGGAAAAAGAATTTGAAGAATGCCAATCTTCGATATTGGAAAGACAAAAACTGGGTGAAAAACTGACTGAATTCGTCTACAAAGGTGTCAAATGTTAAAAAGGAAAACCCTAATTCAAACTGAGAATAAGTTCAGATTCTTCACAAATAAAGACAAAACTTTCGAGAAGGAAGATAATAGACTGCATATTTAAAACTAATTTATTGTGAATTTTTCCTAATAATGTACCAGAAAAAAATATTTTGTAAGTGTACTCTGAAATGAAATTGAGAAAAATAAGAAATACACACAATAAATTGCAACTTCAAAGCTCAAAGATAACATGAATTACTTTGTATATATATTGTGTTTTTTTAATGCAAATGGAACAAACATTATGCTTCTTATAATCAAATTCATTGCATTTTAAGTAAAGATACTAGGCATTAGAGATTTTTTTTATTTTGAATGTACTTACTATAACTCCTAAGATGAACTTCGTCTGAGCAAACGGATTTCTCTGATACACTACAGGAAGTGGGTTTTTGTTATGTATTTATTCCTAGAGGAAATCATACATCAGTAGGAATATAAAATTTTCAGGAATAAATTCACAGAAGGTATATATATATATATATATATATATATATATATATATATATATATATATATATATATATATACAGAGAGAGAGAGAGAGACTTGATGAACATAAAGGCCAATAAAAGATCTAAATGTATAATTACTGCGTCATATTGAAAATGCAGCACCAACAAAAAGTAGCTTAAAAATCCTGTAAAATTTAGAGAAGGATAAAAATGATGTGAAATCCCCATATCTTTCTGGCATCCATTGAGCAGGACATAAAGGAGAGCACAATTGATAAAATCAGTGCATTGTTTCTTACTGTGAAAGCGTGGATTTTTTTTTCTAGTCTCTAAGGACACATGTAATAGCAAAGAATGTGAGATCGTCACCAATAAACGTAATTCTAACAGATGGACAATATTACGAAGAGTATGGTGAATGCGTGTTGATCGATAAGTCAAATCCCATCTGAAGCCCATCTAGATGCATCCAAGGAACACCGATTGGGGCGAAAATGGTAGAAGCAAGGAAATCGGTTAAGTTTTAGGGGTGTCGGGGAAACCCAAGCGATGGCAGCCCGCTTGGATGAAAGCATCCATTACTAAGCAGTCTCCATTCCATGACTCACTTCTGCTGCTATTTTGCAGCAAGTTTAGAACACCCCCTTTCCGGGTTAGAGGACAGAATGGAACAGGATCCAAACACGTCCCCTCGTACAACGTGGCATTATATTTAAGGGCACTAGCGTATACTATAGCAGGTAGACTCGTATTCAAATTCAGGATACTCTGGCAGTACATCTATAAACGGAACGCATGCGTTCAGAGACTCTTTCCTTTCATCGAGTGTGGGGAGTGGCTTAGTGCCTATTTTCCCTGCAGGATAATACGCAATTCCACATTGTATGCATCAGATAAAGTGCATTGTAAGATGTTCTGATGTTTCTCTGGCCATTTTTCTCATTAGATCTCTCTCCAATTGAACTTTTTTGGGATCTGATTTGAAGCAGCTTTTAATAACCCTCCCATAGCCGCATTCAGAGGACAAGCTGACAGATGGTTGACAGGGAATGAAGATCTATCCTTTAGGATGTCATCCGTGATTTCATCTACTTAGTACCTAGACATGTTTATAGACATCACCTTCCAAATACGTCTAACGATTTGATGAACCGACGTAGACCCTTTCCTGCGTGTAACGAATATAATTTTAACGTAAACATCCATTATCATTCATTGCTTTCTGTCTCTTTCTCTACCGAATTTCTTCACGTTTTAGCCACTTTTTGGTACTGTGTTTTCAATGTAACGTAATGTAAAATAATATCTGCAGGGTAAACTTGGCAAATATGGCACCAAAAAACTTAATTTAAAATATACTACACTAAAAGACTTTCCATTGTTCCAAAATTAAGATATTTCAAACTTAAGAGCAAGTCTTTCTTATGGTGAATGAACAAAGCTCTAACTCTTGTTGCTGTGCGTATAAAGAGGCTCCACAACAAATTCTGTAACTTACCACATTTGACTAATACTTTAAAAAATATGGGCAGAGTTGCCAGAAATATGGGCAGGTTTTATTATAAAAAGGATATGGGAAACCACCATCTCTACCTTTACCTTTTCCAATCAGAAATGCATTTTTACACAAATTATATGCTTGGCAAATGGAAAGAAGTAAAATTAAATCTTTGTTGTTGATCAAATTGTATCATAAAAAAATCTATAAAATAAAAATTATTGATGAAAATCATATAAACTGTTAAATTAACACAGAGTATTACGAACTTAAAAAAAACAACACTTAATGAGGCGTATCATAAGCTACAATCATTGCAATAGAAGGAGTCATCCTCTAACTGGACACATTACCCATAGAACCAGAATGAACTAGAGCCTTGACATTGCACCCATTCCTGTCCTGGATTTTCATCAGAATAGTTAGCATCACAAACAGGACAAATGCAAGAAGCACTGTGTTTGCTGGCACGTGCTGTGAATCTGCGTTTTATTCCTTTCACCTTCCTTACGACCTCTTTTCTTCGTAGAAGCCAGATCTCCTACACTTGTCGGTTCTCTTCCTTCGTTTTTAGGTCTTCTACGATTTTCTCAGATTGTTTTCAGTATTGAAATTGGACTCAGCCCCTCTAAAAGTGATGCTGCTGACTGTCAAGATTCAGTAGTGACAATAGAGGAGCCATGTGCTGCTGTAACGTGGCCTAAGTTATTATAAGAAAAAGGTTTATAGTAAACAATGTTTCAAATGTTTATCAGTTAGTACTATCAATATTTGTGACCCAATTTTCAATCATACTTTTCATCGCACTTCCCTTCAAAAAATAATAATGTATTGAGTCAGTAGCGCTCACAGGAATTTTTCAAGGTATGGGAGAATCCAGATTCGAAAGTTCATCATTCTTGAATCAAGTTCCTTTTGATTTTGTCGATTTGGGGGAACAAAAAACATTAAAAAACTAATTATTGAGTAAATAATTAGCATAAAAAATTAATTTTTTATAATAGATATTTAATCGGCACACGAAGAAGGGGCAGGCCAAATCTTAGACGGATTGATGGTCAAGAAAAACATCTCTTAGTTTTGAGAACTAGGTATTGGAGAACACTGGCAGGAAGACGGCTGGCCTGTTAAAGGCTTTTTGAGAAGGCCAATGCCCATCCTGGGCTGTCGTGCAACTGAGGAAGGAAGGAATAGATATTTAATAAAATTTTACGTGCTATATCCTAGAATTATAAGCAATCGGATAAAAAATCAATGGCTGGGGGGCCGGACCTTTAGGAATTCCCCCTTGAGTGCGCCACTGTATTGAATGCAATAATAATCCACTTTGACGTTAAAGTTATCATGCGATTTTAACCATAAATCGTACATATTATCAAGATAAGTATTAAATTTTGTATATGACAAACCTATGTGAATCACTGGTAATTTTTAAACTTGTTCATAATTTAGTATTATGAGTTTAATTATCAAATACATTGTGCAGTACTGATATATTTATAAGTATATTATATCAATGTAAATGCGTATTTATATTTTTACATTATGTTCGAATGTATTTTTGTTTTGCTTCCTTTAAGTAAATTTGTAATTTGTTAAATCCTTTATTTTTTACTTTTCGATATGCTCGCGTCCCCCTCGTTGAGTTATCGTGTCCTCTTAGGGGGTCACGCCCGACAGTTTGAGAAACGATGTGGTAGGATGATAAACTCAAATGATGTGTAGGACGAGAGAATGGTCCGGGAGTATGGTTGAAAAGCATTACTTCATCAAATTTCGGAACTACCCATATTACCCTTAAGCTTACTGCTTATATTTGTTCTAGTGACACTATTCAATAGTTGACATTTCTGCTGTCGAAGAGAGAAAGACCCAAACCACCCTTTTCCACCCAAGGATACTACACTCCCATAAAATTGTAGCCAATTATAGGTTTCATGTAAAACAAATTATCTTTGAGTGTTAAATCTGAAGTAAGATAACTGAAACACAAAAACAACCCCAATTTGAAATATCAGGAAGTTTTACTTACATTAGAAATGATCGATTTACACACTTCTGTTTGAATCGCAGAGCAACAAAAACAGATCACACAAACACCATGACACTTGAGCATTGCCACCGCCGCAGTTCCACTATTATTTAATTATCGTTACTTCCAAATGAAGTCGCGTGTTCAGATCTCATTTAAAAATGGTGACATTTTTTTCTAGTTTTAGTAAACAAACAAATAAAAATGATGTATCGTATTATAATATTAAGACAAATTCTATACTTTAAGTTAAATAGATTATGTAAAATTTCTTGGTAGGGTCAGTTTATGTAAGAAGACTTATATGAAATAGAGCACCTAGAATCGGAATAAAACAATTGTCTGATTTATCAAACTAAAAGATTACTAAAAAGAGAACAAAATGAAATATATTTGAAATAAACAGAAATAATACTTAATTTAATTAGAAAAATTATCACTAATTTTCCCCTTGATATATATTATTTTCAATTCATATAACTCATATTTTTGATTACGTAAGGAGTTCTTTGATTTTTTTCATCAGAAACAGAAAACATTCTCTAACAGACATTATTTTGATTTATTCAGGGGTTTCATGGGTGTTAAATTTCTCTAGAGGTCTGAAAATATAAACGATTTTCAAACGCGTATAATTCTTTTAAACTTAAATTAAATTATTCGAATCTTTTACGTATTATTTAAAATAGAATGGGGCTTCAGAAAAGTATAAAATGTTTAAAATATAGTAATAATTTTAAAAGTCATAAGCATATGAAAATTCTATAATAAATATTAAGTATTTTTTGCTTTGCGCACGCTATTTTCTAAAATATTAGCCTCTGATGTATAAAACTTTATAGAATTATACAATGCATCATACATTTTAAACCCTACCTAATTTTAGTATTATATATCTTTTGTATTTCAAAATATTTGTAAAATATTGCAATTTTTTAAATATTTTTTAAAAATGCATATTTTTATTTATTAAAATATGTAAGTTGTTATTCTATTTATATAAAAGTAGCTACAAAGTATTAAGAATACATTTGTCTTTATAAATCAACTTATAGCTAGTAATTAAACCTACTCTTTTACAAAATAGCATGCTCGACGTAAAACTTAATAAAAATTTCTTATAGAAGAGTTTCTTATTTTCATATGTTTATAATATTTAAAATTATGATTATATTTTAAGCATTTTATACTTTTCTGAAGCCCCATTCCTTTATAAGTAATATGTAAAAGATTCGAATTATTTAACTTAAATTTAAATAAATTACACCTGCTTGAAAATTGTTTATATTTTCAGACCTCCAGAGAAATTTAACACTCCTGTGACCCCTTCACTGGTATGCTGAAACAAAAGATAAAAGATGACAAATTATACTACTTATTGGTTATAAAGAACAATGAAGAACCTGAGCCATGAAGCCACTCTCTGTTCCGTAATTAGGTTTGTAGTGATTGTTTCTAATCAAATATTATCGCCAATGTTCTCGCTTTGGCGACATCTCAGAAAAATTGTCGCCAATCCATGGTCCAGATCATCGAAAAATATCAACACATTATATCAGCGTTAGGGGCAAACAGAAGAGACCGAATTAGAGTCAGGTAAGGTAAGACATGAGTATACAAGTATATGCAGCCCGATATAGTAAACATCGTGTGAAACAATATAAATCCCACCAATTAAAACGTGTGTGTGTGCGTTAGGTTTTATTCAAAAACCGACTTGTTAAGAAAATCAGTTTTGAATTGTGCAGCTAAATAAACAAGATATTTTTACAAATCAAAATAAGAAGCTTTAATATATTTTTTTTTTACTTATGATGGTTCAAAAGTAGAAAAAATTAAAACAAAAACCTATTTCTACGTCCTACATATATTAAATTTAAGACTACACAGTACCCTTTTTCGAAAAATGGTTTTGGAGACAGTAACAGTAAAAATAAAATTTATGTTTTATATTCAGATTATAATATTAAGTTGCTTCTAAAAGTAAAACGACATTATTTTACAATTTTAAAAAATTAAGAATTTTGGAAGAATTTTCCCAACTTTTATAAAATGCTCAGTTTTTAAACTTTTTTAGTCATTTTAAGTGATTTATGTTTCTTCGATCAATACGAACAAAAATTATTATCGATTTGAAAATCTGTTTCCTTGTTGATTTATACTAATCACTTCTTTAGCTAAACCTGGAAAAAACACAAAATCTTTTAAAATATTAACTTTAGTATTTAAAAAAATATATAGATGTCAAACTTAAATTCATTTCTTACTTTTATATAACATTCGTTTGGGAGTATATACAAAAAACTTGAACCGAAAAAAAGCTTTAAGGATTAGAAAACACAAACATCTTCAAAATTAATGTCTGAGAAAAACACATTTTTAAAATTTGTTAAGGCATAATTGAGAAAATCTAATACTGACTTTAAAGCTCTAATTTTTTAATATGTTATTTTCCAACTTTTCTACTACATTAAAACACTACTTTAATTAAATATGACTGAAAATATTTTTTAATTCAAAATATATTTGTGCAAAATATTGATGGCATTTGTTACAACGACAGGTTATTCAGCCGAATCTAGAGCCTTATATTTTCTCAAAAGTTTTGAAACACAAAGCATTTATATACAATATATATATATATATATATATATATATATATATATATATATATATATATATATATATATATATATATATATATATATATATATATATATATATATAATAAGAGTACTACCTTAAGTTAAAATCACCGGGTTTGTACGTAAAATTTAAATTGGGGCAGTTTGAGTTTTTGTTGCAAAATTTTAAAATACTAAAATATAGTACCACAATATGTTTACTATAACGTAGTTTGGTGCATCTTAGAAGTGTATAGTTTTATTCGGAAGTTCAATGGCAGTATCACATGAAGGAGGATTTTTAGGTACATCCTTTTCGGTAGTATTGCCTCTCTTCGAAACATTGTTTCTCGTAAAAACCTGAGAACGCTTTGATGCATTTTCTCAACAGGAAAAGTTAATGATAAAATTTCTAAATTATATAAACTATTTTTGAACAAAAATTGACCTCAAAATTAATTTTAATTAAGTAACTATGTGAACTCAAAATATAATCAAGCAGAAATGATTTTCGTAATGAAAATTGAAATTAATAACCGTTTCAAATTGGAAGAGTTGATTGTGTTCAAAATGTTTTTAATTTAATTCAATTCAAAAGTTTGAGTACGCTTTAAAAGGAAACCTAAGCCAAAATCTAAACTCAGGGAACTATAAATATTTTAAAAACTAATTTGTTATCAGATCTGAAATTTTGTGGCAAGCTTCTCAATAATATAAACCAGAAGAAAATACAAAAAAATCCAGTATTTTAGAAATGTGTAGGGTTTATGTAACCTAAAAAATCCCTTAATACTCCAAAATAGCTTTAAAAATTCAAAAAATGGACAAGTGTTTTATATTTATGTAAATTATGATTTTACTTATTTCTTTGTTTAATAAAATTTGTCTTCAAAAAGGAAAGAAAGTCAATGGATATACTGCGAGGTCATATCCTTATTTTGGAAACAAAACTTCCCGAAATAGGTGGGAAGAACTCTTTCTCTCTCTCTCTCTTGCAAATGAGCTGGGCTTAATTGTCTTTTAAGCATTAAACAATAATTAAAATGTGTTTGTTTTCTATATTTGAGTCTCTAAGTCAAAAAAATCTCTTAACATTTGAGAACTAGAAAAAGTCACTTTTTCAGGTTCTTACAACTATTTAATTATTGCTATTTCCATAGCAGTTTTCGTCATATATATATATATATATATATATATATATATATATTCATTTGTTTTCCTTAATCTCTTTTTTCCAACATATCTGTCATCTTTTGTGGAATATATATAAATAGTCTTCATATAATCTTGATAACCTCTGCTCTAATAACATATAATAAGCTCAGTTTTCGTAGCTAGCGGAAAATTTTACTTGTAGATTTCGTCCAAATAGTTTCGTGATTTTGCAAATAAAGAACCGTTGCGTTCTAATCCCGTGTTCCTTTTTCCTTCAAATATTGCGTTTATAATTTGTAAAAACTTGCAACTGATTTCAGTTTCAAATGTTTAAATTCACCCATCAAAAATGACTTTACTTGATAGTGAATTCGCGTCTTATCTGTCTAAGGCAATGGATCCCAAACTTGTTCACCTCATGGAACACCTACAACTTAAAGGTGCTTTTGTGGAACCCCTAGAACTAGAAAGTGTTTTCGCGGAACCCCATTCCATACACATACTTCGAGGAATATCTCAAAATAATATTTAAAGTAGATCAACATTATGAAAGGCAATTAAAAATGTATTGCTTTTATTATTAAAAAAATTATAATCTAATTTTTTTAATATAAGTTTACTCATTAATATTATTTTGAGATCCACACATAAGTTCCACATATAAATGCATTATTTAATAACTGGAATACGTGCTTATTTCCCCCAAAACTGTCAAAGTCCAGGTCTATTGAGATTAAATGCAGTTGCATTACTTATTAAGAGTTTAATTTGATTTACACTTTGTTTTTGTAGCCATTCACGTAGTGAAATATATTTCGCTTAAACCAGTGCTTCTCAAAGTGTGGGGCGCGGCCCCCTGGGGGAGGTGCGATAACCCTACAAGGAAGGCACGAGCATATCGAAAATGTAATGATTTTAAAAAAAAAATAACTGGAAAGAGAAGTAAAACAAAATACTTCCTTCCATAATAAAAAAAATACAACACTGACATAATTTATGTTTATCATCTGGCATTTTTCGGTCATCGAATAGCTATCTTTGATCCCAAAACCAAATTAAAGAAAAAAAAACATTTTGTTTAATTTTCTGTATTTCCTCAATGAGAGATTTTTTTATTACGTTTTAAATATTACTCGTTAAAAGAAAAAACGAAAACCCGACTCCGAAAAAAATTCTAAGATGATAAACATTTCATCACTGTAATTATTATTGAAATACTGTACATTAGTTGTAGAAAAAGAAAAAAGAAAACATGATTCACTTTTCAGCCAGGCAGCATAATACATTTCCTGATCATTTGATTGACCTTCAAACTTACTGCTATGGTTAGTTCTACATTAGTTTCGTCCCATCTTTTATGTGTTTGTTTTTTGCTTATGGAAATTGTTTATCATAAAGAGTTTTACGATATTTGGAAAAAGAATTGATTGATTTGAAGGATTATTTGGCCAAGATTTATATTTTTGAGAGTATTCTCAAACATATAAAAAATAGTGAAAAACGTCATAATCCGTTTTAGATCATCCGTATTTTTTTTCTGAATACACTTTTAACCCTGGAGTGGTGGCGCGGGGCATCTGTGATTTCTATTGAAAGAAGTTGAAACTCATCAAGCAAAAGAAGAACCTGCTGAAAGAATGCATATTATTCATGATTGAGAAAAACGATGAGCATGAAACGAAAGGAAAATTTTCCAATGTTTCCTAAAGAACACCATCAACTTAAAATATGAAGCCATAAGTGTACCACAAGGTTCAGTTCGCCTTGTCAAAAAGACACAAGAAAGAAAAAATTCAACTTGCTATTTGTCGATCACGAAAGATGTCACGAATTCAAGTCCAGTACCACTAAAGACCCACCGTGTAGGGGTGAAATGCACGTTAAATCTGTCGAGAGCTCAAACGTCCTCTTGTTGGAGTGGTGTGGTAGTTAAGAGAGTCCAGCTCAAGTATCGTCCTCGTCACTTGACCATGGTTCAAAATTACGAGGTCTGTCTCCAAAAGCCCTCGTGTAGCTGAACAGTGCGACGTTAATATTCACTATCTCGATCATGAAATCTCATTAAAATTACACTAACTTGAACAAAATATGGCTGCTTTGCCAGCAAATAACATTTCTGTGATATTTGTGAAAAGTGTCTCTGATTTGCGTCCTTTATTAAGGTCTTGCACTTTTAAATCATTTTAGTTCAGTTTTATTGAATTTTTTCTCAATTTATCAAAGAAAAATTGAAAGCTGGTAAGTATACTTTCTTTTAATTAAATTATTCACTGGAATTCCGATTTGTATCGTGTACAGTAAAAATAATTATAAACAAATGATTGCGGTGACTGAGTCCCCCCACACTACCGTTAGAGTTTGTATCGAGTGCGCGCCTGCTTCCGGGTTAAAACATTTTGAAGTCTTCTCGCTTTAAATATTAAAAAGTAACACAATTATTCTTCATTGGAATTTTATATTCTTTTTCTTTATTTAACATTTATTCTAAATGCTAATTCTGTGAGGTTTAAAATTACAGTTCTTTTAACAGTTATTTACAATTATAGCATTTATCTAAAAAAAATCATTTTACATTTTTGTATACAATATCGTGCGCGCAGTTTTACTCTCCTTACAGTTCAGCTATTATATCAAGAATAATGTTTTATTTTTTACAAAATGAACTCGTGCGTAGAGCCGGTGATTCAGCCAGTATACGTTTAATGTATGATTACTGAAGAAGGTATTTTATGAATAATTTTTTAATACTAAATTAAGAACAAGTTTAATAATTATTAGGGACTTCCATGGGCTTGTCTTGTAGAGCAAAGTTTTCAAAGGAAGGTTTAATATCAGAAATTGACACTCTGAGTTATTTTTCTATATTTATCTCAGATCTATATTTTGTCTTCAAAGCAGCCACTGCAGAAAATCCGGTTGAACAAAGGTAGGATTTTGAAAATGGTAATATTATACAAAGTGCTTTTGTTTTCATTATAGAAAATTCATCATCCATCTCTACCCAAAATTCAAAGAGCTATTTATTTCAAAATTGCCTTTTAATTTTTTAATAGATGTGAAATATATGAAGATTTCTTCTTCGGAAGTTGAGAGCCCTTCTGGAGTATTTTGAAATAGATCCCTAATCCACTCGTAACTTGCTACCAAGTTGTCCTATACAACTTGGTAGCAAGTTGTATAGGAATATACCTCTAAAATTCTTTGCCAACATGGCTAAATGATTTTACATGGTTTTAAAAACAACTTTCACATGTTGTTCTTCAGATTTGTAAGTTTACACATAAGGAGCTGGGGCTTTTTTTCCCATCATTTACTTCAGTACTGGTAAATCCAAAATTTAAATATATTTGAGAATATTGGCTTGATTTTTAATTTTCGGAAACATGCTCGTCTGTGTACTTGTGGATCATTTATTATTGTCGAATGTTTGCTTACGATTTAAAAATGTATGTATGATTTTGTTTTAATCTACTGCCGTAAATACTTAATTACCGTGAATTACAATTAACGTGCAAGTTACTTTCTGTTACTTCAAATTACTTTAAAAAACTGTACATTCAAGCTAGATTCGGTAGCTATAGAAGTGTCGAGTCGACCAAAACTGACTGGGATTGTACGAGGTAAAGCATTTTTACATGTTTTGCGCAGACGTCGATAGGTTGCCCAGACTCCCTCTCGCAAATGTACCCGATAATTCCAGATGTGATGGATATGATAGAGAGCAACATAGACTAGACTATTTTTCTAATGACATTTGTACTTTGAGAAATGGATGCGGAAGGAAATAAATCTTTAATTAAATATATCATTTGGCGATCTGCTCCAATTTAAAAATTAGAGAAAGACAATAAACTTAATAATACGTAAGTGATATATATTTTAAGTAATTTTCTTAAAATTTTTATATTACTTAAAAGTTACATATACAAAATTTAATATACTTATCGTATTAATTTGTACGGTTTATAATTAAGATCGTATTGTAACTTTAGCGTCTATCTCTCAAAGTGCATTTTTATTGCAGTAAATACATTATTGTTGTACAGGGGGGGGGAAGCGACAAAAATTATGATTGAAAATTGGGTCGCCAGTATTGAAAGTTTGAGAAAAACTGGCCTCAACACAATGCTCTTAATGGTATTAAAACTTTTATAGCTGTATGATATTGTTCATATTAAATTTAGATTATAACATCAAATATGTTGATAAGTTATTTCTTTACCTTCATCATAGGTGTTTTTACCACAAATACAAAAATTTGAATTTTTCCATTAGAAAACTATTTAGTTTTGAAAGGCATTTTGTTAACTAACGAGTAAAAATTATCTCGTGGAACACGAAATAGTAAACAATTGAGTATTCTCAATCTGGTAGCAAGTACAATAAATTTGAATGTTTTCGACTAATAAAAATTAATATATAGGTGTCGTAATTTTAATGATATCTACTACTTGTTCTTAATGGATTGACATTATCACATTTTTTTAAAAATAGTATATAACTATTTTTCTAAAAAAATTAATAATCAAAAAGCTACTAAAAAATTACGCCAGAAAAGTCTTCGTACACTTAACAAAAAATCTCACATTAGCTTTGAATATTGTATTTTTTTCTTAATTTAGTACTTAGTAAGATATCTTTTCGTTTCCGCAACAAATTTTATACGTCGGTATAGATTTAATCATTTTTTTGTAATTTCTGCATCAGTTCTCGAGCATTCTTCTATGATTATTGTTTTTACTTCATATTATGCGTTTATATGTCGTGTTTTCTTTTTTTTTTAAAATAAAAATCTCTCCAAATATGTTTTACTGGCCTAAATAAAGTGATTGAGGAGGTTTTTCAGAATTTGGGGACAGTTATAGAGATACCAGCGGTGTACATTGATAGCAGTGCGCTTGGCGTCATTATCCTATTAAAAATGAAATCGTCTCCTACATCCAAACTTTGGGAGGATAATTTTTAAAAAAATTCGTTTTAAAATATTTAAATAGAGCTCATGATTCAGAATAACCTTAAAAAATACCAAATTAGTTAATTTCGAGGCCAATTTACATCCCCACGCAAGAACATCTCCACCTCCTCGCTGAACACGGAAGTGGAAGTGTTCTTGCTCCACATAAATTCTTGCGATTAAACTCCTAATTTTTTTTATTTACAAGATATTATATGCCCATCGGAATAAAAAATTTTGTATTTTCTGTCATCCTAATCAATTTGCTGTCAATTTTATATTTTATGAAACTTAATTTTAAGAATCTAGTTTGATCAATGAACCATTGAGGTGGAAGTGTTCTTATGTGGTGGTGTAAATCGGCCTCAGAATTAGGTAATTTGGTATTTTTTATAGTATTCTGAATCATGAGCTCTGTTGAATTATTTTAAAGAGAAATTTTAAATTATCCGCCCAAAATTTGGATATAAAAGACGACTTCATTTTTTAACAGGATAATGACGCCAAACGCACTGCTATCAATGCACACCGCTGATATCTCTATAACTCTCCCCAAATTCTGGAAAACCTCCTCAATCACTTTATTTAGCTCAGTAAAACATATTTGGAGAGATTTTGATTTAAAAAAAAAGAAAACATGACATATATATAAACACATAATGTGAAGTAAAAACAATAATCATGGAAGAATCGCCGAAAATCGATGCAGAAATTACAAAAAACTAATTAAATCTATACCAAGACGTTTAAAAGTGGCTGCGATCTCTAAAGTATATGCTTTTAAGTACCAAATTAAGAAAGAAATACAATATTTAAAGCTATGTTGAGCTTTTTTTTAAGTGTACGATGACTTGTGGCGTAATTTTTAATAGCTTTTTAATTATTAATTTTTTAAAAAAATAATTATACTATTTTTAAAAAATGATAATGTCAATCCATTAAGAACAAGTTGTAGATATAATTAAAAAATTACGATTCCATTATATGAATTTTTATTAGTCGAAACTATTAAATTTTATTGGAAACTGCAAGTGTACGAACACTTTTGTGGCCCACTGTATATAGAGAGAGATAAAGCTTTTCAGTATCAATTTATTATATTATAGTAAAAGTTTAAAAAGTGTTGCATAATAAAGTTATAAAATATGTAAATGAAATTTTCAGTTTTAATGAGTAGGACGAACTACAGATAATTGTAACTATATAAACTTGTTAGAGAACTTATATAAATTCACACACACATTTTGAATACATTTTTATTTCTTCTCGACTTTTTCATTGTGACTCGTGGAACCCCTGGGTATGCCTCCTGGAACCCCAGGGTGCCGTGGAGCACAGTTTGGAAACCACTGGTCTAAGACAATGATTCTCAACCACTGTGTCTCGGCACTTTTGTGCACCGTCAAATTCTTGAAATGTGCCACTGTTTTTTTTTAAAAATAATTAATTACATTTTGTGGAAAAAAATGAATCCGGTGACGAATCATTCCACTGTCTTATAGAAAGAAACTAAGGTTATATATATATATATATATATATATATATATATATATATATATATATATATATATATATATATATTCATGGTATATATAACTGATCATTTCGTGGATAGATGGATGGAAAAAAATTTGAATGATTTCGTAACCCATTTGTGTGATAATGGATACAAATATATATAGATTAACTTTAAGTGAAAAGAAAAAACACTAATTTCGGTCTGTAATAATCGAGATTTAACTTCTAAACATACACAAGAGTCAATTAATTCATTTTGGATTAAAGTTAGAGGCGATTATCTCATAATAGCCAAAAAAGCTATAAAAATATTGTTTCAATTTTCTACATTATATTTGCGTGAATTCAAATTTTCAGCATTAACAAATATAAAAATGGAAAAAACACAGACTTTTAAATGTATATGACAGAAAGAGTGGCATTTTCATTTTCACGACTGAATATAAACGATAATATTAAAATTCATCAAGCTCAAATTTGGCATCAAATCTATTCTTATGATTAATTTGTAATTAACTCTTTAGAAGGAAGTGGCTAATAGGTCTAGCCACATATTAAAAAAATTTTCTCCAAGCGGGTGTTGGATATTTAGTCTATCCATGTGTGTTAATTGAAGCTAAAACGCATAAAAACTAATATGGATGGCAGGACGATACATTTTTTTGCATTTTATATCCTCTGATGGGTAGTTAAAATAGTTTTTCTAGGTGTAAATCTACAAATTGTACTTTGATTACTATAAATAAAATTTCTGATCTTTGAAAAAAATTCGACTTGTCTTCAGTATACTTTTCTCTCATTTGAATGAATAAAGCAAATTAGCTATTAAAAAATAAGGTTTTATTTAGGTTTTTGGAAAGCGTTTATATGTGGATAAAGGCTCTATTCACTGTCCACATAGAACAGAAAAATGTCCTAGAAATTTTCGCTTTTCCTCCACTCGACAGTGAGCGCTTAGAATCATATGAGAACGTTAAGGGTCGGAAATATAAGCAAACTTTGTTTACAGTTTTTGGTACAAGATTCTCGGGTTCGAAAATCTTTCATTACACCTTTTCTTATATGAGAAAACGTTTGCATATTATAAATTTTCACAGTAAATAGCTTATCAAATTTGTGAAGTATAACTAATTTAAATTCTCAAAAATATTACTTTATTTCTAACTTTTTATACTAAAATCAAATAAAAATATAATATGAGGATATACAAATTTCAATGTATATTCTTATTCTACATACATTCTAAGTAAGTATTCTATGTTGTATAATTATTCTATTTTTATTTAATTACACTTATACTTTGTAATTAATTGTTATTGAAATAATTAGCAGCATTAATGTAAATTTTTCATAAAAATTTTATTGTGATATGAGTCATTATTTATGTCCTGAAAAGTAAGTTGAATGTCTTAAGAGCGTAGTGGTTATAACGCCTAGTCACCACCCACTTAAAAAACCCTCGATAAGATATTTTTTGTGACTAAATAACACTTATAGAGGATGAGAACATTACATTTTTAAAGTATTTTATCATAGAAAATTGTATGCTAGCTGTGTGACCGTTAAAGGGTTAAGTAATCAATAAACATTTGCCGTACTTATTATTTTATATATTTAACATCAAAAATTATTATAAGTTATTTTATATACTGTATTACAGGTATGTAAAGTTTTTAAAATTACGTTATCGTTAGTGTGCCGCAAAATTTTGAAATTGTTAAAAGTGTACCGCAACAAGAAAAAGATTGAGAATCAATGATTTAAGGATTCAGTTGCTTATCGTATTGGTCCTAAGGCATTAACAAACTTTACAATCCTGCAATATTCTTCTTCATCTACATTTCACATGTAAGAAAATAATTCAATAAAATAATTGAATAAAAATAATTGAATTTAGATGTCGGATCATATAATACCTCTTTTGTGGAGGATACATTCATTATCGTGCGTAATGTTCACTTCCTTTATAAAAGATGCTTGTTGCGGACTTCGACCCTCGTGCAGGAATTTTCCTTCGGTTTTGTATAACAGATACTAGAATATACTCGTAGTATTTGTATACAGTAGAACGTCGTTTATCCGAATCAATTGAGACCGGACACCGTTCGGATAACCGAACCGAATGCGATCCATGCAGTATATGAAACCGGACACTATAGGAATACTGAAAATCAGCACATGCGAGAAACGTGCTTGAAGAAAAAGCAAATTAGGTGCAATATGTCGCAATTTTACCTTTATTACGGAAAATAATGACTTATTTATCACACCGTATCAATGTATACCTTCGTTTTTTTGTTGCAAGGTCTCTGATTCTCTTGAGCAGCAGTAAGTTCGGATATTTGACGCTCCGGATAATTGACGTTCAGATAAACGACATTCTACTGTATTTCAAAATATCAATGACTTTCCTCTTTTTTTATAGCTTCGCATGTACAGGAAAGAGTACTTTTGATAATACTTTTGCGTACTATATAGACAAGAAGAAAAAAAGAACACTAAGCGTTTTAAAGGAAACAGAAAAACAGAATAATCTTGCTGTGTTTGGTTCTTTCAAATTTGCTTTGGTGATTTTTTTAATTGATTCAGATTTCATACCCCTTTTAACAACCTATTATACTTATATTTGTTTCATGTCAATAATTTTCCTTAAATGTAGGTACATCACGTATTAAAAACATTTATGTTTTTAAAGAACTTGAAAAGGTTATTGATTAAAAGTAGCGTGATCATTCAAACGCACAGCACAAATTTTGACCTTGACTAAGGCTATTACGATATACAGGTTTTTATCCTCGGATATGTTATCTGCATATATTTGTAGTGTCACGTGTTTCGTAGTGACGTCACACTGTTTAGACTAAACTTTATTTCGGGGTCATTACATTAATTTATATGTTAATAAGAATTTAAAATATGAAATTTTTTATGGATAAATTTGACTTGGAACATGTAAAACCTTGCTCTATTTTCCTGAAAGTACTGTAATGCTCTTCGGTACTAAAATTTTAACTGAATATTTGTTAGGAAACTCAATTCAACCAGTATAAAGCAAAAGTTAATTTCTTAGAAGGAGTCTTTATTTCTTCCTAGTTTATGTTACATGGCTAAAAGCTGAATTGATTTTTCGGAAAAATTACAATTTATAAAATTTAACTTCTAATCATTGTATTTTGTGTATGAAGCTAAAAGAGTAATAAGTTTAAAATATAAGGAGTACATTTTTTTATAATAGCGTTCCAATCTTGAGAGTATATGAGAAATGATTTTCATCTTTTTTTCACTACTCAATGGATTGGTTTATTTAATCCATTAAAACGCACATTTTTTTTAAAAAAAAAACCCTGCAAACAAATCAATTTTTATGTAAGAAAACACGTTTAAAAGCCTGGTTCTGTCAAAAATAATCAAATCAGTCAAAATTTTTATTTTAATCTTGAACTATGATCCACAATGCAGGCAGGAGCCAAATATTGTAATTTTGTACGTACATCGACTTCTATTATCTTTCTGTTTGAACAGTTATTTAGGGAAAAACTGTTTTTATCAGTAAAAGTCTACGCCTTTTCAACTGAAATAGTAATAGTAATAGCAATTATTTTAAAAAAAAAATTCGAAATTCTCTTTGGGGTAAGAAGAAAGCAAGAAGCTAGATGCAGCTATAAATGTCTTTCAGCGCAACACACAGCCCTGTAACTTATGGGAGCTTCTTTTTTTAGTGTTGGTAGAACAAACCTGGTTAGATCTTACCATTAGTCATAGAATTCCAGAAGATTTGGGGCTACCCATTTTTTTTATATTTGTATCACTGTGAATACGAATGACCACAGTCAGTCTCACAAGTACAGACGGCGCTTACTTGTATTCCAGTGTCAAATTAGAGAGCACCTGTAACCCTACTTTTTTAGTGACATGTTCAATAATTGTATTGGACATGCCCACAAGGAAGAGAGTTTCTAACGTTTAAGACTCCTTTTATAATTCTTAAATAAAAACGATTTATTTGTACGTATTAATACAGCTATTTTTCAAAATGGGGGACGCACCCTCTAGTAGGGCGTGATAACCCTACGTGGGGGATGGAAGTCAAAAATAAAATATTATTAAAAAGACAATAATAAAAGATTATTAAAAAGACACAAGAATAAAAGATTATTGTTATACTGATGCCACCTAATCAGCAAAGGCCAGATCAAGGCCCACGAAATTTATCATGGCAAATTGCTAAGTGACGTCTGTCGTTCGCCACAGCTTTGAGCACCATTTAGGTGACAGTACGATTTGACTCATTTCCACCCCAATTTTGAGGGAGGACACCCGGGGGGTAGTCAGGGCCTCCCACCTCTCTACCCCTTCCAACAACCATACGAGAGGACTTGCGGCTCGACGGCTTTTTAGAGTACCCCCCTGCCGCAAAGGCACTATAAATTTACAAACATCCATGTCCTCTCTGGGATTCGAACCCAGTCCCAACGGCACTGCAGTTAGCGTCGCTAACCACTATACCGGCTGGGCGACCAAAGATCTTTAAAAAGACAATAATTAAAGATTATTAAAAAGACAAAAATAAAAGATTATTAAAAAGACAATAAAATAAAAGATTATTAAAAAGAATTATTAATTTACTGAAAGGAGAAGCACACAAAACAAATAAAATTTAGACATTATAAAAAATAAAATAAGCATTTTTAGACTGATGAAATATTTTTATAAATGTTGACAGGAAAAATTACATCATGCTGAAAATAATTGTTGTTGTTGTTGTGGCTAATGACGCCTGTCTGATGTAGTCAGATCGAGGCCCATGAAATTCATCATGGCAAGGAGCTTGAAGCACGCCTGTCTTTGAGCAGCATACTGGTGACAGTACGAATTAGCTCGATGAAATTCCCCGAAGAGACGATAGATGGCGACATTATCTTAGACATAGAACTGAAGGGGAGGGAAATATTCTCCAGTCCCCTGAACTCGCGATTCAGCCCACAAGACTTTCAGACCCACTAATTTAACGAGCAAGTACTCCGTGTGTACTCGGAGGGTATTTGGTGGCATAGGGCATCGAACCCAGGATTTCCGGTCTGGAGTCCGATGCTCTAACCACTAGGCTACCCTCGGTCAAGTAATTTACTTACGATATCTACTATTTAAATTTGACACATACAAAATTTAACACTTATCTTGATAATTTGTAGGGTTAACAATTAAGGTTGCATTGAACTTTATCGTCAAAGAACATTATTATTGCATTCAGTATATTGTTAATGTATGGGGGTGATGAGGGTAATAATGATTGAAGATTGGGTGGCAATATTGAAAGTGTGTCCCTATCTTAGTAGAATAGAGCAATTGGTAAACACTTTTTTTTTGTTCACAATACCATAGAACTTTCTCCAAGTTTACACATGGGATTCTTTCGGCACCATAAATTTATGAGTCCACTGCTTCGGTTTTAAGGCAGGCCATATATGCAGAACAGGGTAATCTAATATATCTTATAAATGTGAAAGTTTGTGAAAATCTTTGTGGGTATTTCACGCAAAAACAACTTAATGGATTTTAATGAAACTTTACAGTAATATAGCTCATACATCAGAATAACACATAGGCTATAATTTATACCATAGGCTATAATTTATAAAAATTTGTAAAAAGTGTCCAAAATATAACGCTATTTGTCAAGAAGGAAAAAATTCTGCCATCTGCAAGCAAAAAAGCTGCAAAAAAGCCCACGTCAGAATATATCTATCTTCTGTTTGTGAAAAACTCTTTTTTTTTTTTTTTTTTTTTGGCTACGCAAGGGAATCGCTTCTAATTAATTCATGTGATCAGAATAATGCCTATTTTTTTATTTCAGAATAAAACTAAGTTTTTAAGGACAGGTTGTTATAAATCTCTCTTTATTTTAATGGGTGTTTTTTTATAATTTTATTATGCACATTTGGTAGTAAGAAGTTGATCTATTTTCAAAATAACTACTTTTATCGCTTCTGGTACTTAAAGTAAATAAACTTTCTCTTTCACACTACATCATTTGGACAAACATTCAGTTTTTTTGTGGTTAGTAGTTAATTATAACGCTGTAATTTTAATTGAATATGCATATATTGCATTTTTTTAAGTATAAAACTAATTATAACTACTGCACTGTATTTTTTGCAGTGAGTGAGTGAGTGAATATTAACGTCGCACTGTTCAGCTACACGAGGGCTTTTGGAGACGGACCATGTAATTTTGAACAATGGTCAAGTGACGGGAACGACACTTGAGCTGGCACCCCCTTCTCCTAACTACCACACCACACCAACTTAGCAGGAATATTCAACCAATACTTAGCTTTAATATTCTTTGAAATCCACTCTTCCAAGATATATGGCAGCACGGGTTCTATGATGAGTATTTTAGTGGGGAAGGCGAAAAGTTTTGTAGCAGATATTGCGTTTTCAGCGGATTGCAAAGATTATTATTTTTATCGCAAAAAAATAGTTAATGTCAGAATTTTAGTGTCTTATGGTTTTGTCTGTTAATGAAGACTTTGGAAAATGATTTGACTACTTATTTTAAGTGAACACGGTGTACATAATTAATTTTACAGTGGAATATCTTTAATTAATTAATTAGCTCTAACGGATTAAATTTTCCAAAGTGGAGTATTTGTTTATGTATATACCTTAATTTGTACATGTAGTGATCCAAAAAAAATTGTATAAAATAAACTGCAGTAAATCATAATGCGGTTGGATAAAGTATTAACGTGCATCGTACCCCTACACGGCGGGTCTTACAAAGCTCTAATAAAGCTCGAGCTACGAAAGTAGCTAGGCATTTGCCAACTTGACTCTATCGTTAACATTTCGCCATGTTTTTCATTGAATCGCCATTATAATTTAAGAAACGGCGTTGCTTGCGAATATTACAATTTTAAAATAAAATAAATGCAACAGAAAGTAATATTAATGTATTACACTTTCAGATATAAATTATTTACACTACTTTAAGCGTTCATTACGCAAAACTTTTAAGAATGTGTTACTTTTGCTGAGCAGAGATCAGCTTAGGGAGGTATTTTGAAAAATCGACCCTCAAGAGTTTTACGAGGAATTATAAATTTAAAAAATCCTTTTTATCGGCTATTAGATCTACATAGTTAAAATTTAACTAAGGTGTTCTTTTTTCTTTCTTTTTTTGTTTAGATGAGATATGCAAAAAGCTTTTTTTGTTTAATTTTCAATTCACATAAAATTAACTCATTAAAAACTTCTTTGGCCTTCAATCTGTGTTGTTTAATTTTTCAGTTCACCCGTGCGAAGAACGGGTATACCAGCTAGTATATTATAAACCAAAAAGAGATATTCATCGCTTCTACGGAAAAAAGAGAAATTGCTTTCAAACCGCGGGGAATGATTCCTATAAAAATATAGTTCTTTTTTTGGTAACATATCTGTATTTCGTGTATATGGATCGTGCATGCGAATACATCCTCTAACCGAAAATGTCCAGTAATATAAAAAGATCATAAGAAAGTCATTCAGTAATTTTCAATTTTTCTTTTTTTCACTTGTCATTGAGTTGAAGAATTAATTGGAATTTCGAAGCAATTTTAATTTGCATAGATAGAACAAACTGAGATTATTTTTATACGAAACTCGTTTGTATACCATTATTTGCACAGGTAAATTAGAAAAAGTGCAACCCTCGAGATGAAAGAATAAAAAGCATTATGAGGAGAAGATATTAAATCAAATTTTAAATCATTTTAAATAAAATGCAAAGCTGTTTAGATGCAAAAGCTGAAGCTTACTAATGTTAAATTAGAATACCAGAAGCTTATCTAAATCAAAGCAGCTCTTGACATGAAAACATTTTAGACACATAAGTTAAAGTAAATTATTTGAAAAAAACCTTGATTTGTATCAAAATACAGAAGAATATACAAGAATTATATACAAAAACTCTGTTAACAAATCAACAAAATTAAAATTCAGTTGTTAATAGAATAATTTGTTAAAATTTATTTCTTCGATAACTGTTATAATTATGTTTCAAATAAAAATATAATGGATCAAAGCAGCAATAAAAATAAATATAATTATAAAACAAAAAAATGCATAGTAATTTTCGAAATAGAAAAAGAAAAAGCTGCAAAAAATATATAGTTTCGTATTCCGATATAGGCATGGCGTTGGAAAATCACTTAAATACTTAATTTAAAAAAAACATTTTAATGAATTTCGAAAAATTTGTCTGAGGTCCTCACCATCATAACTCACAACTTTGACGTGTGAAATTTCACATGTCTGAGTCGATCTGTTTTTGTGCTACAACGCAAACAATCAAACATTTTCTTTTATTAATGTAAATAATACCGGGAAATTTTAACGTTGCGAAATCTCAAGATGCTACCAAATGCAGTAAACGTTTTCTAAGTATGAGGGGAAGGGTTTTCCGCTATTGGCCACATATCACAGTATTTAACAACTTTGCACATACTCACAAAAACTTTTCCTTAAGGTATCCGACTACGTTCGGAACCGTGATTTTGCAAAAGCGCATAAATGGATAATTGTCATGATATTTAGTGTCACTTAGATTAAAATATATGCATAAATTGTTTTAAGGACATTTTGACAAAAAAAATTTATTTAAATACAAAATTTTGGCAAAAAATTAACTTAGAATAATCTTTTTTCCAGATGTTCTCCTTTTGTGAAAAATGCTTCCATTATAATAATATTTTGCCTGTATATAGCTCAGACCTCTGTGCAGAGGCTCAACTAGAATTTTTGAAATATATAACTTAGAAGTGGATTTATTCATATTTTACGACATTAGAGGGCAGCAACTTTAAGAAAAAAAACGCCAATAATTATTTCAATTGGTGGTAACTCTGAAAATAATGTCAATTTTTCAAAACTTCTAGTTGAGCCTCTGTAGAGAGGTTTGAGCTATATACAGGCAAAATATTATTATAATAGAATCATTTTTCACAAAAGGAGAACATTTGTAAAAAGATAATTCAAAGTTAATTTTTGCCAAAATATTATATTTAAATAAATTTTTTGTCATAATGTCCTTAAAACAATTTAATTTTATGTATGTATTCTTATCTGAGTGACACTAAATATCACGAAAATTATCCCTTTATGCGCTTTTTTAAAATCCCGGTTCCGAACGTAGTCGGATACCTTAAGAAACAAGATCTTAGGAAAAAAAATTCACCGAAAATAACATAATAGTATTCTTATTTTTGGTGGACATATGCTTACGCCTTCTTTAAAACATCAGCGAAGCTCCCAGCAAAATTTCGGAGTGATACGATCAACAACGTAGGTATGTACATGTTAGAAATAAATAAGTATACAAATATTTGAATTTCTATATATGATTTATGCAATTAAATCATACAAGAAATTTCGTAAATATACGTAAAGTTATTAGTACGAATTGTTACTTTTAGTTGCAAAGCAGCAAATTGTATAGAGTAGATTTCTGATACACAAATTGCATTTGAACTTTGTTGCCTGGAGAGAAGTGGAAATGTTAACTACTACGTTTCTGGCTTGAATAGATATCGAATTGTAGCTTACCGTTGCTATACGTGTTGGTCACAATCAGAGGACTGCCAGCAAAATAGGGAATTGGTAGGTTCAGGATGATCATACGGAACACAGTCTTAATAGATCGTGGTGACAACTCAACAGCAATGAGTGAGAAAAATGGGATAGTCTGTGCACGATCAGATTGACGACTTTTGCAGCAGCATGACTGACAGTTTGGCTACCCTTGTAGCTGCAATGGTGCCATAAGTGGTGTGATCAACGATGAACCTGGATGGAGAAACGGCGTAATACACGTTTTGGACACCTCTTGTTGGCACTAAAGAGTACTTAAAACAATAGTTGTTATATTTCTAGTGTGTTATGGCCCTTTGCTCTATCCTTCTTCGAGCCCTGTGAAAGACTTCGTTTCAGTAGGACATAACGCAAAGTTTCCAGTATTGTATGGACAAACAGAAACAGTTTGGCTTCTGCCCTGGCCTGCACATCCTTCGGAACTCTCACTATTAGAACACGTTTGGCCAATGGTTGCAAAGCGGTTGTCTCATTACTATTCGCCAGTCACAACAGTCGATAAGCTATGGTATCGTATTGAAGCTACAAGGACAGCTGCATCTCTACATGCCATTCAATCTCCGTTCGACTCAATGCCTTGACGTATAAGAGCTGTTACTACAGCCAGGATTTGTTATTCTGGGTATTAATTTCTCACTATATCTGCCTTTAAATTGGGGAAAATTTAGTCTTTTGTTTTAAGTAAAACATACTTGTGCACTAAATATCATTTTGCTTTTTGTTGTTGTAACAAATTTAATAGCTAGTATTGTATATTTGCATGTTTAGAGAGAAAGATGTGTGTATATTTTTACTGCCGTACAATGTATAGTTTAGAGTTTTCATAAAATACATGAGAATTTTCTTCAATAACTGAACAAAAGTCAGTTATAGTATGTAATAAACTAATAATTTCCCATTTTACTTTACCGTTCAAGTAAGTATCTAGATATTCTATAAAATGTATGAAAATTACAGTGATAAAGAGTCTGTTTTATAAATTAAATGCAAATAAATAATGAAAGTATTTGAAAAATTACATTTCATATAACGGATAAATTAAATCATAATTACCAAAGAAAAAGAAATGTAAAATACAACATTGTTGGTCGATTAATTCATGGGTAAATCCAAAAAGTAATAGAAAATATTACAACAGTATAGTTAAATTTAAGTTTTTACTAATTCCAGTTATAAAGGGTGCTTAGTCCTGTGCTCACAAAACAATTAACAACAATGAAAAGTTTTGATCTGACAATACAAAACATGTCGCATTTAATACATTAATAATTAGATAATCATTACTTTATAAAAAGATTATTTTAATTGTACATTATATATAAGATCCAATAAAATAATATCCGTCAACATAGTTGTGTGATTAGATATTACAATAAATACATAGTAAATATTAAATTTTTCCCGTTCTGCAAATTTACATAAAACATGCCATTGTCTTTTCATATTTTTCTCATATTTTTAGAGATCAGACATGGTCTTTGTATTTCTGATTCTGGTTTTTCAAGTTGCTTTTGAAAGTTTTCAACTTTGATAGGAAAACAAGTGCATACATTGATGTATTTTTATACCTATAACGCAGCTGGAAGGGATCAATTTGGGGAACTATCTTTTCTTATAGGGATTCATATTGTTAAACATCAAAGTGTAAGTGAAGAGCACACCACTTATACTGAAAATAAAACTTCTTCTTATGGGCACAATTTTCCACACCGTCATTGTTATTTCCTTTTCAGCTAATATGATGAATCTTTGTTGATAAAAAGAAGAATCTTCCTTGCTTTTAGGTAAGGTTAAGGCCAAAGAACTGATTTCAGAAGATGCTTCTCCAACACTCGATGCTGATATAGACATAACGATAAGCATTAAAAAAGTACTAAAAATTTGGTGAAATATTATTAAACGGTCCAAAGCATGTGTGAGCATGCTTGATTCCATCACATAATATAAAGCAAAACACATAATACAAGAGCTATAAATGACAGTTGTGAATACGAGAAATCCAACTTTGTTATCAATGAAATTAACAGCTGATTTGATTCTAGTGTAAGAGTGCAAAATCATCTCGTAATTAAATTCACTTTTTGTTGCCAAAGTGTCTCCAAAACGCTGTATGATGCTACTTGCTCTGTGACAAACAGCTGTATAAAACAAGACAAAAGTCAGGAGTGGCATAAAGCCAAAGAATAAGGAATTAATATCAAATAATATGGTTATTACATCGCGATATAACTTTCGCTGAACTGTGTAGCCAAACAAGAAGTAGGAAACGTCCATATCTTCTTTGGGTAATGATAATTTGTAAGCAAGTATAAAAGCTTGAGACATTACAGTGAGAACAATCAACACTTTTAACCACGGGATATTTTCTTCTGCTTTTCTCACTTTAAATTCTCCGAGAAGTACTGCGATATGCTTCAACTGATTAATCTTTTTCAAAAGAGCGCAACGCAGAATGACAATTATAGTGCATGATACATTGATACTTGCAGATAAAACAGTATTCTCCGAATATATAGACAAAGACAATGTTGCTAAAGACAAAGTTAAAATGAACATAGTATTCAGGAATCCAAGGAGAATACAAGATATTCTCGAAATAATTTTTCTGTTCGAAACATTGGTTAAAGAAATAACTGCACAACTGCAGAACAAGAGAAATATGTATTTAAACGTTTGATCCATTTTTCCTGAATAAGGAAAACATTGGGCTCTTTTACGAATGTTAGATTATTTCTAAAACATCTGCTGACGAAGATTTATGCAGTATGAATGCACACATTCTCGGTTTCCAATTGTTACTTTTTAGCACAGAATGAACAAAAGATTCAAAAACGCTAGGCCATCAAATTTCTAAGAAATCATCAAATGATGCATTTTTTCCATCAGAACTGAGAGTTCCTTTCGATTAAAATGTAATCTTTGATGATACTTATCATCTTACACAATTCACTATACCTCTGCTTTAATCAATAATTTTACCAATTCATAAGTCTATTATAAACTTATGTATGCAAAATTTCTTCAACAATAAATTTTTCGGAATTGATTTTCATAATGCTTATGTAAAGGTTTGATGAATAGAAACATCCGTTGAGACTTGACAAAAAATCCATTTTTGATTTGCACTAAAATTAGTTTTTAAAAGATATTGATTAACTGATCAGATATTTAACAAAGTAAATGTCAAAATGAGTTGGAATAGAGCTTTAAAAATATCAAGTATATATATAACCTTTTTATTTTTCTTGAGATTATTTTTATTATTTTTAATCCCGTTGTTTTATTGAAGTAACTTTTTGTCATTCGGTTGTCAAAAAAGGAAAAAAAGAAATCTTGAGTGAAAAGAGATAAATTTGCAGGATATTTCTGCTCACATAATCCCCTCAGAGAGTCATCTTTTTTAAATGAATGTGAATGTTACAATGACGAGGTGCCCTAGTGATCTTTTCCTCTTCCCAAGGGGTTTGTTATCTTTGGTAAACGTGGGTATCACGCTTTCATAGTATCTTAGTGATCCTTCTCTGTTTTCGACGCCCCTTCTTGTCATCACTTTTCCTTTTTCTTTTCTAGCCCCATCAACACTTTCTCTTTTAATATACGAGAATACAACTCTAGATTTATTTTGCTTTGATTCGATTTTATCATTCATTATTATTAACACTGTTTATTATCGTTTGTGATGCGTTAATTTAGTTTCATTTGTATTAATTTTTCTCCTACTTTTTAAATGCTTGTACCGTTTCTTTATTTTTGACTAACACTGTTGTTTTTGCAACCTGTATGTTTGCCATACATGACATCCCGTAAAGAGGAAAATGGTTCATGTAAATACCTTTTGCGTTCCCTACACTTTGCTTTAGACGGGAGGAAGGAGTGAACTCACTCTTGTCAATCGACTGGTAATAAGTCTTTTCGGGGACATTTCTGTAGGACTTGAGCAGCAGATAAAAAGTGTCGGGTTTTCCCGTTTTATCTTCACCCTGATGCTGCAATGCTATAGTCTAGGTGTACGCCAGATATGCGCCATATCTGGCTTTTGCCAGATGATCGGATTATTCTCGGATGAAGTTTATTATCGGATTATTATCACCTTATTGGACTTCGTGGTGGGGGCAGACACGTCAGGATGAAGTTTACAGCGCGCTTACGGATCTAAGTCAGCTGTGCCGGGTAAGGGCCTTGTTTTACCCAATTTCAAATTCAACGATATTGTTTCTCATTCACAATTTTTTATTTTGTCAGTAGCCAATAACGAAATATCACGGAAGTCTCTGCTTGCTATACGAAAAGCACTTAGATGCATAGGTGGAAATCCAAAATCTGTTAGAAAACTACTACTTCGGGGATTTAGTGTTTGAAACTTAATATGCGTATAATCTATATATAAATCTTTCTTTCGTTATCTAAAATATTTTTAGATTCTTTTATAACAGTTACTCTGCGCAGGTCAATGAATTACTATCGTGGTGTCATTTTTGCAGTGGACCTATTGTGTGCTGCATAAGTAAAAATTATCTCAGTGTTTTCTGACCATGGTGTTATCCATGTCAGAAGAACTGCAATAAAAAAAGATTTGACATTTTTTCCCACTGAGCATTTTATTTTAACCTTCAATAGTACTAAATTATTCTCAACCATTGTTATATACGTCGGAATACTCCGAATTCTCTGCACTGTTTCAAGTTTCAGAGGTTTTGATATTTTCAAACTGCCTGCCGTGGTTAAGTAGCGTGCTCTAAATTTGTATTGGTTGGGCATTCTTCCACAGATTGCAGTTTTAAGACAACGTGTGTTAATTGTCCACAGCCCCTTCCATCTGATTTTAAATTATGCACCAAATGGATAATAGAAAAACAAATCCAAGAAATTAAAATTAAAAAAGATATATCTTATTTAGAAGCCAGAAAGCTGAACGAAAATAATATGCCAACCTTTAAAATTACTTCAACCAGTTTCATCCGTCCCGAAACCAAATATATATATTTCTACTATAGCAGTTTCCACACCGTTGTCTTCAACCCAAGCACAGCTCTTGCCATCCACTTTCTCGATATCAACTACAATGTTAAAATCTCAGCCACCTATTCCTATGTTTAATGTGTTTCTTCATTAAACAATATGTTTACCCCTATTGTATTATCTAAAGCAGAAGTGTCAAACTCACGGGCCTCAATGAACGTTTTTGCGACCCGGTCAATATTTCCTCACTTAATAATATGTAACAAAATAACAAACCGTCACAAAATAAAAATAAGGTACAATTCACTAAACGTTTTTGCTATTATTTAACAAAATGCCTACATTTATTTTGAATATACCACAATTAGGAAAATATGGAATTTAAAAATAATGTCAAAAGTTAAGTAACGGACTTTTTCACACATGAAAAATAATAAAATAATTTTAAAAATTGCTAACAAAAATGCTTTAAGAAAAGTTGATTAAATGTACAACATTTAAATAATTAGCAATAATTTGCTATTTAACAAAAAACTGGAAATATATATTATTAATAAGGTGTCCTGTTAAATAATTAACAGTATTTAGCTGTAAAAACAAGTGATTTACGTAGATTTTAGTCAAAGTGCAATAATATGGGTCTCAGTTCTCCAACTACACTCCTGTACCAATTGGTACACGTTAGGGATGGCGATTCTTTCTGAAAAAGAGAGATTTTTAAATCGATTCGAATCATAAACAGAAAATAATTATAATAAAATATCAGAATTTTTTATAAAAATTCTTAAAATCCTACCTTATCAAAAAGAAAATGCTGCCTATAATTTATTTTTCAAGGTAATGCAGGACAAGATTCTTAATTCCACTTCTATTTCCATTGATATAATGAATGGTATGAAATGTATTTTACTGTTGTTTAGATGAAAAGCAGGTGTTTTACACATGAAATATTTTTAAAATTATTACCTATCCAGTATCAAAATTGGTTGCAATAAGTACAAACTCATTTCTGCCATATCCCTCTAATTTTTAAGCTATTGAAATAATTTTATAACTATCATTTTTTTAAAAAAGCACGTTTTCAATCTTCACAAACAAGTTATTAAGTATTTAAAAGCATAAAAATTAAGAAAGGAGAAATAATACACAACTAAAAAATTCTAATTACTCAACAAAACTTTTCACCTAGGTACTAAATTTCAAATTAAAAGCAAATATTTTCATCATATTTACAAACTTCGCACCAAAAGTACGTAAACAAACTAACAGCTAAACTTTCAGTTAAGTTTCGTTTAATCTAAAGTTAATTGTGTATGATCAAATGACATTTTGTGGACGCTTTGCAAGTTCTCAGATATAAAAAGTCAATATTTACACTTAATCTGTCAAAGTGGGCGCGGCCTGTGGCAGCTCATTATTTTTTAAAAGTCCTTTTAAAATACTTCTAATCCATGTAATGGCTTGCATGTTATATCATTGGTAAGTTAATGATTTGGAGATTTTAGAAATATCAAAAACTCAAAATCAATTTTCAAAAAGTTTTTATCCTATTGACTGACCTTAAGTGTTTGATCCAGTTTCCTTGAATAAAGGAAAAATTTCGTAATTTTAGAATAGTAAATTATTTTTGTAACATATGCTGACGGTGTAAAAACCGGCATACATGGCATCTTCGATTTCCAATACTTATTTTTCATCACAGAATGAAAAAAAGATTCGAAAACGATAGGACATCAAATTTTCAATAAAATATCAAATGATGTGTTGAATTATTTTCTTTAGAAGTAATAGTTCCATCCGACTAAAATGTTAATATCTTATGATACTTGTCATCTTACACAAATTTCTATTTTTATGTAAAATTTTTATCCTCTGAGCCTATCATAAACTTATGCATTTATAGTTTCTACAGCAATATTTATTTCAGAATTAATTTTCATAATGGTCTTGTAATTTTTTGTTGAATAAAAACATCCCTTGAGCTGACTGAAAAATCAATTTTTAATTTTCTGCAAGATTAGATTTTAAAAGATATTGATTAACTGAGTAAATGTTTAGCAAAAAAAATAGGAAAATAAATTGGAATATAGTTTTAAAAATATGTGTACAATATTTTTTAGCCCCTTTATATTTTTCTTCAAATTACTTTTATCATTTTCAATCACGTTGTTTAATTGACTTTTTTCATTTGGTAGTTTAAAAAGTAAAAGGGAAAAATAAAATACATTTTTTATTTTCTGCTTCTATTAATTATCAATTAGAGAGATTTAAATAATAAAAACTTAAAACCATATTTTTTGTATTTATTTTCATGATTTCAAATGAAAACAGATTTTAAAAATGTAAAAATTTAAGCGAGTTAGGAATTTTTTTTAAAAAAGGACGAAAATATAATATTTCGATACTTGAGATTTTCTAACATTTAGCTAAATATCCCACATCGTTAAAAATTATCTTTAGTGAAGTATCAAATGTCTTTTAAGATTTCTTAGAATATGCGTGAACCTCTGTAATGAAAATATTATTGAAAAAAGGTAAAAATCATGTGTTGTTTTTAAAAACAAAATTGAATTAAAACATATTTTTTAGGAAATTTATGCAGAAACGCATACAAGATATTAATAACAATTGAAAATTTTCATCTTAAACCTTTAAATATATCGTGTTTAATACTATCAATTCCCCAATCATTATTTTGTATAATGAACATTTAAATAGTATAAATAAATAGGATCCAATAATAATTTATTATATTTCAACTAACTTGATTAGCTATTTCAGTAAATACACAGTGATTAAGAATTTTTTCTCATTCTGCAAATTTCCGTACAGTTCAACTTCTTGTTGTCTTTTCATAGTTTCCTCATTTTTTTAGAGATTAGATTAGACACTCTTTGTATTTCTGATTCTGTTTGTTCCAGTTCCAGTTGAAAGTTTGCCTTTTTCCTAGAAAAAGAAAGTGCATAACTTAAAATAATTTAAAATCTATAACAAATTTGGAAGAGAAAAATTGGAGAACTGTCTATTCTTATAGGGATACATACTATAAAACATCAAAGTATAAATTCACAGTACACCACTTAAACGGAAAATAAAACTTCTTCTTATAGGCACAATTTTCCACACCGACATTGTTATTTCGTTTTCAGCTAACATGATGAATCTTTGTTGATGAAACGAAGAATTTTTCTTGTTTTTAGGTAAGGTTAAGGCGAAGGAACTGATTTCAGAAAATGCTTCCCCAACCATCGATGCTGATATTTAAATAACAGTAAGCAACGAAAAAGTATTAAAACTTTGATGAAATATTATTAAACGGTTTATAGAACCTGTGAATACGTCTGTGGCCAATCACAAAATATAAAGCAAAACACATAATACACAAGCTATAAATAACAATTGTGGATACTAGAAATCCGACTGTGTTATCAATGAAATTAACAGCTGATTTGATTCTAGTGTAGGAGTGCAAAATCATTTCGTAATTAAATTCACTTTTCGTTGGCAAAGTTTCTGTAAAACGCTGTATGATGCAACATATTTTGTAACACACAACTGCATAAAATAAAGCAAAGGTCAGGAGAGGCATAGAGGAAGAAAAGAAATTATTAATATCCAACAGAATGGTTTTTGTATCGCAATAAAACTT
This sequence comes from Trichonephila clavipes, assembly GCA_019973935.1. NCBI lineage: Eukaryota > Metazoa > Arthropoda > Arachnida > Araneae > Nephilidae > Trichonephila > Trichonephila clavipes. The sequence continues at coordinate 262,577 of BMAU01003862.1, forward strand.
CTGATGAACTGTGCAGCCCAGTGATTCTCAAACTTTCAATACTGGCGATCCCCCTTTTCAATCACATTTCTTATCGCGCCCTCCTTATACAATAATAATGTAGTGAATGCAATAATAATGCACTTTGACGCTAAGGCTACAATACGCGATCTTAATTATAAACCATACAAATTAATAACATAAGTATTACATTTTTATACTACTTTTAAGCAAAAAAATAAATAAATAAATAAAATAAGTAATAGGATAAATATTATGTTATTTTTCCTTTCTCTAATTTTTAAATTGAACATGTTGCAAAATGCGGTGGCTGCTTAGAAGACAAAATATAGATATCTGCTAAATATAGAAAAATAACTCATAGGGTCAATTTCTAATCATAAGCATTCCTTGTAAAATTTTTGCTTTGCAAGACAAGCCCATGGAAGTCGTTAATACTTATTAAACTTCTTAATTTATTAATAATTAATTAGTTATAAAATACTCTGTGCAGCACAGATACATTAAAAGTTTACAGGTTGAAGTGCCCGCTCATTGCACGAGTTTATATTTGTAAGAAAATAACACTATTGATATAATAGCTGAATTGTAAGGAGAGTAAAGCCAAGTGCGTGACAATGTTTACAAAAATGTAAAATGATTTTTTTTAAAAAATGATTGCTCAAATTATAATTAGTTTTAAGTGAATTGTAATTCTAAGCCTCACAGAATTAGCATTTATAACTGATGTTAAATAATGGAAAATAATATAAAACTCCAATTAAGAATAATTTTATTATTTTTAATATTTAAAGCGAGAATACTTCAACATGTTTTAACCCGGGAGCAGGCATGCACTCGATACGGTCGAGCGGGATTATTGAGTCACCCCAATCCTTTTTTTAAATAATTATTTTATTGTACACGTGTAAAACGTTTTTCTTTATGCTTTATATGTTTGGGAATACTCGTAAAAAGGTCTTGGCCAAGTAATCCTTCAAAGTGTGTGTGTGTGTGTATGTGTGTGTGTGCTCTCCGTGTTTTTCCAAATATCATAAAACTCTTTTGCATTAAAAAAAGCGCAACAGAGAATTACATTACTTACAACTTCCCTAAATGAGAAACAAGCACATAACAGACGGGTCACAACTAACTGTACCAATAACTTAGAAGGTCAAACAGATTACAGCTATTATGTGCAGTATTTCAAAAATAACGACAGTCATGAATTTTTTATGTTCCTAAATTTTTTCGATTCTGGGTCTAGCATCTGTTTTTTCTCTGAAAGAGTAGTATGTTAGGTTTAAAAATAAAGCGTAATAAAAAATCTCTCATCATGGGATTACAGCAAATCAAATAAAAGTTTTTTTTATTTGGTTATAGGATCAAAAAGATAGCTAATTAGGTATTGAAGAAGTTTTTATTTTTGATGGCTTAATATCGCGCCTATAAATTATATCAGAGTAAAAGAGCATATTTTATTATGTCTGAAAGTATTTTGTTTTAATTCCTTCCAGTAAATTAATTATTTTTTAAATCATTTATTTTTTATATGCTCCCGCCCCCAAGAGGGCGCCCCACAGTTTGAGAAACACTAGTGTAGCCAAACAGGAAATAGGAAACACGAATAGATTCATTACGTAACGATAATTTGTAGGCAATCATAACAGTTTGATACAATACAGTAACAATTATTAATAGTTTTAACCAAACTACGTTTTCAGTTGCTGTATTCACTTTAAATTCTACGAGAAGTACGGTGATATACTTCAACTGATTGAACTTTTTCAAAAGAGTGCAACGCAGAATGACAATTATAGTGCATGATTTATGGATACATCCTGATAAAACAGTATCCTGCAAATATATAGACAAAGACAATGTTGTTAAAGACAAGGTTAATATAAAAATTACATTCAGAAATCCAAGGAGTATACACGATAACCTCGAAATGGTTTTTCTATTGGAAACATTAGTTTATGAAGTAAGTACACTACAGTAGAACAAAAGAAGTATGCTACTAAAGGTTTGATCCATTTTTACTGAATAAAGAATCGTACTGTGTCCTCTTAAGAACCTTATTTTGGTATAACTCTGACCTTGACTCTTAAAACTTAATTTTTTTATCTTCTAACGCTTCTCGTTTTACCAATTAAATCGTTTTCTCTCTTCTATTGTAAGAATTGATGTTGAATATTATACACTTTTTGAAGAATATATCAAGAATGAAGGCAGAGAATGTCCGGAAATAAAATTCCCCGAGTTGTTCTAGACATGCATGTGAAAAGAACCACGACTTTCGGAAAAACAATAATGTTTTCATCGTAATTTATCTAGACAGCAGTATGTAATTCTCGACTGCTTTTATTTGGAATTCAAATAGTGCCCTTCCGTATAAAATCCTGCGCAAATTTATAAACTCAGTTATATGTTTTTTTATTACTATGACCAACACTTCTCAGGTTTCTGAAGAATTTTAATGTCTTGTCATTCAATTGTTTCAAACATATCCCCCTCATATTTTGTTCTCGCAAGACATACTGGTACCTTTTAGTTTGGAAAATCATGCCTATAAAGAAAAGGCTTATGAGCAGAACTTAATTAAGTGTCCTTATATAAATATATATACAAATATATATATACAAATATATATATATATATATATATATACAAATATATAATATATATACATATATATATATATATATATATATATACAAATATATATATATATATACATATATATATATATATACAAATATATATATATATCATCTGTGAATGGGTTCGATTTCGAAGATTTATTTAACTCCATTAAAATAGAAGATATAATTCAGGTACTTTCAGATGCATATGAGAAATATGATTTGAATAATTACATTAGTTTTGAAAAGTTCAATAGACTTATTCGTTTTGTTATACAGGAGAACTTCATTATTTTTTGAGAACAAACTTTATAAACAAATCAAAGGATTGCCTCAGGGTGGCCCGGCTAGTAATAGTCTCGCTAACCTGTATTTACACCATTATGAAATAGTTCGAAGAAAGGAACCCTCTTGCTTCTTGTTAAGATAAATAGATGATTTAATTGTTATAGGTCATGATAGAGAATTTAAACCTAACATTAATTTTTATCCGGAATACCTAAAATTAATACAGACGAATTTTAACTCAAACAAAGTTGAATTTTGGATTTGGATTTAACTATTTTTGACAACAAATTATATAGCAATATATATGATAAAAGGGAAGCATTTAAATTCAATGTCATAAAGATACCAAACTTCAATAGTTGTCTTCATATATCTGTATTAAGAAATATAATTTTAAATTTTTTGTTGAGAAATAATAATTTAACTACGCACAATATTGATAGATTCAAAAATATCCAGAAATTTATATTATTGTGCATACAAAATGATTATCCCATCAATTTTCTGAGAAAATATATAGATCAGAAATATTTCTTAAAAATATTTTTAAACTCGTAAATGCACAAATCCACCACACAACATTAGGTCCACAAAGTCAGCTTGTTAGTGGTCCAGCTGTGAAGAATTTGTGCATTCCACACACAGGTTACATTTTAATATACATTTTAATACACACACACACACACTTAAAACAATATTTACACGACTATATATACACTTTAAAATTATTTATTACCAGTTAAACATTTATGTCCAAACAGACATTTATGACCAATCAATCAAGCAAGTCTTTTACATGTGATGTGGTTTGCATCTAATGCCAAGTAGTCATACTCTAGTGTTGGATCAAGAATCGATTGGATTGACATGGTTAGATGTTATGTGCAAAATATGAAGTGTAATTGATATATTAAAAATGAAAAGTCGTGATATAAGAAATGGATCATATTCTTGATGGGATACTGTTTGGTGAGTCTTTAATGATTTACTCTATTCATTTGTGAATATACTATATTTTTAATGATTTACTCTATTCATTTGTGAATATACTGTGTTTTTAATGTGAACATTCGGTTTTTAGAAATTTTTAGTTTGAACTTTCGGATTTTTTAGCTTGAACTTTCGAATTTTTTAGATTGAACTTTCGGATTTTTTAACTTGAACTTTCAGATTTTTTAACTTGAACTTTCAGATTTTTTAACTTGAACTTTCAGATTTTTTAACTTGAACTTTCGGATTTTTTAACTTGAACTTTCGGATTTTTTAATTTGAACTTTTTGATTTTAGACAATTTTTGATTTGAACTTTCGGATCTCAAATATTTTTTTGATTTGAACTTTCGGATCAGGAATTTATTTTTTCTACCTTTACAACTATTTTAAAGATGGGTGCATCATCTTGGGAGTTTGAGGGTTCACTTATATTATGCACTAAATTGTTTTTAAATTTTAATATTGCAATATCTTTCGGAATATGATGGCGAATAGTTTTATTTTTCAAGTATAATGATTTACTTTTGACTTTTTAATTTAAAGTATAATGGTTTAATTTTAACTTTTTAATTTTTAATTTTTAATTTTTTTTTCTTCTGAAATTTGAAAATTTTCCAATTAACTTACCAAGTTGCAATAGGGGGAAGGTTGGCGCCATCAAACTAGTTTAACCCCACTTATCGGTCCTAAGTCCGAGATTGCACTTGGATATTTTATAAATTTTTATTTTATTTTATAATTTTTTAATTTTATTTGAAAATGATGGAACATTATCTTTAATATTCGCCATTGATATTCTGAAATGTTTTGGTAATTTGGGATTCATATATTTCAATTTTTAAATTGATAATTTGATTGATTATTTTTTATATATTTAATATATATATATATATATATATATATATATATATATATATATATATATATATACATACATATGGCGCTCCGTTTGTCTTTTCTAGAAACTATTCATTGCCTTGCACAAATTAATGAAATCAAAGATGTGGTATGAAGAATATTTTCATTAGACATACAAAACGCTTTTTTAACTGAGAAACTTAAGCACAGGAATGAAAGGATAAAATGTTAAATATTTGATTCAATGCCCTTTCTTTGCTGCTTGTCTTAAAACATATTTCAATCGTTTATTTCTCTATCAGATTTTGTCTAACGAAAGCATCTTAATTTCTTTTTGACAAATCATTACTATAGATCTTAAGTATTCTATTATCACTCCAAAAAAAGTTTCTACTATGACTCTATTTAATGTTTTGTAAAGCATAAAATATCATTTTATCGTTAAACAATTTAAGATGTAAAAATACTTGGATAAATTTTGCTCAACACTTTTTTCTTTATTCGTGAAACCTGATATTATTTGTTTAAAAAAATATTGATATATTTAGAGAGATTAAGAGGACACAGTGCGGTTCAATTGACAAAAATTAGTCAAAAAATCAAATCTAATTTTTCTAGCCTAAATTATTCTTTATATAAAGGGTGTTTTGTTAGAGGTATAGACCTTTAAATTGCAATAAAACAACGATGTATTATTCGATTGACTTGAATTTTTTTTATTCGAAAGATAATCTTGTGGCATTAAATTTTAAATATGATTTCTGGCATATGACTGCCACGGCTGGCTCGGATGTAGTCCAATCTGGACGTCCAATTTTCGATGACTTTTTCCAACATTTGTGGCCGTATATCGGCAATAACACGGCGAATGTTGTCTTCCAAATGGTCAAGCGTTTGTGGCTTATCCGCATAGACCAATGATTTTACATAGCCCCACAGAAAATAGTCTAGCGGTGTTAAATCACAAGATATTGGAGGCCAATTCACAGGTCCAAAACGGGAAATTAGGCGGTCACCAAACGTGTCTTTCAATAAATCGATTGTGGCACGAGCTGTGTGACATGTTGCGCCGTCTTGTTGGAACCACAGCTCCTGGATATCATGATTGTTCAATTCAGGAATGAAAAAGTTAGTAATCATGGCTCTATACCGATCACCATTGACTGTAACGTTGTGGCCTTCATCGTTTTAGAAGAAGTACGGACCAATGATTCCACCAGCACATAAAGCGCACCAAACAATCAGTTTTTCTGGATGTAACGGTGTTTCGACATACACTTGTGGATTAGCTTCACTCCAAATGCGGCAGTTTTGTTTATTAACGTAGCCATTCAACCAGTAGTGCAAAGATTTTGTCGACGATAAAATGGACGTAGTGCGCGATACGTATTCCGCACAGAACCATTATTTTCGAAATAAAATTGCACAATTTGAAAGCGTTGTTCAGGCGTGAGTCTATTCATGATGAATTGCCAAACCAAACTGAGAATAAATCACTTGACAGCTGTTAAATCGGTCACCATCTTGGAAAGTAATGCCAACTTAAACTTCTATACCTGGAAAAAAAGCACCATTTACTTTTCTATAACCTCACAAAATTTGAAAACTCTAAACTTAAAAAACGCAGAATTATGACAGCTTTTACATTTATTTTTATTCACATCCCTATGGCAAATCAAAATTTTAAATTTACTTATCTCAGAAAGGTAGAATAACTTATTTGTCATAATTTAAAATGCTAAGGCTTTTTTCTATTGTGCCTAAAGCTTTAATTTTTTATCTCTTGTTAATAGTACAATGTAACAAATGTTGGTATGCATTTTTGAATTAAAGCAACACTTATTTTTTAAAAAATAATTGAATTTAGAATTTGAAAATTTTTTAAGGAAATTTCAATAAGGATTTATGAAATGAAGTATTGTACACAAATACCAATTGTGTTTTTGCAAAACCATAACAACTTTTGTTATACATAGTTGGACGCAATTTTAAATCAAATTTCATGCGTGTACGTAAATTTTCGTAGGAGGAGTAGCATTTTAAAACCACTTCACAAATTTTAAGTTTTTCTCTTAAAAATTAAATGGCCAACTTTTTAGGAAATTTTGAGGACGAAATCTGTTTTACATAGTACACACACAGGAGGCGAACAAAAAATTTTGAAAATCTTTCAATTAAAATATTTTGCTTAAATCGTACCATGTCCCTCTAAATTGTTGGTTGATATACTTTAAATGAAATTTAATAGAAAATAAACTGTCACCGTACCACATAATCAAGATGACACATTGTCTCACAGTTTCCTGCTTTTGTTCCTCCTCATATAAGTTGCGTGAATTCATTGTATACTTCTAAACAACTGTAAGATGTTTTATTGATAATTTTATACAGTACAGTCCCGCTAATCCGAACACGGCTAATCCGAACATCCGGTTAATCCGAACGGCTCCGCGGAAAATTTTTTATAATTTTAAGGACGAAAAAATCGGTGAATATTTCAATATAAAACAGTGTAAACCTTAATTCAAAACAGTTCTTTATTTAATATTCACGCACTGTACATCAAGTTATGGTACAAATTTTAAAATGGAATAAACCACATAACAGAACACTAATGTTTAGTATGAAAAATTGTACAACATAAGATTAAACATAAAATATGTACAGTACAGTACAGTACTGATAATGTAGTGAACAAGTACCTTATAACATTAATTCAGTTATTTTTTCTGACGCAACGAAGACTGTCTTTTCGATGATTAATTTCGCCAGCGCCTCATAAATAACACATCAGCTGGTGTAGTGTCGGGCTGTTGCTCTAAGTAGCGCAGGGCAAGGTCAAGGGTAGCTGCGCCGTCTGCATGTGGCACCACGTCCTTCTTATTGCATTGCGTCTCGTCGTCACTTCCCTCCTCCTCCATTAGCTCTTGAGTCACTGCCGCAGCTATGTCGTCATCAGTCAGAAATTCGGCTGTTTCCCCGTCTTCTTCCATCCATTCATTGATGTCTCCAACTGATGCTTTGCCAACGTTAAACTCTGTAGCCAATTTTGTCACACCTTCACCTTTATCTAAACGCTTTAGAACCTCTAGTTTGTCTTTAAGAGTAAGTGTTGAGTGTTTACGCTTACTCGCCATAACCATCTGTTTACGTACACTGTATCACAGACAAATGTCCAAAACACACAACAAACTGTTTTCACCGTAGAATATCACACTGTAACACTGTTATTAACACAGAGACAAAAGCAGACGAGTATAGAACGAGCGCGGAACGACTGACGGCCAACAGTACGGGCACACGCACACGCAGTCACACTGACACACTAAGTTAGGAGTGGTGGAGGGAGGACACACGCGTCGAGGATTGGGAGTACAGTCCACGCGGCAGAAAAGCGGACGCGTACGCTCACATTACGACAAAATACATAGACACAATAGACCCGTACTCCCGGTTCAAATAATGATTTCGCTGTTACTCCGGCTAATCCGAACAATCACGTAATCCGAACAGGGGTCGGTCCGATATTGTTCGGATTATCGGGACTGTACTGTACATGATTATTTATTCGCTTTTGACGTTAGAAAAAAAAATAAGTAAAAACTTCAAGGATGTAGAAAAAAAATTTAAATATTTTAAAAAGTCATATGAAACGTATATCGTTTATAAGAAACATATTTTTTCAAATAAATTTGGAAAGGCACTAAAGATACATTTCTTAATTTTCAAAGAAGATTACTGAATTTCAGGGCTATCGACAGAGAATAATTTTCCCATCATCTTCTACAGAATAACATTGAAATTATATACACTCACTTCTAAAAGTTAACCATGGAGAGGAAAATGCTAATTTCCGGAAGCCAATCAGAATTGAAGAGGATGCAATTCGCTGCTGAGGTAGAAGGAAGTATGCAAATATGTTAGGTAACAGCCAATCGTGCTTTTATGTCAAGAAATATGCAAAAAGGGCATTCTTATAAGAAGCCAGCTTTATGAAGAATTACAGAAGTTGATTGTAAGTGCTGATAGAAGGTGGTTAAAACTTTCGTACAATTTGTTTTCAAGACATACGTGTTTCTATGACTTCCAGAAAACGAATGGAGGATTCAGAGCGCTGGCGTGCTGTGGGGCACTTTGAAGCAGGACAGTCGATCACAGATGTTGCTCTTTTCTTCGGCGTTCATCATTTTGTAATTTCACGTTTATAGAAACAATTCCAAACCACACAGACAGTTGTCCGAAGACCCGTAGGTGGTCGCCCAATGGTTACAACCTCTGCGGAAGATCGATATATTGCTATTGTAGCCAAGCGGAATCGCAGAGCGACCTCCACACGTGTGACATCTATGGTTACAGCGTCCATTGGTAAGGCTATATCTGCAGCTACTGTACGCCAAATATTACATATGAATGGACTGTATGCCTGGGTACCTCGAGTTTGTGTTTCTCTATCCGTCCCATAAAGAGGGGCACGATTAAAGTGGTGCCGGGAACATGGCAATTGGACTGTGTCTGACTGGACCAATGTCATGTTTACTAATGAGTCAAGATTTGCTCTGGAGCCAGATGACAAGCGTATAAGGATATGGTGTAAACAAGTAACACGCAATCCGCCCGAAACATCACCGAACATCACGCATTCCGAGGCGGAAGCATTATGGTGTGGGCAGGGATTTGATTAGGATACCGCACTGACCTGCACATCTTTAAACTGGGTTCTGTGACGGCCCTCAGGTATCGAGATGAAGTCTTAGAACCCATTGTGAGATTGTACGCTGCAGCAGTTGGCCCTACTTTTTTTTAATGGACAATAACGCATGTTCCCAATAAGCTGACATCGCAAATGACTACCTGGAGAGTGAAGAAATTGCGCGTATGATATGACCAGCATACTCGCCCGAACTTAATCCCATTGAACATCTTTGGGATACTCTCGGCCATGCTGTATTTTCACGTTTCCCACCTCCAGCTACTCTTTTTGAGCTGGAAACTGCTCTATAAGAAGAATGAGGATTGCTTAATTCTGTGGTGGTTGACCACCTAATTGAAAGCATGGTCAGAAGGTGAACACTTTGTATACAGATGAGGGGGATCACATACCCTATTAATGTCCATTTTTTCATTTTATACTGTTTATTTTCACTTTATACAAAATTATGTTCAAGTCTCCATTATGACATTATCAAAAAACTTACAAAAATTTAACATTGTTTTCATTTCATTGATTTTGTTTTATGTATTAATATATATGCTACTTTACTGCCAAATTAAGTGTCAATCAAAGCAGTATTTGTGGATTTTTTTGCATTTTACATATTCGTGCTTACCTTTTGGAAGTTAGTGTAATTCACTAAATGCAACAATCAATTCCAAACAATTATTTGTTCTAATTTAATTCCTTTCGTCGGGAATCAGTGTATAAAACATCAAAGTGTAAGTAAAAAACAGTCCAACTATACAGAAAATAAAATTTCTTTTAATATTGGTTAATTTCCATACCATCAATACTATTGCATTTTTCGTTAAAATAAGCAATCTTTGTTGATTAAAGGTCAAAAAAGGTCAAAGCTAAGGAACCAACTTCAGCAGATGCATCAGCAACAATCGATGCTGATGAAGTCATAGAAAAGAATAACAAAACTGGTGAAGAACAAAGTATACGGACATTTGTTCCGTTGAATCGAAAAATATGCTGGGTTCGAGAACAGTATATAGTGAGACATACATGATGCAGAAGTTGTAAATTATTGTTGTAAATACCAAAAAGCTTAAGGTATTGTCAATTTCATTAACCACTGATTGAATCATGGAGTAAGAATGTAGAATTTCGGTATAGTTAATGGCATTAATTTTTTATATACTTCGGGAGAAATGTTTTTAAATGCCTTTTTTATATTGGAACAAACGGCAATATAGTGATGGGAGGCCAGAATTTCCTATTTTAGAATTCGCCCCGAGACGGCTTGGAATGTGTATGCGAGTCCCCCGGACCAGATGTGGTAAAATTCCTTTTGGTGGGGTGCGTCAAGAAAGTTCCCGCGTTAAAAAAGTTCACTAAACCCATAAATTGTGAGGTGGTGTAACACTGCGCTGTCCTCGGTATCAATCAGAGAAATTATACTGGACAAGCGAAAGAGTCCGCCCTAGGATTTAAGTGTGAAAAGTCGCCGAATAAAAACGGGACGCACCCCGATTTTAGAGACAGAGAGCCGATCCCAGAGCTGCAGATAATAAAAAAACCCCGGATATTCCGGTCATCAACCATGTCCCTTCCCCAGCTCCCGTCCTATCTCAAGCTAAATTAATTTTTGATCTTCTTGTAGCAAAGTAAATTTCCATATACTTGTGCTTAAAATAAATTTAATAATGTTTTAAAACTATACGATCAGTGTTTGATTTAATGTTAGATGAGTGTTTTAATTTTAGGATTAGTTAACTTAACTTGTAGTCACGATGCGATGTGAAATTAAGAAACAGGGTTCAAAGTTTTAGAAATTAAATACGTTTAAAATTGCGTCGCATCAATAGTAAAAAGGAAAACGTCATTATTGAAATTCGCCTGAACATGACGATAGAAACTTGAAAAGTCCTGAAACTATATCTCTTTCTAATTGTTTTCGAAGTGAATATCCAAAAAGGTAGAAAGAAATATCGTGGTACAGCTTTTTAATTAATAACTTGTATACAATCATGGCAATCTGTGTGGATATACTGAAAATCATGAGAAGCTTTAACCATGGGATATTTCTAGATTTTTTTAAGCTTTTATATTCTCGAAGGGTTTTGATGATATTTTTGATTCATTTTCAGTAAAAGATTAACTCGGTGTATAATTTTCACAATAATCAACATCATTATAGACCCAAATAAAATTGAGCTTGTTATATACCTAGTGGCAGAAAGTGCCGTTAAGAACTCAAAAAATGCAATAATTATATTGAGTAAAACGTTTAGAATGTAAAATATGCGGAAAATAATATTTCCGCGTGTCAGCGGCAAAATTGCTGTGCAACAAAACAGAAAAAATATGTATTTGTACAATGTGATCACTTTTAATCAGAGTTTACGAGTTCCAATCAGTACTGGTTTAAGCAGAGGTTACAAGTTCGATGTTTGCGTAAAAATGACTACTTCTTCGATTTCCAATACCAATTTATTTTGTTTCAAAAGGGAAACGTCAGTGAAAAAAATATTATACACCGATGGTCACCGTAAATGCATCACCCTGAAGGAAGCATGCAAAAAACTTGAAATTTACAACATGCATTAGCGGAGGTGAGGTATGCAAATGATTAGAATTTCAGCGAAGACACACACCTCATACCGCTATTTAAGGCTTGGAGATTTCGTCGTTTTCAAGTTCGGCAATTGTGTTTTACTTGTGGTTTTTTCAAAAAACGATCAGTTATGTATCGTAGAAAACAGCGATCAGCTTTTGATCAAGTGTCCGAGTTCGACAGAGGAAGGATAGTGGCCTACCGAGATTGTGAGTTATCTTACAGGGAAATCGGTAGTCGTGTTGGACGAAACCAAACAACTGTAATGCGGATATGTGACCGTTGGATGCAGGAGGGTACGACGGATCGACGTGTTCGATTGCATCCACCTCATTGCACCACTTCACGTGAGGAGAGACAAATTGTGCGCAGGGCAGTGACTGATCGCTGAGTCACATCACGAACCATATCACAACACATTGAGTCTGTAACGCATCATTCAGTGTCTAAGCGTACCATTCGACGACGTTTACAAAAGAGTGGTCTCTCCGCAAGAAATCCATTGCTTGGTTTACAATGGGCGCAAAACCATAGACGTCTCCATCGCCAATGGTAAGATGAAAGAAGGATGTGGGCGTCAGAATAGAACTAAATTGTTTTTACTGATGAGTCACGCATCTGTCTACAACACCACGATATTCGGATTTAAGTCTGGAGGCACCTGGGAGAGAGGATGCTGAACAGCTGCGTTATGCACCACCACACTGTTCCTGCCCTGGGTATTATGTTATGGTTTGGTATTCTATATCACTCTCGCACACCACTAGTACACATTGCCGGTACTTTAAACAGACTGCGCTACATCTTCGTGGTGTTGGAGCCAGTTGTTCTTCCTTACATTCAGGGCTTGGCCACAGCTATATTTCAAAAGGATAATGCGTAACCACATGTGGCAAGCATTGTCCAAATGTTATTCGTCAATCACCAGATTGAATTGCTTCCCTGACCGGCTTGCTTTCTGGATCTTTCACCGATAGAAAACATATGGTCCATGGTTTCTCAACGATTGACCCAGATTACACCCCCAGCTGCCGAAACAGATCAACTTTGGCAACGTGTGGAAGCTGCTTGTTTAGCTGTACCCCAAGAACACATCCAAAGTCTCTTTGAATCAATGGTGAGGCGTGTGGCAGCAATGATCTCCAACAATTTCGGCTAATCTGGCTACTGATTTTGACAGGAACTACACTTCACAGAAGTCTATAAATTTAATCATTTGATACTTGATCAACATGTTATTTAAAAAATAAATTTTGTTATGCTATGTCTTGTCTTTCTTGGTGTTGCATTTATGGGGGCCAGCAGTGTAAAAAAATATTTGCTTTTGGTGTGTTTTAATGCATTAGCCATAGAAAAAGCATCCGAGAAGGAATTATTTTTATTAACTTACAGAAAAGTTATCAATAATGTATTAAATCACTGAGCCCATTAATTGTTCATCAAATGTTTAGTTTATATCTCATCAGATCAGTTTTATTTTTAAATATTACAGTACTTCTATATACAATATCGATTTTATTTATTTAGTGCAAATGTTGCCAAATTCTGCTTCATATATTTTTTTTACATTTAAATCGGAATTTTATAGGAAGAATATATTTTTCTAAAATGAATAGATTTTAGAATAAATTGTTCTCGAATATATCAGAGTCTTTGCATAAGAAATTTTTTTTCGAAAAAATATATGAAACGTTTTGATAAATTCAGGTTCTCTCCTATTCCTTATCTATATGAAAATCTAATGGATTGAATTCATGTTAGAAATTATACAGGATGTTGCTGAATTGGAATGATAAATTGGTAGAGATAATAGCAGAGAGCACGAGGAGGAAAAATTACCATAGAACATGGGATCGCATGCCACGTTTAGTCCGTGAAAATCACGATAATTGTAGCCTTTGAGACGACGATGATCCAGACGAGGGGCGTGGCCAAACAAATGTAAGGATATACATAAACAGTATAACGACATTTATACGAACATTGTTTATCGAAACGTTTATTATCCGGAGCGTCAAATATCCGCACCAGTTTTTTTTTTTTTTTTGTCAACTGCATGTACTGTATATGAATTCGTTTTCGAACAGTGCAATGCTCAACAGTTGTTTCGCATGAGACCAAAAGTGACCGGAAAACCCAAGGTGAGGGATATTTGGGGAATTTCAGTTGTGTGATTTGAAATAATCTGTGTCCCCAGATTTAGATTTCGAAAATGACTTCAATGACAACCACAGGGAGAAGATTACCGAAATTGTGTACTATGTCCGATTTTGTCCGACTATGAATTTCAAGAATGTGATGAAGAAGATGCAGAAACCTGAATGGCATGTGATGCAGAAGACAGTGGATTTCAAATGCTAAATGATGACGAGATTGTGACTTTCATGCAAGAAGAACCCGCCACTGTCGACGATGAAACGGATGAATACGAGGACAATAACAAAAACGAAAGTAGCAAGGGTCCAACAAATGCTGACTTGTTTTCTGCGTTAGAGACATTTATGGAGTGGTACGAACTTTAATCAAAGTTCTGGGCGACTCAACTACTGCTACTCAAAGCAATCAGAGACGTTGCAGCTTAAAAACGAAGGTGTACAATGATACAGCGAAAAATAAGTAATTACTTTACACAATAAAGGTATAATTGCGACATTTTACATCTATTTCGTTTTCATCAAGCACGTATCCCACATGTGATGCTTTCCAATATTCGTATAGTGTTCGGTTATATATAATGCATGTATCGCATCCGGTTTTTGGTTATCCGAACAATCGCGTACCTGAACGGTGTCCGGTCCCCATCAATTCAGATAAACAACGTTCTGCTGTAATGCCTGAAAGCCTTGACAACACAAAATAACTTGTTTTCCTACAGTGCGACTTCAGGGTTCTGCTGCAGAGAGTACTGGTCACTGCGCTGCAGGACGTGGGGTTCATGCATGACGGTACACAAACACCTTTTTCAATTGAAGGGAGTAACCACCTCTATACTACATATCTCGGGAAGTTGATTGTACTAGGTGAACTTGTTGCTAGGCATCCACTCACCCTGGACCTCTATGCCTTAGATTTCTTCTTCTGGGACCACTTGAAATCGCTAGTGTTTGAGACGCTAATGGCTACAGTGGAGGATAATGATTGCACAAATTCTCGTCACTTCAGCTGAATTCTCTAGCACAGCGGATTTGATTGAAAGCGTCCGAAAATCCTTTTTCTTCCGGTGTTTGTTCTATGACCTTCGTGGCCGCAACTGCAAAGAATTGCTGTGACTTTCACTCGCAATTGCATTTCTAACGTAAAGTTGCGATGCATTGTCCGTATTATAAACGTGCTTTATTTGTAATAAATGTATTCCTTACCTTTTATTGCCTCTTTTCATTCCACTCGACATCACACCCATCATAACTTCTTTTGTAAATTACTACGAATAAGCATGGTTTTGCGACCCCATGTTCTACATTGATTTGTGGTTCCCATGCTGCCGACAAACACCCTTCTCAATTGGCGGTCGCATTTGGCAACACACCCTGTATACAACTTCAAAAACTGAAATGGTAAAAATACATATATTTAAGAGTTCCATATAGTATCATAAAATAAAGAAATAATAATCTATAAACTGTCTAGTGACTAGACAGTTCGAAGCAATCAAAAAACCGTTTACAAAAGAGAAATAAATTTCTTCCAATAAATGTACTTGTAAATTACAAAAAAAAATAGCTAGTCTTAATAAAAAAGTAAACACGTGTTTTGATGAATATTTGAGTCTTAATATGTGACATGCAACATATTTATGTAGAATTATCAATTGATCCCTTTATTTACAGTATAGCTCTCAGGTTATTTAAATTCAAGCAGGAAATTAAATCTTAAGCTCTCTAGAATGTTCTATATAGCAAAATTTTATCTACAAGTAAATTGAATGCTAGATGAGAGACACAATGTTGATATATTGTTGAGGAGGAAGATTATGAAATGGATTTTTACTGATAATGACATAGAATTCAATATCAAAATGATTTCACTTAAGTTATTCATTTCGAAAAAAAGGAGACACAATTATCACAAAATTACAAAAATATATCAGCTTAAATTATTTTAGATGTCATGAGGGATATCAGAATTTAAAAAAATAAAGCCAAGTAAAGAGCGATTTCTTTTAAATAGATAAAACAATACACAAATATTGCGGATTAAGACGGGAAATAAAATTACTATTTCCCATTTTCTTAAAGAATATATGGTTCAAAAGCTGAAAACTGTTTTTGTTTAGAAAAGAGCTTTAACATCAATAGTGTATTCTGACAAAAAAAAAAACGAACAAGAACGATGAAAAGTAAAGCCGGTTTTTATTAGTTATACTTCTTAGACTGATAGTGGGGCTAGAATCAAAAAAAAAAAAGAGGTCAATTAAAAAATTTTAAAAAGTCTTTTAGAGCTCTTTTCTTATATAATCTTTACACATCATGTGATTGGAAAAAATATACAAACTTAAAACTTTCCACTAAAGAGTTATATTCTTTGATTAAAAAACAAAAAGACAATGTATTTCAATAAAATAATGGGATTTAAAAAATGAAAGGGAATCTCACAAGAAAAACAAAATCTCCCAACATATCTATATCTGCTAGATATTTTTAAAACTATTTATATTTATTTTTACAATCATTGTAAAAAATATATTTGAAAATTTTTTATGAATGAAATTTTATTCTCAAATGAAAATCGATTTTCTCTAAAACCTCAAAGAATATATTTATTTACCAAACAATTATTTGGCAATAGGAAAATTAATTCCCTAATAAATATTCTTGAGTAAATTTTAAACACAATAGTTCAGGAACTTCTCTGCTACGATTAGTGGATGATTAAATTATTGATTCAACCAGAACTATTGGTCACAGTGGAAGACAATCAATTTCAACGAAGATTTAGATTCAAGTCGAATGTAGCCATTATTTCCCACACAAAAAATTTAAGTTTATCATTTTATGTTTTCGGGCAAATTAGATGGCTTCGAATTTTTGAGTCTCTCTTTTATTGTCTGTCAAAAATCAACGTTAGAGAGAGAGAGAGAGAGATCGAAGATATATATATATATATATATATATATATATATATATATCATACATATTGCTTAAAACATCGCAAGCATGCATTGAAAAAGTAGTATGTTTTCCGAAAAGGGTTGATGTTTCCTTCATTCTAGAGAAATGGATCAAATCTTCAATTACATATTTCTTTTGTTCTACTGTAGCGCAGTTATTAATTTGACTCCTGTTTCGAATAGAAAAATAATTTCGAGATTATTGTGCATTACGGTTACATTTCTGAACGCCATTTTTATGTTAACCTTATCTTTAACAACATTATCTTTGACGATGTATTTGAAAAATATCGTTTTAACCGTATGTTCAAATATCTCATGCACTTTACTTGCCATACTACGTTGCGCTCTATTGAAACAGATAAATCAATTAAAGTATATCACGGTACTTCTTGAAGAATTTAAGGTGAATAAAGCGACTAAGAACAGCATATGGATAAAAATGTTGATAATTATTAGTGTATTGTCTCAAACTATTCTGCTTGCTTCTAAATTATCTAGAAAAGAGAACTTGGATATTTCCATTTTATTGTTTGATTGTACAGTTGAAGGAAAATTATACCACGATGTATTAATGATTCTATTGGATATTAATTTCTACTTTTTTTTCCTTCATGCCACTCCTAACATTTGCGTTATTTTATACAACTGTGTGTTACAGAATAACTTGCATCCTGAAGCATTTCGCAGAAGTTTTGACTGCGAGAAGTGAATTTAATTACGAAATGATTTTGCATTCTTACATAAGAATTAAAACTGCTGTTAATTATATTGACAACACAGTCGGGTTTCTCGTATTCACAACTATCATGTACAGCTTTTGTGTTATGTGTTTTGCTTTATATTTTGCGCTGGATAACATATTCCCGGATAATATCAGCCGCCTTAATATGTGCCACATCATTTTGAATATTTTTGTGTTACTTATTGTTATGTGTGTATCAGCATCCATGGTAGGAGAAACATCGTCTGAAATTAGTTTTATAGCCTTAACTTTACCTGAAAATCGGAAAGGTTCTTTTGATCAACAAAGATTCATCATGTTAGCTGAAAAAGAAATAACAATGACGGTGTGGAAAATTGTTCCCATAAAAAGAAGTTTTATTTTTAGTATAAGTGGTGTACTCTTCACTTATACTTTGATGTTTTATAATATGAATCCCTATAAGAATGAATAGTTATGCACTGATTTAAAATACTTTTAGTCAAAAAACAATTTGTATACGCCATGAGATTCCCACAATGGTGAGTTAAGTTAATTGATATACTTTTTACAATGCAAACTTAAAAATATTTTTAAGATTTCAAGAAGATTACAGCCGTTGAGAAAATTTACTAGTTGAGAGACCCATTTTTGGTAAAGTGTTCCCGAATAAATTTTTAATTATCACATTGATTGGAAAAAAAGTTAAGATTAATTTTTGAACATTGAAAGAAGAGAATGTGACAAATTAAATTGCAATTTGATGCTTGGAATTTCATATTTTATCGATTTACTCCAATTATTTAATTTTTTTAAATATTGTTAATTTATGTCACACACCAACAATATTGAAGAGAGTATATTATTCACTGGTAAATACAACATTTCATAAAATTGAGAACGACAGAGAATAAAAAGCAAACAATGTGTTGTTTTTAATTAATCTTCCTCATGCTGAAAAATACAATCAAGTGATTCAAAATCAATTTTGTCTTCTGATAAAAAAGAAAAACATTTTAAAATAATTTCAAAAACAATGAAACAATACAAGTAAATTCAAAACTTTTGAAATCAACAAAATTATGAGCCTTATTCGATACTTCGCTCAATCCAGATTGTCTTCATCATTTATTTAAAATGAATAACTTGTGATGTACAAGGAAAAGTTATTTATGAATGTTTGGCAGCAAATTATTCCTGTGAACATGTGATTAGATTTTTTTTAATAACTAAGAAGTATTCCTTACCTAATTTTAACTTTTGTTCTTGTTAAAAAATGCTCATTAAAGATTTCGATATATATATATATATATATATATATATACTAAAATCTTTTCTCAAATATTATAATCTTTACAGCTTACAGAGATTCTATTAACACTAAACTACTTATTCAAATTACTCATTTTCTTACGATTATAATATCAGTTAATTCAGAGCATCATTACAAAATTTATTTCAAAAAAAAAATTTTATATATAAAACTAATGTAATATCACAGAAAAGTGCTGCATTTCAATTGGTTGGTTTCCGCAAGGATATACTGTACGCCAGATACGTGGTTTGAATTATATTGCTATGCTCGACAGTTATATATATATAGTTAACACTCTAATAAGAAATTTAAAGCCTGCCACAAATTAAGTATCTTCAATTTGTATTGTTCAATTTGTTTGTTTCAAGTTGAAGTTGTTTCAGCTTATGTTTTCCTATTCTAGTAAAGCAGAAAATGTTCCATTGAAGCTTCAATAGAATCAGAAATAGAGAAAAAGTCTTTAATGTCGGGAGAAAATAAAAAAAAAATGTGAAAAGACATCAAAAAGTCAAAATATAGTAAGCGATTATAAAGAAGTAAATTTATAAAACGAGAAAATGAAATAACTATGTGTTTATTAAAATGATTCACAAAGCTTGTTGAAGTATATAAAACTATTGTAAACTAAATATATTTTAACTAATTATTTTATAGAATATAGATTGAATATAATCATTAAAGTGCATTAAATAAGACATGTCAGACATGTATGGTTTTAGACATTTAATCAAGTAATGCTTAATGTTTGAATTCTAATTGCACTCAATTTGTAGATGTAGTTAACTGGAATTAGTAAGATAAATAAATAATCTTTTGTGTGTGTGTGTGAAAGGTTTTAAATCGCTTTCAATTGGCTATAGAAATTTAACCGTACTTGTAAGAAGTGCATTCATCATCAAATAACAGAAATTTTTGTAACATAAAAAGCAGTGCTTCTCAAACTGTGAGGCACACCCCGCCAAGGGGGGCATGATAACCCTAGAATGGAGGCGCGGGTATATTGAAAAGTCAAAAGCAAAAGATTATTTCGAAAACTTATTAATTTTTTGAAAGTAAAACAAACAAATACTTTCAGTCATAAGGAAAAATACATTTACTCTGATAAACACACTTATAAATGTATCAGTACTGCAGAATGAACTTTATAATTATTTTAAAATTACTAAGTTAACAGCAAGTTTAATAATTACCAGTGACCCCATTTTTCAGTAATATGTACAATTATATGCAAACTTTAACACTTATCTGGATCATTTGTACGGCTTGTAATGAATTCCTTAACTGCAGATTGAAAGTTACACGATTCACTCCCCCAATGCCACCGTTTTGCAAGTATGCACGCGCATGTGGTGTATTTAGAGGGAGGGTGAAAGGGTAAATAAGAAAATCCTCTGAAATGAGTAAATCCTTCTCAACCAATGTTGAGGTTATTTTGTTGCATTCCAAAGTCTTCGGAATAATTTTATGGATATTAGTGAACATATTTTGGAAAGAGGTATACATACGTCCGGTGCAATTTACGCACTGGCTGAGCGAGACGTTTATATACACCGGTGGCAAAGAAGTTAAAGTAGTTATTGTATGGAGGGGGTGCGATGAAAATTGTGATTGAATATTGGTCGCAAGTATTTTAAGTTTGAGAAGCAGTGATATAGAGTGTATCAGTACAAAGGTATAAAATTTCAGGACAGATAGAGTACACCTAGAGGATGGGAAATCATGAAGCAATGGATGGTTGGAATTGTTTTCCAGGTTTTTAAATGAATCTTAATTGGTGCCACAGGTTAATTTCTTCCCATGCCTTTATTATCCACTCACACAATATATCTAGACTTCAAAAGATAAGAACAATTTACACATGTTCATTTCAGGTTTCTTCGTAAAAAGGGGTGAACGCGTTATACCGAGACTATATATTTAAACATTAAAAAATGCATTTAGAAATTACAAAAGTGCGTCATACGTCATTTATGGGAACTATCAATGAATACTATTTCATATTTTTCTTGAAAAAAAGAATTTGTGTCATCTACCATTCAGTCTATTGCGGAAGATTTCTTTTTCTTTTTAGGGCACTCTCAAGAACAAAAGATTCAATTCTCTATTTGAGTTGTAGTAACATGAGTGTTACTGTAGATGAAACAGCTGATATAGAAATTGGAATAAATCATTTTTATGTATACGTAGCTTGCAACGTCTTTAAATATTCATCGCAACAAGTGTTTACTTTTTTTAAGAAGACTACTTGTTCTTTGTATTTATTTGCATATTCTACCTTCTCAAATAAACGCATTTCTCTTTTATAAGAAGTATTTTAATTGCTTTGAACTTTCCTGTGTAAAGTAAAAAGTAACATATATTTTCAATTTATTTCTCTGATACATTAGGCAACTTTTGAATATACGAAACTTTTTTTCACACATTAGTACCTTTTTATAATTTCAAATATAGATTTAGCCCATTATATATTTATATAAATAAAAAAATATGAATTTATTAAAATGTTTCCTGTTTTTTTTTCAATTTCTTTTTCTAATGCATTGACTTTCATTTAATTTGGGGTTAATTTTTTTATATCTGCTCTCTATTTGGATGTTTTAAGAATATTTCAAAAATATCACTTCAGTATACTCAATTGTAATTAAGAAACCTAGGATACACATGCTTAACACATTTTTAAAAATATAAATTTTAGAAAATAGAAATTTTTATAAAAAAATCTTACTTTATCAAAAAAAATATATAGACTATAATTTATTTTGCACGATAATGAAGGGTCAGATTCTTGATTCCAGTTCAATTTTCATAGATGTAATGAATGGTAGGAAATGTATTTCCCTATTATTTAGATGAAAAGCAGGTGTTTTACTTATGCAATATTTTAACAACTATTACCTATTCAGTATCAAAATTAGTTGCAATAAGTACACACTCATTTCTGCCATATCCGTCATATTTTCAAGCTATTGAATTAACTATCATTTTTTCAAAAAGCACGCTTTCATTCCTCACAAACAAGTTATTAAGTATTTAAAAGTATAAAAATTTTGAAAGGAGAAATAATGCACAACAAAAAAATTCTAATTACACAACAAAAAAATTTCACCCATGTCCTAAATTTCAAATTAAAAGCAAATATTTTCATCATTTTACAAATTTGGCTCCAAAAGAACGTAAACAAACTAACAGCTAAACTTGCAGTTAAATTTTATTTAATTTACTGTTAATTGTGTATGATTCAATGAAATTTTGTGGAGGCTTTGGAAGTTCTCAGATTTAAAAAGTCAATATTTACACTTAATTTGTCAAAGTGGGCGTCGCCTGTGGCAGCTGATTATTTTTTAAAAGTTATTTTAAAATACTTCTAATTCATATAATGGCTTGTATGTTATATCATTGGAAAGTTAATGATTTGGAGATTTTAGAAATATCAAAAACTCAAAATCGATTTTCAAAAAGTTTTTACCCTACTCACTGTTCTTAAATGTTTGACCCATTTTCCTTGAATAAAGAAAAAATTTGGTAATTTTCGAATAGTAGATTATTTCTATAACATAAGCTGACGGTGTATATGACATGTATGGCATCTTCGATTTCCAGTACTTATTTTTCTTCACGGAATGAACAAAAGATTCGAAAACAATAGGCCATCAAATTTTCAATAAAATATTAAATGATGTGTTGAATCATTTTCTTTAGAATTAATAGTTCCATCCGACTAAAATGTTAATCTTTTACGATACTTGTCATCTTACACAATTCAATATATTTCAGCTTTTATGTATTTTTTTTTCCTCTGAGCCTATAATAAACTTATGCATTTATATTTTCTACAGCAAAATCTATTTCAGAATTAATTTTCATAATGGTCTTGTAATTTTTTGTTGAATAAAAACATCCCTTGAGCTGATTGAAAAATCAATTTTTAATTTTCTGCAAGATTAGATTTTAAAAAATATTGATTAAATGAACAAATGTTTTGCAAAAAAAAAATGTGAAAATAAATTGGAATATAGTTTTAAAAATATGTACAGTATTTTTAAGACCATTTTTATTTTTATTCAAATTTCTTTTTTCATTTTTAATTAAGTTGTTTAATTGACTTTTTTCATTCGGTATTCTAAAAAGTAAATGTAAAAAGAAAATAATAAAGAATTAAAAAAATCCTTGGGATGAGTGATGAATTTAAATAGTGTTCCCATTTACTTAATGTTTAAAGAATATATACAAAATAGATCAAAAGAATTATTTCTAAATTTCAAATGACCGTTTTTTAAATCTTCTTCTAGCCATTATCAGTTAGAGATATTTAATTAATAAGAATTTCACGCCATATTTTTTGTATTTTATTTCATAATATCAAATGAAAGTAGATTTTATAAATGTAAAAATTGGTGCGAATTAGGAATTTTTTAACAAAAATGATGAAAATATAATATTTTGATACTTGAGATTTTCTAACATCAAGCTATATAAACAAGCCACATCGTTAAAAATTATCTTTAGTGGAGTTCCAAATGTCTTTTATGATTTGTTAGAAGATGCGTGAGCCTCTGTGATGAAAATTTTATTGAAAAAAAGTAAAATCCATGTGGTTTTTTTAAAAAAATGGAAATAAAACATATTTTTAGGAATTTTATGCAGAAAAGCATACACATGAAATTAAAAATTTTGATCTGAAACCATTAAATACATCGTATTTAATACTATCAATTCCCCAATCATTATTTTGTAGAAAGATTATTTAAATAGTATATATAAATAAGATCCAATAATAATCTATTACATTTTAATTAACTTGAATAGCTATATCAATAAATACACAGTAAGTAATAATTTTTTCTTCTTCTGCAAATTTCGGTATAGTTAAACTTTTTGGTGATTTTCATACTTTTATCATTCTGTTAGAGATTAGATTAGACACTCTTTGTATTTCTGATTCTGTTTGTTCAAGGTCCAGTTGAACATTTGCTGCTTTATTATAAGAAGAAAGTGCTAAATAAATGTTACGTAACATCCTATAAATGATATTTTTTTCAAAGTGTATTTCATTCTCATGATTCCTTCATGATGTTGCATTTTTTTACAATCAGTAGTGTATATTTATGTTACGTAATTGATGTAAGGTAATTCGGGGGTAGACTCCACAATTGAGGATTTTTCGATTAGTACATTGAAAATTGAAATGACAAGACCATGAAAAAAATACACCTTTTTTTCTATATTTAATTGATTATGTGTACAAGTTAATTCTCTTTTTAGTGTAAATATAAATAAGAATTTTAATGTAAAAGAAATTTATTTAATTGTACATCTTCCCTCATATATGTTGGAAGATGCCACCTGTTATTGAGTAAGATGCAACAACACTATAGTAAATTAAATATGAAACAACCATAACTATAGAAAAAATAAAAATCTTTCATGATTAGTTTGCTAAAAACGAATTTTCCTGATGAACGGTCTATAGCAGTCTGAAGTAGAAGTCGACTTCAGCTCAGCAAATCCTCGTTCTATGGAGATGCTCCTGGGTCATACTCATAGCTTAATTATTAATTGTAGTTATATTTTATAGGATAATATACAGAATTATAAAATGAAAAAAAATCTTAAAGTTATTTATTTCTGAACCATATGGCATGTTCCCCTTATTCCCTTTGGCCCACACATGCTTATTTCTTTATTGCTGCAGTGTTATGACCGTTTCTACATGCATTGTACGTGTAGTACTATGCGTAACTGACTTATATTGCTCATTTCTTATTAAAAATAACAAGTATGTTTATTGACTTTAAATATGAGGAACGGAATAATAAAAAAGCTGTACTCAGCACTTTAAAAGATCGAAAAATAACGTCGCTCAAAGACGATTAATTCAGATAAATTCACAAGCTACACTTAATTTCGGACCAAACACTTCACACAAGTGACTCAAAATTGGCATCTATGGACGCATAAAAATACTATTAACAAAGTGGGATCTTTCCCCAACTGGCATATTCCCCCGAATTACCTTATTTTATTATATATATATATATATATATATATATATATATATATATATATATATATATATATATATATATATATATATATATATATATATATATATATATATTATTTTACCGAATCATTATGAAAAATGTGAATTGAGTAAAGAAAATACATGCATAGTTTCAGTATTACATCAAATGCGTTTATTTATCCTGTTTGCCTACTATATAATCAAACAACCGTACTTAAGGAATAAACTCCAGTCGTACGTCGAAGTCTACATACACAGTTTTTTTTAATCATATCGAATGAAGGCAGATTTTAAAAATGTACAAATTGAAACAAGTTAGGAATAATTTTTAAAAAAAATGAAGAAAATATTATACTTGGGCTTTTCTAACATGAGGCTGAACGTGCCACTTCATTAACAATTACCTTTAGTAAAGTTTCAAATGCCTTTTAACATTTGTTAAAAGATGCGTGAGCCTTTGATGATGTCGAATCCATGGCGGGACCAAATCAGACAGCACCAAGTGCCCAGATGACTGTTTTAGCAATCTGTTCAATTTTGTCCACGTATAGGTTTTTTGACGACAAAAAGACCTCTATTTCTTGAAGAACAGCTATAATAGCTGGACAGTGTAAAATATGAGCAGGTGTTAGCTCTGTATCTAAACATTTATAGCAACTCCTATAAGTTTTTCAACGATTCCTATCAATCGTCATTCCTCTGTGATGACCTATTCTTAGCTTAGCAATTGTCTTTGCTATAAGGCGGTCTTCACTTATATTACAGATTTGATGCTTTGCAGAAATTGATTTCTCTCTCAATTTGAAATTTGCGACAGCATTTGCGTCTAATAAAATAATGTTGACAAAGTTGTTATTATTAATATTTCTATCTTCTTTCGCCAGTTTATCCGCATTTTCATTGCCTGCAATGTCAACATGTGCAAGTAACCATCCGATGAAGCAGACTTTATCTAACGCATGTATTTTAAACAGGCGAGAACAAATATCTTCAGTAATCCATGAATCTTCACTTAGAACTGCCTGAAGGGCTATTTTTGAGTCTCAGAAAATGATGATACCTTTAACTTGTTCTATAATAGAGAGTCTCATATAGATCAAGAGCCTCAATTATCGTCCAAAGTTCACAAGTGAAGCAAGAAGCTATGAGACCAGAACTGATTACTTGTTGATAGTTGGCATCACTTGGAGTGGGTCATATACTTCCTAAATTCCATTCAAGAATGTTTCATCAGAAGAACCGTCTGTACAGGCAAACGCAAAATCGTCTTTTCGAAATTTATAGAGCCCTTTTGCCTTGAAGATACTAGTACTCTCACTCTTATTACATGGCTCTAATGACTTATTAAAATTGTGGCAGTGGTGTAGCTTGGTATCGAAAGGCCCTGGTGCAAAAATAAAAGAATGTGGGTCATATTTTGTTTGGGTTTTATCAATTAAAAATAAATAGAAATATTAAATATGTACAAAGCTACTTTAACATCAGTACTTTATCGTAATCTGCAGAACATAGAAAAACAAAGCTACGTTCTACCTACATACATATGCATGTTTCATTATTAACAGAAATACTTGGACCAAAAGTACTCGCAGAAGGCTGACTAAGACATTTGTCAATTTTAGTCAATTTTCGCGTACTATCTTCTCTTTCTTGTCGAATTTTTGAGCTTAAACACACGATTGGAGGGCGGGGGGCTATCCATAGTTTGAGTTTTCTAATTTTTACAATGCAATTCGTATGTATTCGAGTACTTACTGTCGTTAAAATGAAAGAGAAACGTAATGCCTTACACTACAAAGTGCCGTTACCCTAGCTATTTATTTATTTATTCTGGAGGATCGAACTAACCCACCAGAGGGCTTATCACTACAAAATGGTTCACCGAGATAAATAGGAAACGATAACAAATATACATGAACAAGAAAATAAAATACTATATTAATTTAATTATTTTAAAAAAGACCTCTGTGCGCACAAAACCACAGAGGAGGGGGGAGATTACATCAGTCTATTGCAGTCGCGAGTAGATTGAGAAGCATTGAAACATAATCACATAGCTTATTATGAATCATATTGCTATTAAAAATAAAGGGATTGCTTCCTGTGTAGGTTTTTTTAAGAAGTATTAATAAATATGGTAAGATATTTCGTGGAACTTGAAGCTTTTTTTTAAACAGTTTATAGAAAAATAACTTTTTCTTGACACTTTTTATTTTTCTTGAGATTATTTTTATTATTTTTAATTATGTTTTGTTTAATTTAAATAACCTTTTTCATCCGGTAGACAAAATAGTAAAGAAAAAAAGAAATCGGGCTGAAAGTGATATATTTGCGTGGTGTTTGTTTCCACTCACATAATGTGTAAAGAATACATACCATATAGCTAAAAAGATTTCTTTTTTAAATTTTAACTGACAGTTTTTTTATCTTCAGTATCTAACCATCATCAGTTAGGCAGTTTTAAATAATAAAAAATGAAATCCATATTTTTTGCATTTTTTTGATGATATCAAATGAAAACAGTTTTAAGAATGTAAAAATTGGAATGTGTTAGGAATTTTTAAAAAGAAAACGACGAAAGTGTATTACTTGGGTTTTTGTAACATTAAGCTAAGCGTGCCACATTCTTCAAAATTACATTTAGTAAAATTTCAAATGTCTTTTAACATTTGTTAGGAGATGCGTGAGCCTTTGATGAAAATACAATTCAAAATAAATAAAAATCCAGTTTTTTTAAAAAACAAATTTTGAAATTTTAACGTTTTTTATGAAATTTAAACAGGAACATATGCAAGATTTTACAAGCAATTACAATTCTTGAACTTAAACCATAAAAATGTTGCATTTAACACCATTAATTAGTCAATCATTATTCTGTAAAATGATTATTTAAATTGTATATATACATAAGGTCCAATAATTTATTATCTTTCAACTAACTTGATTAGCTATTTCAATAAATACACAGTAAATAATTTTTTTCTGCAAGTTTTCCTACACTTCGACTTTATGTTGTGAATTCTTAATTTTCTCATTTTTTTAGAGATCAGACATACTCAGATTCTGTTAGTTCCAGTTCCAGTTAAAGGGTTTCCGCTTTAATAGAAAAAGAAATTGCATAAACTGATATAATTTGGGGAACTATATACTCTTATAGGGTTTCATATTATAACGCATCAAATTATAAGTGAAGAGTACACTACTTATACTGAAAATAAAACTTCTTCTTAAGGGCGAAATTTTCCACACCGTCATTGTTATTTCCCTTTCAGCTAACATGATGAATCTTTGTTGATCAAACGAAGAATTTTTCTTGTTTTTAGGCAAGGTTTAGGCGAAAGAAATGATTTCAGAAAAGATGCTTCCCCAAGCCTCGATGCTGATATAGACATAAATAATAAACAACGAAAAAGTATTACAAATTTGATGAAATATAATTAAACGGTTCATAGAACCTGTGAATAAGTCTGTGGCCAGCACAAAATATAAAGCAAACACATAAAACACGAGCTATAAATAACAGTTGTGAATACTAGAAATCCAACTGTGTTATCAATGAAATTAACAGCTGATTTGATTCTAGTGTAGGAGTGCAAAATCATTTCGTAATTAAAATTAAATTCTTTTTCGATGCCAAAGTTTCTGCAAAACGCTGTATGATGCAACATATTCTGCACCACACAGCTATAATACATAAAATATGGCAAAGGTCAGGAGTGGCATAGAGGAAAAAAGAAATTATTAATATCCAACAGAATGGTTATTATATCGATAAAACTTCTGCTGAACTGTGCAGCCAAACAGGAAATAGGAAACACCAATAGATTCATCACGAAAGGAAAACTTGTAAGCAATCATAACAGTTTGATACAATACAGTAACAATTAATAATACTTTTAACCAAAGTACGTTTTCAGTTGCTTTATTCACTTTAAATTCTCCAAGAAGTACGGTGATATACTTCAACTGTTTGAACTTTTTTCAAAGATCGCAACGCAGTATGACAATATTATAGTGTATGATGTATTGATGCATAGAGATACAGTAGTATTATGCGAATGTATAGACAGAGACAATGTTGAAGACAAGGTTAATATAAAAATTGCATTCAGAAATCCAAGGAGAATACACGATAATCTCGAAATGGTTTTTGTTTTGGAAACATTAGTTAAAGAAGTAACTACACTACAGTAGAACAAAAGAAATATGCAATTAAACGTTTGATCCATTTTTAATGAATAAGGAAAACATTTGGCTTTTCCGAATGGCAGACAACTTCTTTTACATCTACTGATGGGGTTTCAACCAGTACGTATGGCAGCTTCGATTTCCTATCGGTTTTTCAGCACAAAATGAACAAAAGAATCGAAAACGCAAGGCCTTCAAATTTCCAAGAAAATATCAAATGATGCGTTGATTTTTTTCTTATTTAGAATTAAGAGTTGCATTCGATTAAAATGTAAATCTTGGATGCTATATTTGTCATCTTCACAATTAATTCAACAATTCATCTACACAATTCAATATATTGCTGCTGTTATCTAAAATTTTATTATTCTCTGATTCTATTATAAACTTATATACATAGAATTACTACTACAATATTTATTTCGGAATCAATTTTCAAAATGGTAATGTAAATGTTTGTTGAATAAAGACATCCCCCTTTACATCTGACTGGAAAATCAATTATTAATTTTCAGCAAAATTTGATTTTAAAGCTATTGATTAACTGAGTAATTGATTTAAAAGATATTGATTTACAGAGTAATTGTTTGACTCAATATATGTCAAAATAAATTGCAATGAAACTTTAAAAATATATCTAGAATATATAAGCACTTTTTACTTTTCTCGAGATTGCATCTATTATTTTTAATCGCATTGTTTCATTTAAATGATTTTTTTTCATTGCGTAGTCAAAAAAGAAAGAAATTTTGAGCTGAAATGATAATTTTCCACTATGTTCCTACTCACATAATCTTTACTATATATACGAAGGAGTTCTCACAAAGATTTTAATTTTAATTTTAGTTGACATTTTTTTGTTTTGTGTTCTGCTATACATTATCAGTTAGGGGGATTCAACAAATAAAAACAGAAATCACTCTTATATTTTTTCATATCAAATGAAAGCAGATTTTAAGAATGCTAAAATTAGAGCAAGTTAGGAATGTCTTACATAAAGAAGAATGTATAATACGTGGGTTTTTCTAACATCAGGCTCAACATGTCACATCTCATTAAAGGTTACCTTTAATAAAGTTTCAAATGTCTTTTAACATTTGTTAGAAGATGCGTGAGCCTTTCATGAAAATATAATTAAAAATAGGTAAAAATCACGTTTCAAAAAATAGTTTTATTTGAAATAACAGGTTCCTTTAGGAAATTTAATCAGAAATGTATACAAGATATTAATAACAATTGAAATTTTTAACTGAAACGTAAAATCGTATTTAATACTTAAGTATAGCTAGCCAATCATTATTTTTGGAAATTGTTATTTAAATTGTATTTAAGACATGCCAGAACCAATCTTAAATTTTAAAAAAGGTATTTATTCAATGAGATATCTACATGATTTGTCTCTGAGAGAAAAAGGGACGCCAAAATGAAATCTAAGTGTTTTTACCACATAAGCCCAGATATGAAGTAAATTCTTAATAATTGGTTATACTTGAAAATTAATGCTGACATATGGACTATAAAAATAATGATCTGGGAGCAGAAGTGTTTTGAGGCTGGTTAAGTGTTACATAGGGAAGTTAATTTCAAATCTAAGTTCTCCTTATATTTGCCCACCCCCTCCACCGCAATTTTAAGAGGGAGTCACTGGCGTGGTATTTCTCTCTTACAAACTTAACCAATTTTCAAAATGTACAAAACAATACATAGCTTAATTTGGAAACACATATTACACATAGTAGGTAGATTTAAGTAATTGGAATATTAAAATCAAATACAATAAAATAAATTAAATCTTAACAACAAACACATTAAGGACACTTCCAAAATATTAATTGATAAAAATGAAATTCCTTACACATAAATGTACACTAGCTTTTTCTAAATTTACCCGTCATCCAGAATAAGAGCTCACGTTTCCTCCTATACTTTCATAACATTAGATTCCTATTATAACTAGCAGGTAATGTATTCAATTATTTTGATAATGGAAAATAATATATCAAATAAGAATATATTGGATGTAAAAATATATGATAGACTCTGGCACCATCGTAGTAAAATCTAATATTGTTACACTAATTTTTGCTTCGAGGAAATACATTTTTAAAAACATTAAAATATAGACACTAATAAAATGAAATGATTAATGATAAGAGAAAATGGTGTACAAGTTATATACACTATTCAACCCAATAAATTTTTTTTTATTTTTAATGCGTTATAAAAATACAAGAATTATGAGAATATAAGAATTATAAGGACTATTAGAATATAAAAGAATTATAAGAGACAATAAGAATATAAGAATTATAAGAATTATAAGAATATAAGGATTATAAGAATTATAAGAATATAAGGATTATAAGAATTATAAGAATATATAAGAATTATAAGAATATAAGAGCTCTTTTATTAATTTTGGTCGTAAAAGCGGACTCATTTCTAGAAATAAGTCTATCATCACCTTTAGGATTTACGTTTCAGTGAAGACTACATTTTGCTGAAATAAAATTTTCACAATATTCACTTTCACTTAAAAATATCGCATAAAATATTTTGAATCTCTCCGTAACATTTTATATAAGTGTATTCATTTTGTAGACAAATTCTTCTCTTTCTCGTACATCTCACATTCACTAATATAAACGGCATCATGCTATTTAAAAACATTTCCCTGAGAAATCTGCGTAATCAAACCACAAATGTTCAAGGATGCTAATATGAAAACAATAAGAGGTGTATAAATCAAACTAAACACGTTTGTCCTCTTAATGTTTCAAGACATATACAAAAATTTATAATGATTGAATTCTCTTCTATCCACTGTATAATATCCAAAAATAAGTTTCAAGTTGTTAAACTAATATAAATTTAGATAAAGAAAATTTCCAGAAACAGTGAATCCTGATATGTGACCAGTATATCAAAACACACAATTTCAAAATGAAAAAAATTAAAATGCATTAAAGTAACTAATGAATAAAATAATAAAATTCAGTGAAGAAAAAAGAATTCAATATGACTTTATTTTTTTTCTCATCAAAATCAATATCATTAGTATTAATACATTAGAGTTATTTCTCTTTTAACTAAATTTATATCTTTCAACTTTAAAAAACCACTATCTATCATAAATGTTAACTCATTTAACATTTTAAAATAAATTAATGAAGTACATTAAAATTTCACAAAATTTTGTATGATAAAACACATATACTCTCTGCTTTCTCTTTTAAAATATAAACAATATCTCACGTAACACAAAATACACTTTTAAAAGCTTAATATCATATTTTTTCTCCGAAAAGTCTTGTTAAGCAAAACTCAGTTTCTTCAATGTTACTAAAAGGAAATCTATTTGTTTCACTGACATCTCTTTCTTAATAACAGAGTATTTTGGTGAAAGGTAATCCACATGTGTGCATTGATTCCATTAATTTGATTTAGGAATTTTTTCTGATGTTGATCTTTCAATGTTGCATTCCATGTCTTCGCTTCAATGTTGCATTTGATGTTTCTTTTTCAATATTGTATTCTATCTTGGTCAAATCCAAGGTATTATTGTACATATTTCTTTGTTTACATTCTTAAAATTTCCTTTTTTTAAAATTCCGTTAGGTGAAGAAGATAATTATATTTCTCTGGTGGTAGGAGTGTCCATTTTTTCACGGGAATATGAGGGCTTTTCTTCTTTATTTTTTATTTCCCCTTCTCCATTAAGACTACACAGTACGATTAAATTGACAAAAATACGTCAAAAAATCAAATCTAATTTTTCTAGCCTAAATTAAACTTTATATACTATTCTATAACCTCATAAAATTTGAAAACTCTAAACTTAAAAAACTCAGAATTATGATAGCTTATACATTCATTTTTATTCACATCCCTATAGCAAATCAAAACTTTAAACTTACTTACGTCAGAAAGGTAAAATAACTAGTTTGTCTTCATTTAAAATGCTAAGGCTTTTTTTCTATTGTGCCTAAAGCTATAAACATTTTTTACCTCTTGTTAATAGTACATGTAACAAAACTTGGTATGCGTTTTTGAATCAAAGCAATACTTATTTTTTAAGGAATTTTTAATAAGAATTCTTGAAAAGAAGTATTGTACAAATACCATTTGTGTTATCGCAAAACCCATACCAACTTTCGTTATACACAGCTGGACGTACTTGTAAATCAAATTTCATGCGTGTACGTAAATTTTTGTAGGGGGGAGGAGTAGCATTTTAAAATCACTTCACAAGTTTTAAGTTTTTTCCTTAAAAAATTAAACGGCTAACTTTTTTTGAAATTTTGAGCACGAAATCTGTTTTACATAGTACACACACAGGAGGCAACCAAAAAAAATTTGAAAATCCTTAAATTAAAAATTTTTGCTTAAATCTTACCATGTCCCCTTAAAACATTCTTTTCACTCACGGCAACCCGGTCCCTTCAGCAAAGAGGTATAGCACGTTCGGAAGAGTTCCAAGAAAATTACAGCACTTCTCACGATATTTGGCATATTTGGCGTCTGTTTTTTCCGTTTTTTAAAATGCTTTTAAGAATATATTTAAGTTTAAATTTTGAAATGCTTTTTCTGGGATCCTGCCGGCTTTTATTCTGAAAATGTTTCAAATTAGAAGCAATATGAATTTTAAAAAAGATCTTTATTCAGCGAGCTATCTACATGATCGGCCGCTAAAAGTAAAAAGGATGTCAAAGTGAAATCTAAGTTTTTTACAGCTTAAATCCATGTATGAAGTAAATTCTTAATAATTGGTTAAACTTGAAAATTAATGCTGACATATATGGACTTTAAAAATAATGATCTGGGATCAGAAGTGTTTTGAGGTTGGCCATCTGTTTCGGAGAAATAATTAGGTGATCAATATAATACGTAAAGATGTAATTTAAAATAAAAGTTAAGTGTTACATAGGAAATTTAATTTCAAATCTAAGTTATCTTTATATTTGCTTCCCCCCCCCTTTTAAGAGGGAGTCACTGGCGTGGTTTTTCTCCCTTACAAACTTAATTAATTTTCAAAATGTACAAATAATACATAGCTTCATTTGGGAATTCATATTACACACAGTAGGTAGATTAAGAATACTAAAATCAAAATACAATAAAATGTAATGAAAAATAAAAGTTAAGTGTTACATTCGGAATTTAATTTTAAATCTAATTTAAATGTCCTTACACACATACACACACATATATATATATATACTATCTCGCTCTTGTATTTGGCGGGAACACATTACTTGTTGATGCACTCCCGACCTACGTCTACACTCCGAATAAAAGTAGGTTATGCTTTTGTTCATATATTTATTTTAATGATTTTTTAATATTTAAATTTCTCATGTATAATTCTTTCCTTTCCTCCTAGTACATAGTATGACAAATTACAGCTGAAGGTTGGTTGGCCGCAAAACATGTTTAAACCTGCAATCCTGGTTCCTAAGGCCAGGAGTTTGTCATTATACTACTGTGCCTTCTTCCTAATTTTAATTATCTTAGGTTTATAACTATCTGTTTATTTTTATATTTATGTATATGTATATATATATATATATATATTTTTTATATTGGATTATATATATATATATATATATATATATACAGTGGCACACACGATGAGAGTGTCCTAGGGGCCTGGACTCCTCCAAAGCCCTTTATTTTTTTATTTCGATTAATTGTAATTCTAAGTATATAGTAGGTAAAATTCAATTAAATATAGTTTAGTAATGATCAATTTTATTAATTAATTCCAATTATTTATTCAATAATTAGTTTTTTACTCTTTTTTTTGTTCCCGAAAATCGACAAAATCAAAAGGATCATGAAGCAAAAATGGTGGAATTTCGACTCCGGACACCCGCTTGAAAAATTCTTGTGTGCGTTACTATATATATATATATAGGGTGTCCAGTCTTAAAGTGATCCAATAGCTAATTTCCGAGCCATTCTGTTTAGACATGCACTTCCAATTTGAAATTTTTTTAAAAAGGTAAATAATGTTTTTACGAGCGTTTCGAACCAAAAAAACCCATTTAGAAAAAAATTTCAAAAATTAAATTATTATACGGTCCCCAGGTCCTATCACTTATATTTAGGAAAAAATGCAGTGCGCAAAAACAAAGTAAACACAAAAAGTTTCATTTTATTATGATAAAAACTGGCTGAGTTATGGAACTTTGAAAATCATACATTTCTTGCAATTTCTGTAATATTTTCTAGAAGCTAGTAAGGAGCCATCTCCAAAGTTAAATTAATTGGAACTTTGCCAAAAAACTTTCGCTCATGCACGTCACTCTTATGTAAATCGTTTTTAAATTTAAAGTTAATATTACAATAATTGAGTACTTAAGAAATAAAATTTATTATGTGTACATGTAAAACAGAGACAAAATAAAATATTTTGGAGTAAGAAAACATTTCAAAGGCAGTTCCAAAAAAATAGGTTTATTTGCTGCGTCTTCAGACTAATTTACTGCGTTACTAATCATGGCGAACATTAAAAATATGTTGTGTAGTCGTTTGCAATTGCATACAGTCGTATTATAATATTACAAATTCTCGTACGGGAGTACGAGATGTATACAAATGAAGAATGCTGCGAAATGGTACTGTTGTGGGCAGTGTAATCGAAATAAGAGAGAGGCGGCAAGACTTTATGCCATTAAATTTCCCAGTCCAAGATATCTATCTTATTGAACAATTGCCAGTGCGGTTCAACGCTTGTATAAAACTGGGAGTTGTCATAGACGTATTCCTTCAGCGGATACCCGCATAGGATGTTCTAGGATATGCCTGGTTCATACTGAAAGTAGTGTCCGGGATATTAGCAAGGCTTGTTCCTACTCAAAATCGACTACGGTGCATATCCTTATCGTCCAGTCCTGGCGCAGGACTAATGCCCGGAGACCTGGAGCGTCCTTTGATTTTTGCATTTTCGTGTTAAACACACTAGACGAAAATCCACATTTTTTTAATGAAGTTTTGTGGTCGGATGAATGCCAGTTCTCGAGGCAAGGCTCTATTAATACACAGAATACGCATTATTCGTCCCTCGAAAACCCACATCTAATACGACTGAATCGCCACCAAGTGCGTTGGTCAGTGAATCTGTGGTGCGGAATATGGAAGAACACCTTAATTGACCCAATATATTTTGATGGACCTTTAACATCAGAATCATACACGGACACACATTTTATCTGGACCGTTAGCCGATTTTTTAGAAGATGAAGTTTCCTTACGGGATTTGTCACGCATGTGGTACCACCATGATGGTGCCCCTCGCACACAAATCTGCGCAACCATGTACATTTTTGGCGCAGACATTTGACACTCAAATAAACGGCAACGGAGGTCAAGAGGTTGCAGAAGCTACAGGAGGTTTTTCTGACGCGGGTTTGGTACTACATTTCTGCGGAAAGTGGTCATTTTTTTTTTAACATTATTTTAATTTGGTCATTCTGATATAATTAAGCCCCTTATTCATGATTCCTGATTCATTCCACATTATGCTATAATTTGAACGGCAAATCATGTATTCCATTGCTGCTATTTGCTTAAACAAGCTGTTTAAATCTTTTCAGTACAAGTTGTATTTCCTTAATTTAACTTTTATTGTTTGCATATAGCAATACAGATTATTAAAATGTATGATATTTACTACGATCTTATAATATTACTATGATTTTTTTTTCTTTTGATCTTTCTGTAGATAGTGAATTACCCTTCTCTAAACACAATTTGTATACCACCCCCTTTTCTGAGCAATCCAGATGCTTCAACTTTATTTAGGCATAACTCGGTCAGTTTTTATCGTAATAAAATGAAACTTTTTCTGTACTGAATCTTTTCCTAAATATAATTGATAGGACTTGGGGACGGTATGAAAATTTAATTTTTGTAACTTTTTTGTAAAGAGGGTTTTTGGTTCGAAAAGCACGTAAAAACATTAATTACGTTTTTTAAAACATTTTTCAAATTGGAAGTGCTTGTCTGTACCGAACGATTCGGGAATTAGCTATTGGGTCACTTTAAGGCTAGACACCATATATATATATATATATATATATATATATATATACTAGAGGACCCGACAGACGTTGTCCTGTACACACATCTTAAATTCAAAATAAAAGATTTTTGAATACTCGATACTGCGATCGTAGCGCAGTCTGCCGGATCCAATGTAAAACATTCCAAGATCAACAATTTATAAATAAAAAATTTATAAAATAAATATTTCTAAACCGAATTATAAATCTAAACCATTCTCGAGTCCACCGGAACAGACAAAAACTTTCATCAAAATCGGTCCAGCCGTTTAGGAGGAGTTCAGCTACATACACACGCACAGAAGAATTACATATATAAAGATTATTTGAAAATATATTAACTAAAAACGCTAAAAAGCGTGAATAGCGTCTGCATTTTCGTAACAATGGACAGTTTGGCTGAAAATCAATTTTCGACTCCAACTTACGTTTTTTTCAATTCCTACTATTAGCTCATGATCTCTATACATATTTTATTTGTTTGTTTGTTTATTTACTTATTTATCTTGATGGAATTTCCAATCGTTAATAAAATACATTTTAAAACGCTCAATTGAGCTGAAATGTAATGTACATGATTATTTTGGATGACAATACAATAATTTAATTATGATTAATAAAAATTAATTGATTAAAACTAATTATTTAAAAATTACAAATACAGCCACGTTGGCGACTTATTTCAAAATTTGAAAACCTTTTTTCTCAAGGGTTAAAGCATTCAATTGAAAGGCAATTTGTACATACAAAATTGTTTTGGATGACAATACGATACTTTAGTGATAATTAATAAAAATGAATTACCACTTAATGTTGTGATTCTGTCATATGTATATACATATTTATATTAATTGCAACTATTTAATAAAAATTAGCTAAAAAATTTTTTTCTTGGTTTATCTAAGTAGGAATTGATTTTAAATTTTTTTTTAATATTACTCTCTTGTTTATAACAATATCTTTGTTACAACAATGCAGGTGAATGTTGAGTTGTAATTTTTGAATGTTTTTAATTAATATCTTTTTAACTAATTGCGATGTCGGACCGAATTTTGAATCTAAACCATTCTCAAATTTACTTGAACCCACACAAAAAATTTCATCGAAATCGGTCCAGCCGTTTAGGAGTTTATTGACAAACACACGCACAAAAGATTTTTATTTATAAAGATATATGTATATAAGATTCAATAATTAAATATGACTTTATTAGTTCTAGCAGTAAATACACAGTAATTATTAATTTTTCCCATTTTGCAAATATACATACAGTTCGACTTTCTGTCTTTTCATAATTTTCTCATTTTCGTGGAGATCAGATACGCTCTCAGTATTTCTGATTCTATTTGTTCAAATTCCAGTTGAAAGTTTGCCAATTTACTAGAAAAAATTTGCATTAATTAATAAATGTTTATACAAAGCAGTAGAGAGGAACTAACTTGGGGAACTACATTTTCTTATAAGGATTCATATTATAAAACATCAAAGTATAAGTGAAGAGTACACTACTTATACTGAAATTAAAACTTCTTCTTATGGCACATTTTTCCTCACCATCATTGTTATTTCCTTTCCAGCTAACGTGATGAATCTTTGTTGATCAAACGAAGAATTTTTCTTGTTTTAAGGTTAAAGCCAAAGTACTAGCTTCTGAAAATGCTTCCCCTACCTTCGACGCTGATATAGACATAACGTTAAACAATAAAAAAGTATTAAAAGTTTGTTGAAATATTATTAAGCGGTTCGTAGAATATGTGAGAGTATGTTTGATTTCATCGCATAATATAAAACAAAACATATTATATGAGAGCTATGAATGACAATTGTGAATGCGAGAAATCCGATTTCGTTATCAATGAAATTAACAGCTGATTTGATTCTAGTGTAAGAGTGCAAAATCATTTCGTAATTAAGTTAACTTTTCGTTGCCAAAAAGTTTCTGAAAATCGCATTATGACGCAACTTATTCTGTAACACATATCTACATAAAATATGGCAAAAGTCAGGAGTGGCATAGAAGCAAAAAGTATGGAACTAATATCCAAGAGAATGATTATTACATCGAAGTAAGACTTTCGCTCAACTACATAGCCAAACAAGAAATAAGAAGCGTTCATGGCTTCTTTACAAAAGGATATTTTGTAAGGAAACAGAACAATTTGAGGCATTACAGTGATCGCTATCAATACATTTAAACCGAGAATATTTTCGTTTGCTTTATTCAATTTAAATTCTTCGAGAAGTGCTGTGATATACTTCAACTGTTTGAACTTTTTCAAAAGTGCGCATCGCAGTATGACAGTTATAAAGTACGAAATGTTGATAGATATGGATAAAACAGTATTATGCGATTATACAAAGAGAGAATGTTGTTAAAGACAAAGTTAATATAAAAATGACATTCAGAAATCCAAGGAGAATGCACGAGAATATCGAAATGATTTTTCTACTGGAGAAACATTGGTTAAAGATCTCACTGCACTACTGTAGAACTAAAGAAATATGCAATTAAATGTTTAATCCATATTTTAGAACCCCCCTGGATTCCACCTGGACACCAAAATTAATTTGAGGCAAAGAATCACTAAGAGCCATTTGTATTGTAATAACTTGTATTTATTATATTGATTCAAATGTCAGAAACTCTAATAACATATAATATTTCTATGTTGCGTTAAACAAAAGGGATTTACCTTTAATATTAAATTAAATTACGAATTATGAAATTAATCAATAATTACGCGTAAGATCAAATAAGGTCTACCGAAATAGGAGAGATCCGAGAAATACACGTAGCTCGAATTATTAGCTTTCATTAACTTAAACTAATTTCATTAAACTAACGATTATTTTAAGTGATAATAAACTATATTATATCACCTGACAATACTTAGGTATCTTCACAAGATGCCTTCGTAGATTACTAGCCGTAAATCTTCAATATTGCAATCCAATTGAATCCTCCAAACTTGAGGCTACTGCTGCTGGCTCAATAGCCTTCATCCTTACTAGCTAACAACGCTCTTCTTAAATACCCTATCTACTTTGCATATCCTGTTCACTTTTTGGAGTTGATTGAAAATATACACGAATTTATAATTCCCAAAAAGACGCCTAAGAATATTAGTGGAAAGGTTCCTTACAGATTCGTCACACATTTTCCCTGAATGAAGGAAGAATTTGACTTTTTCGAAAGGTAGATTATTCGTTTGACATCCGCAGATGGTGTTTTCAGCATTATGCCTGGTATCTTCGATATCCAATCGTTATTTTTCAAAACAGAACGAACAAAAAACATCAAATAAATTTTTTTCTTAAGATTCATAGTGGTATTCGATTAAACTGTAAATCTTTCCTGATACTTATCGTCTCTCACAGTTTAATTTACTTCTGTTTTTGTTAATAATTGTATTATCTCTTAAGCGTATTGTTAAAATTTTGCATTTAGAATTTCTTCAACAATATTTGTTTCGGCATTAATTTTCATAATGGTCATGTAAAAGTTTGTTTATAAACTCATTTCTTGACAGCGGACTGAAAAATCAATTTTTTATTTTTTGCAAAATTAGATTTTGAAAGATATTGATTAACTGAGCAATTGTTTAACAGAATAAATGTCAAAATAGATTGGAATAAAGCTTTAAAAAATACCTAGCACGTATATATATATATTAACACTTTCTATTTTTCTTGAAAAATTACTTTATGTATATATATTATTTTTAATTCGGTGTTTTACTGAAATAACTTTTTTACCGTCGGTAATCAAAATAAGAAAAGAAAAAAAGAACTCTTGAGAGAAAAGTAATAAATTTTCATGGTATTTCCACTTACATAATGTGTGTAGAGTATACACGAAAGAGCTCAGAAAGAATATTTTTCTTGAATTTCAAACTTCAATTGATAGTTTTTTTATCTTCTTCATCTAACCATTATTAGTTAGAGAGATAAACTAATAAAAACTGAAATCTAATTTTTTACGTATTTTTTGTGAAAGCTATGGCATCTGCTCTTACTAATATACTTCTAGATTTTGTTCTCTTGAATGAGTAAAAAAAACTTGGTATTTTT
Source organism: Trichonephila clavipes (assembly GCA_019973935.1). NCBI lineage: Eukaryota > Metazoa > Arthropoda > Arachnida > Araneae > Nephilidae > Trichonephila > Trichonephila clavipes. The sequence goes on from BMAU01003862.1 coordinate 304,091, forward strand.
AAAAAGCTACTAACACGTTTTATAAAAAAAAATGTGTGTGTACTTATGTATACACGTAAGAAGTTATACTTATTTGGTGTAACAAGATTAAAATTTTTCTAAAAATCTTGAGCAGGGCAAACCGGTCCAAGTATGAAAGGCGGTCACGAGCAGAGTTGAACGATACTAACCTTCAGTCAATCGGACCAGCCAAACCTGAGATAATCACGATTTAAATAAATGTAAACACCCCCGCACAGGGACTATAGGACCAATAACGGGGGGGGGATATCAGACTGTATCTGGAGATGAAGTGAACCGAATGTGAAATCTGAGACCACATATTGAATGTCTCGGTGAGAAAAATCGTTCCTGAGAAAATTAAGACATCCACCTGAAGAGCCCTCGAGTTATGGTCGTTTTAAAATAATTAAAACATTTAAAACAATTAAATAAAATAGAAGCAGGCCACCCAGCAACTCGAAGCTGGGCCTGGTTGTGAGCAAACACAAGAGGAATCCATTAGAGTTGTTACGGTGCATTTACGGTGGCCAGCAGAGTATATATACACTGCTAGCCACCGTAAGTGCAACACCCTGCAGGAAGCCTGCAACTAACATGAAATTTACAACATGCATTAGCGGAGGTGATAAATGCAAATGATTAGAATTTCAGCGCAGACACTCATCTCGCGTGCCTGTGGCGCTACCTCAGAGCGTTATTAAAGGCTTGGAGATATCGACGATTTCAAGTTCGGCAATTGTGTTTTTCTTGTGTTTTTTTTTAAAAAACGATCAGTTATGTCTCATAGTAAACAGCGATCAGCTTCTGATCAAGTATCCGACAGAGGAAGGATAGTGGCCTACCAAGCTTGTGGATTATCCTTCAGGTAAATCGGTAGTCGTGTTGGATGAAACCAAACAACTGTAATTGCGAGATGTGACCGTTGGATGCAGGAGGGTACGATGGATCGAGGTGGTCGATCGCATCTACCTCAGTGCACCACTTCAAATGATGACAGACAAATTGTGCGCATGGCAGTGACGGATCACTCAGTCACATTACGAACCATAGCACAGCACATTGAGTTTGTAACACATCATTCAGTGTCTGCGCGTACCATTCGACGCCGTTTACAGCAGATAGGTCTGACAGCAAGACGTCCATTGCTTGGTCTACCCTTGACGCAGAAACACAGTCGTTTCCACCGCCAATGGTGCGATGAAAGAAAGATGTGGGTGGCAAAATGGAATGAAGTTGTCTTTACTGACGAGTCACACATCTGTCTGAAACACCACGATGATCAGATTCGAGTCTGGATGCACCATGGATAGATGATGCTGAACAACTGCGTTATGCACCGCTACACTGGTCATGCACCGGGTATTATGGTATGGGGCGGTATTGGATATCACTCTCGCACTCTTCTAACATGCATCGCCGCTACTTTAAACATCCAGCGCTACATCTCCGAAGTGTTGGAGCCAGTTGTCCTTCCCTACCTTAAGGGCTTGGCCTCAGCCATATTTCAACAGGATAATGCGCGACCACACGTGGCACGCATTGTCCAAAGGTTCTTGGTCAATCACCAGATTGAATTGCTTCCCTGGCCTGCTTGCTCTCCGGATCTTTCACCGATAGAAAACATGTGGTCCATGGTTGCTCAACGATTGACCCAGATTACACCCCCAGCTGCCGAAACAGATCAACTTTGGCAACGAGTGGAAGCTGCTTGTTCTGCTGTACTCCAAGAACACATCCAAAGTCTCTTTGAATCAATGGTGAGGCGTGTGGTACTGGCGATCTCCAACAATGGCGGCTGCTCTGGCTACTGATTCTGGCATGAACCACACTTCACAGAAGTCTATAAATTTAATCATTTGATACTTGGTCAACATCTTATCTACAAAATAAATTTTGTTGTGCTATCTCTTGTCTTTCTTGTTGTTGCATTTACGGTGGCCAGTAGTGTGTATATATATAATTGATTATTTTAAATAATCAATTAAAGTGAAAAGTTTTCAATTAGTCAACTTAATACTTACGCCCTTTTTAAAAACCTTTTAGTAATGTTAATTTTTTTTTAGCTTTTATTTTAAATAATTGTTGCCTTCATAAAAATAAGAAAAATGTTCCCGCACTTAAGAAAAGACAATAACATAGTAGTATCAGCAAAGAGTTAAAATTATCAGAAACAAACCATAAGAATGTTTTGCAAGGAATTCAAGCAGATTGAAATATTTGTTAGCATAAACTTTAAAATTATCCAGAGAACAGCATTGTTGAGAATCCAAATGATTCAAAGTTGGAACAACTAAGAAATGTCACGTGGGAGTTCTAAAAATAATCAACAAGGCTAAAAAAGCAAGCACACATTTTTATCCTGCGAAGTTGTGTTTGTTATATTCAAAAAGATCTTGCTATTGTGATGCTAGTTTCTAGAGTTTGAAAACAATTGACTTTAGAAAATTGAATGTAAAAAATTCCAACATGTCCTCAGGCCGTGATATCATTATATCATGTTATCATTGTATCATTATATCATGATGTCATCATCATCTGATATCATATCAGATTCTGGATCATAATTTGATTTATTTGCTTAAACGACTGCTGAAACTGCGTTATTTCTTCAAAAGTTTTTTATCTGTTATCAATAGGTCAGCCTCTGTACCTTTACGGTGGCAAATCCTGATCCTTATAAACTGTCTAACAATCAATATCTCATTACAAATGTATGCAAATTAAAGTGCACATTTAAATATGTGCACGTGATTACTTTTTTATTTATTCCTTTTTAACTGTAATTATTACTACAGGTACTTTTAACTGCAGTGGAGTAAAATTCTTCCTTTAACACAGAGGGTATAGAATTATTCTAGACAAGTAACAAATAGTTAATATGAATGCTCTAACTGGGTAGTAGTTTACTTTTGTCATTTTTCGAATGCGAGTTCCCGTAACATAAAATACAGCATAAAGTAAATGCGGAGGAGTTCCTTATTTTACCTTAAAAGACGTGTAACGAAAAGAAAAAAAATGACAGGTCAATAGAAATTAATCATGATGAAATAACTTATCAGGCATAAAATAACTCAAAAACGTTGCAGAAATTCTTTAATGTCCCAGTACGTAAATCTGCTGCAATCGTTTCTAGTTTTAGCTGATGAAAATTTTGAATATTAACTTGTGTATTACATTATAAAGATCTAAAATCTTAATAGACTACTTTAATAGGGTATAGGATAGTATACAGTACAAATATTTTTCTAATTTGCAATTTTTATAATATCAAATTTTAACGTTCTTTTTATGATTATTTTTTTAATAAATATTCAGATAAGAATGTTCCGTGTTTTTTTCATGAACAGAGAAACCTTTTAGAGAAATCAGGTAGAGAATTGGTTTAAATAGTAACTTACATATTTTACAACAAGTTTTCAATTCATGCTCTACAGAATAAAATTGAATTTATATAATTCACTGAACGCAACAATCAATTCCAAATAGTTATTTGTTCTAATTTAATTTCTTTTGACGGGAATCAGTGTATAAAACATCAAAGTGTAAGTGAAAAAAAGTCCAACTATACCGAAAATAAAATTTCTTTTAATAGGGGTAATTTTCCATACCGTCAATACTATTCCCTTTTCCGTTAAAATAAGCAATCTTTGTTGATTGTAGGTCAAAATTTCTTTGTCCTCTGGCAAGGTCAAAGCTAAGGAACCAACTTCAGCAGATGCATCAGCTACCATTGAAGCTGACGAAGTCATAGAAAAGAATAACGCAAAACTGGTGAAGAACAAAAAGTACACTGATATTTGTTCCGTTGAATCGAAATATATACTGGGTTCGAGAACAGTATATAGTGAGATATACATGATGCAGAAATTGTAAATTATTGTTGTAAATACCAAAAAGCTTAAGGTATTGTCAATTTCATTAACCACTGATTGAATCATGGAGTAAGAATGCAGAATTTCGGCATAGTTAATGGCGTTCCTTTTTGATATACTTCGGGAGTAATGTTTTAAAATGCCTTTTACATTGGAACAAACGGCGATATAGTAAAAGGAAAATGTCATCATTGGAATTCGCCTGAACAAGACGATAGAAACTTGAAAAAGTCCTGAAACTATGTCGTTTTGTAATTTTTTCCGAAGGGAATATCCAAAAAGGTAGAAAGAAACATCGTGATAAAGCTTTCTAATTAGTAACTTGTATACAATCATGATAATCTGTGTTGATATACTGAGAATCATGAGAAGCTTTAACCATGGGATATCTCTGGATTTCTTTAAGCTTTTAAATGCTCCAAGCGTTTTGATGATATTTTTTAATTGATTTATTTTCAGTAAAAGAATAACTCGATGTATAATTACCACAACAATCAACATCATCATAGACCCAGATAAAATTGTGCTTGTTGTATACATAACGGCAGAAAGTGCCGTTAAGAACTCAACAAATGCAATAATTATATTGAGTAAAACGTTTAGAATGTAAAGTATTCGGGAAATAATATTCCCGCGTATTAGCGGAAAAATTGCAGTGCAACGAAACAGAAAAAATATGTAATCGTACGGTGTGATCATTTTTAAACAGAGTTTAGGGATTCAGATCAGTACAGGTTTAACCACAGGTTACATAATAGATGTTTACTTAAAGATGATTACTTCTTCGATTTCCAATACCAATTTATTTTAATCTCATAAGGACGCGTCAGTTAAAAAAATATTATAAAACAAATATTGGCTTTTTAATGCTTTTAATCCATTAGCCATAGAAAAAGCATCCAAGAAGGAATTATATTTATAAACTCACAGAATAATTATCAATAATGTATTAAATCATTGAGCACATTAATTTTCCATTTAATGTTTAATTTGTATCATCAGATCAGTTGTATTGTTAAATATGATAGTACTTGTATTTACAATATTGATTTTTTTATTTAGTGCATATGTTGCCAAACTGTGCTTCATTTTTTTAACAATCAAAACGGAATTTAACAGAAAGAATATATTTCTAAAATAAATAGTTTTTTAAATAAATTGTTCTCGAGGAAGATTATGAAAAGGAATTTTACTGATAAAGACATAGAATTCAATATCAAAACGATTTCACATAATTTATTTATTTCGAAAGGAGACACAATTACCATAAAATTACAAAAATATATAAGCTTGAATTATTTTAGATGTCAGGAGGGGTATCAGAATTTTTTTTAAAAAAAGACAATTAATGAGCGATTTCTTTTAAATAGGTAAAACACTCTACATAAATATTGCGGATTAAGATCGGAAATCAAATTATTATTTCCTATTTTCTTAAAGAATATAGGGTTCAAAAGCTGAAAACTGTTTTTGTTTAGAAAAGCACTTTGACATCAATAGTGTATTTAGACAGAAAAAAAAAGAACAAGGACGATGAAATTGATTCCGGTTTTTATTAATACTTCTTAGACTCATAACGGGGCTAGATGCAGAAAAAAATTTTAAAAAAACAGATGTGTCAATTAAAATTTTATAAAAAGTGTTTCATGGCTCTTTTTTTATATAATCTTTACACATCGTGTTATTGGAATAAACATACAAACTCAACACTTTCCGCTAAAGAGTCTATTCTTTGACTAAAAAATGAAGACAATGTATTTCAATAAAATAATGGGAATTAAAACATTAAAGGGAATCTCAAGAAAAAAAAAATCTCCCAATATATCAATTATTTGCTAGATATTTATAAAACTGTATTTATATTTATTTTTACAACCATTGTGATAAATATTTGCAAATACTTCATAAATAAAATTTTACTCTCAAATTGAAATCGGTTTTCTCTAAAAACCTGAAAAAATATATTTATTTGCAAAATAAATATTTGGCATTAGGAAAATTAATTCCCAAATAAATATTCTTGAGTAAATTCTAAACACAATAGTTCAGAAACGTCTGCTACGATTAGGGTATAATTAAATTATTGATTCAATCCCAGAACTATTGGACAGTGGAAAACAACCAATTTCAACGAAGATTTGGATTCAATTCGAATGTAGCCATTATATTTCACACACAAACATAAAATTTCAGTTTATCATTTCATGTTTTCTTGCAAATTCAATGGCTTCGGGTTTTTGAGCCTCTTGATTACTGTATGTCCAAAAGCAACGTTTGGAAATCGAATTTATCATACATACTGTGCTTAAAACATCGCAAGCATATATTGAAAAAGTAGCATATTTTCCGAAAAAGCTTGATGTTTCCTTCATTCTAGAGAAATGGATCAACTCTTCAATTACATATTTCTTTTATTCTACTGTAGCGCAGTTATTAGTTTGACTCCTGTTTCGAATAGAAAAATAATTTCGAGATTATTGTGCGTTACGGTTACATTTCTGAACGCCATTTTTATGTTAACCTTATCTTTGTCAGCATTATCTTTGACGATGCATTTGAAAAATATCGTTTTAACCTTATGTACAAATATCTCATGCACTTTACTTGTCATACTACGTTGCGTTCTTTTGAAACAGATCAATCAATTAAAGTTTATCACAGTACTTCTTGGAGAATTTAAGATGAATAAAGCGACTGAGAACAGCATGTGGCTAAAAGTGTTGATAATTATTACTATATTGTCTCAAACTATTCTGCTTGCTTATACAATATCTAGAAAAGAATCCTTAGACATTTTCAATTTCTTGTTTGGATATACAATTGAAGGAAAATTATACCGCTATGTAATATTGATTCTATTCGATATCAATTACATCTTTTTTTCCTTCATGCCACTCCTAACATTTGCGTTATTTTATACAACTGTGTGTTACAGAATAACTTGCATCCTAAAGCATTTCGCAGAAATTTTGACTGTGAAAAGGGAATTTAATTACGAAATGATTTTGCATTCTTACACAAAAATCAAGACAGCTGTTAATTACATTGACAACACAGTCGGGTTTCTCGTATTCACAACTGTCATGTATAGCTCTTGTCTTATGTGTTTTGCTCTATATTTCGCGCTGGATAACTTATACACAGATGATATCCGCCTTAAAATGTGCCATCTCATTTTGAATATTTTTGCGTTACTTATTGTTATGTGTGTATCAGCATCCATGGTAGGAGAAACATCGTCTGAAATTAGTTTTATAGCCTTAACTTTACCTGAAAATCGGAAAGGTTCTTCTTTTGATCAACAAAGATTCATCATGTTAGCTGAAAAGGAAATAACAATGACAGTGTGGAAAATTGTTCCCATCAGAAGAAGTTTTATTTTCAGTATAAGTGGTGTACTCTTTACTTATACTTTGATGTTTTATAATATGAATCCGATTAAGAAGAAATAGTTATGCACTGATTTAAAATACTTTTAGTCGAAAATCAATCTGTATACCACATATGAAATCGAAAATGGTGAGTAAGAATGATTTATATACTTTTTGCAATGCAAACTTTAAAGATATTTTCAGATTTCAAGAAGATACCAGTCGTGTTGAAAATTTACCTTTATGATAAAATGTTCCCGAATAACTTTTAAAGTATCAGATTGATTGGAAAGAAAGCTACGATTAATTTTTGAACGTTGAAAAAATGAGAATGTGACAAATTATATATAAATTGCAATTTATGCTTGGAATTTTATATTTTATCGAATTACTCCAATTATTTATTTTTCAAGTATTGTTAATGTATCTCACCAAGAATATTGAAGACAGTATATTATTCACTGTTAAATACAACATTTCATAAAATTGTAAACAGTAAAGAATAAAAAGCGAACAAAGTGTTTTTTTTAATTAAACTTTCTCAGGCTTAAAAATACAATCGAGAGATTCAAAAAGAATTTTGCCTTTTTCTAAAAAAAAAACATTTATAAATAGTTTAAAAACAACGGAACAATACAAGTAAATTCAAAACTTTTGAAATTTTAGTAAAATTATGAGTCTTATTCGATACATCTCTCATTCCTGAATTACTTCATCATTTATTTAAAATTAATACATTATGCTGTACAAGAAAATTTCTATGTAATTGTTTGATAGCAAATAATTCCTGAAGACGTTATTAGATTTTTTTTAATAGTTAAAGATTATTCCTTATATAATTTTAACTTTCGTTCTGGTTAAAAAAAGCTCAATAAAGATTTCGATATATACTAAAATGTATTCACAAATATTGGTTTATTTACAGTTTATAGAATTTCTATTTACTAAACTAGTTATTCAAATTACTCAATTTTTTTAAGATTATAATTCCGGTTATCTCAAAGCATTATTACGAAATTTATTTCAAAAAGACTTTTTTATAAAAAAAAATGTAATATCGCAGAAAATTGTTGCATTTCAATGGGTTGGCTTCCGTAAGTATATGCTGTATGTTAGATACGAATTTTTAATTATTCAATGCTCGACAGTTAGTTAACACTCTAACTTGGAATTCACAATGTACCACAAATTCAGTCCCTTTGAACTGCATTACAGATTTAAAACAGTTTCAGTTTATGCACTCTTTTTACTGGTAAAGCAAGAGATTTTCCATTGAAGCTAGAAAAAACAGAATCACAAAGATAGAGAAAGTGTATTTGCTCTCGGGAGAAAAAGAAAATTCATGAAAAGACAATAAAACCTCAAACTGTAGTAGCAAAAGTTAAGAGGCACCTATAAATTTACAGAGCGTGAAAATGTAAAAACTAAGTATTTTTTCTAATAATTGACTGAATAGGTAGAGTATATAAAACTATTAGAAATTAAAAACAATTTAATTAATTATTTTATAGAATGATGATTGAAAAATCATTAAAGTAATAAATGTGAGATGTCAGACATGTATGTATCTTTTTACACATTTAATCAAGTAATGCTAAATGTTTGAAACTACATGTACTAAATTTGTGTTGTTCTTTCTTATCCCACTTTTGATTGAGAGAAACATCTAGATCATTTCCATAAACCCGTGTTTTTAAATAATGAAGAACTGTAGCAGTACTTAAAAGCAGCTGGCTCTCATGGTAATCATTGCAAGCCAAGATGTGGACAGGAGAGGCATGGGTCACAATTCAATTCGGACAAGGAGGTTAAACGCATATCGTTGAGAGAGTCCACTGAGAAGCCTAGCAAGAATAGTTTCATCTCACCTACTGCTTGTCCCAAGCAAAGAGGGCTCAATTTGTAGGTGTAGTTAATGCTGCATTAGTAAAATTAATTAAAAATCTCTTGAAAACTTTTTAAGGTATCCGACTACGTTCGGAACCGTGATTTTGCAAAAGCGTATAAATGGATAATATTTATGATATTTAGTGTCACTTAATTAGAAAATGTATATAAAATTGTTTTAAGAAGATTATTACAATAAAAATTATTTAAGTACAATATTTTGACAAAAAATAACAAAGAATGACCAATTTTCAAAATATTCTCCTTCTGTGAAAAATGCTTCTATTATAATAATTTTTTGCCTGTATATAGTTCAGACATCTCTACAGAGGCTCAACAAGAATTTTTGAAATATATAACTTAAAAGGGGGTTTATACATATTTTACGACAACAGAGGGGAGCAATTTTAAGAAAAAACGCCGATAATTACTTCAATTGGTGGTAACTCTGAACATATTGTGAATTTTTCAAAAGTCCTAGTTCAGACACTTTGTGGAAGTCTTTACTTTATATAAGTGAAATATTATTATTTTAGAAGCGTTTTTTATAAAAGGAGAACATTTTGAAAAAAGATTATTCAAAGTTAATTTTTTGCCAAAATATTGTATTTAAATAATTGTTTTGTCAAAATATTGTATTTAAATAATTGTTTTGCAAAATATCATTAAAACAATTTTATACATGTATTCTAATCTCTGTGACACTAAATATCATGAAAATTATACATTTATGCATGCGCTTTTTTATAATCACGGTTCCGAACGTAGTCGGATACCTTAATTCGTTTTCAATTGGTTATAGAAAATGTACCGTACTTCTCAGAAGATGCATAAAATGCGTTTTCTTACAAGTACGGTTCATTACAAAAATTGCTGCTATATGATGGATGCATAAAATTCATTCATCACATAGCAGCAACTTTTGTAGCATATAGGTAGCAACAGTTTAAGCTTGCAGCACAGAGAGAGCACACCAAGTCTGTGGGAAATCAAATAGCAATGAATGGTCGGAAACGCTTTCCAGGGAGTTTTTAAATGATTTTTGAACATTGTTAGCTTTAATTTCTTTAAGTGCTTTTATTATCCACTCACACAATATATATTTAAGTTTTAAAAGATAGGAACTTTTTACACATGTCCATTTCAGATTTCTTCGTAAAAAAGGATACGTGTTATACGAGGAATATATATCTAAAAATTAAAAATTACAATTTGAAATTACAGGTGCGTATCACTCGCCAGAATATACGGGGGCTATCAATGAATATACTATTTCATAATTTTCCTCAACAAATGAAGTTGTGTCATTTAGCATTTAGTCCAGTGTTTTTCAAACTTTCAATACTAGCGACCCAATTTTCAATCATAATTTTTGTCACCCCTCCCTGTACAACAGTAATGTATTTACTGCAATAGAAATGCACTTTGACTCTAAAGCTACAATGCGATCTCAATTATAAACTGTATAAGTATTAAATTTTGTATATGTTACTTTTAAGTAATATATATTTTAAGAAGCAATCACTTAAAATATATGTTATTTTTCTTTCTCTAATTTTTCAAATTGGAACAGATTGCAAAGTGATATACTTAATTAAAGATTTATTTCCTTCAGCATCCCTTTCTCAAAGTACAAATGTCATTAGAAAAATAGTCTAGACTATGTTGCTCTCTATCATATCCATCACATCTGGCATTATCGGGTACGTTTGCATGAGTCTGGGCAACCTATCGGACGTCTGCGCAAAACATGTAAAAATGCTTTTTCTCGTAAAATTCCAGTCAGTTTTGGCCAACTCGATAATTCTATAGCTACCGAATCTATCTTGAATGAACATTTTATAGTTTGCACGTTAATTGTAATTCACGGTAATTAAGTATTTACGACAGTAGATTAAAACAAAATCAAACAAACATTATTAAGTCGTAAGCGAACATTCGACAATAATAAAGGATCAACAAGTTTACAGACGAGATTGGTTCCGAAAATTAAAAATCATGGAAATATTCTCAAAATTACTTAAATTTTGGATTTATCACTACTGAAGTAGATGATGAAAAAAAAGCCCCAGCTCATTATGTGTTAAAACTCACAAATCTGAAGAACAACATGTGAAAGTTGTTTTTCAAACCCTGTAAAATCATTTAGCCATGTTGGCAAAGAATTTTAAAAAGTATTTTCTTGGTGAGGACAACTTGCTAGCAAGTTACGAGTGGATTAGGGATCTATTTCAAAATACTCCAGAAGGACTCTCAACTTCCGAAGAAGAAATCTTCATAGATTTCACATCCAGTGAAAAATTAAAAGGCAATTTTGTAATAAATCGCTCTTTGAAATTTGGGTAGAGGTGCATGATGAATTTTCTGCACTGAAAACAAAAGCACTTCGTATACTATTACCATTTACAACAGAAGTAGGTTTATTCATATTTTACGACAACAGAGGGGAGCAATTTTAAGAAAAACACGCCAATAATTATTTCAATTTCTGGTAACTCTGAAAATAATGTGAATTTTTCAAATTTCTAGTTGAGCCTCTGTAGAGAGGTCTGAGCTATATACAGGCAAAATATTATTATAATAGTACCATTTTTCACAAAAGGAGAACATTTGGAACAAAGATCATTCTAAATTAATTTTTTACCAAAATATTATATTTAAATAAATTTTTTTGTCTAAATCTCCTTAAAACAATTTTATGTATGTATTCTAATGTGAGTGACACTAAATATCATGAAAATAATCCATTTATGTGCGTTTTTAAAATCACGGTTCCGAACGTAGTCGGATACCTTAAATTGTCTTATATCTAAAACATTCAGTACCTAATAGTTAATTCGTTAGTTCTCAGTAGTCAACTCTAAAATGGATAATTAATTTAAAACACATTACGTTTTCATTAAAATCAGAACTTTTATCTCAACATTAGCTCTTCAGATTTTTTTTTAAGTTAACTTCTTATATGGCACGTTGGGGAAAATTTTCGTTATGGATTACCTGTTACGGTTACGCGATGAAAGTAAGTTAAAGATGTATGAAGTTCAGACATTTACGACGTTTTTAAAAAATCTGTCGCGATTTTAACAAATATTCATATCATTACCACGAGACGTAATTTAATAATTTATATATTTAAACTAAAATAAATTCAAAACTCTAAGAAATTTATAATAATAAGTTAAAGAACTCAACTTGTATTGAAGCGATTTTGTAAATAAAAAGATTTATGTTTTTATGTATATGGCAACAGTGAATAAATAAATAAAAAGATTTAGAATGCCGAGTTTTTGTGTGGTTGTGAACTATTTAAACTAATCTGTTTTATTTTAACTTGGACGAAACAAAGGCCATCTATTTCTTTTTATCAAACTCAGACAAAAACAATTGCAGAATTGGAAAGATCATTTTTTTTCGCCACAAAATACGGTATAATTTTTTTCTACAAAATAAATATTTAATTTTTTACGATATTCTCTAAAATGAGTCAAAATTGTTACGTTTTTATGAAAATGATTTCTAAATCATTCCCGTTCAAATTCCTTTCGCGTTAATGAATTGATATCCTGCCCTAAAAAATATCATTCTTTTCTCCTTTAAAATCAGTCATTTGAAAAAGGAGAATGCCGAAAACTTTTTTTTTTTTACGTTTTTCAAAAAATACTCAAAATTTTAAGTAAATATTAATTAACTTCATTATTTATAAAAATAATCTCACGAAACTTTTTTGTGTGTAGAATAATATTATCTACAATATGTACAAAGATTAAAAAAATTGCTTAAAAGTTACGGTTTTTAAAATTTTTTTGGCGTTTTTCGTCTATTAGCCTTTTTACAAGAATTTTTTACTAAAAAACTATTTTTAGTTTTGTTTGCTTAAAAATTACTATTATTTTCAATCGATGTGTGAAATTGTAAGCCATTAACTTATAAATTAAGCCTTCAAAATATAAAAACTTTAATAAAAAGCGTGATTTTAAGAAAAGCCAAGGGTTAGGCGACGAAAACCAGTTTCGCGCCAAATTGGCAATCAACATCCATCTGTGTCATCACGTCCACTTCACATTCTCTTAGGGTTTACTCCAGAAAAACTGGAGACAAATGAAAATCACAGATTTTGACGAGAGGAAAAAATGCGAATGATTTTTTTTTGTTTCTATATAATGGCATCTATACTTAGCAACATTACCAACTACTTACAATTAGAAATTTACTATAATTGCAAAAAAAAAGAGAACATTTAATGACCAAAGAAGAATTCTAGGAATTAGTAAGAATGTCTAACGAATAACACACTCACAAAAAGGACTTATACTTCATGTTATTTCGTATCTTTTATCATCATATCCAACTCCATTTTAAATATTTTTTACCGGCAGTGCCGGATGCGGTAAAACAATAGTCATTAAACTTTTGATGGAAATTTATAATCGCTATACACAAACAATGATGAATACTGTCATACATATATATAACTTGTGCTTCAACTGGTAAAGCAGCAGTAGCTATTTCAGGAACGACTGTTCATATAGCTTTAAAAATTTCTTTATCAAGATTACTTCCGTTACATTCTGAAACTGCTCATCTATGCAGAGATCTTTTCAAATACATAAAAGTCATAATCATTGATGAGATAAGTATGATCAGTGCTCAATTGTTATTGAAAGTTGGTTCCAGATTAAAAACAAAAACAACTGGAAATTTTCAGTCAAATTTGGGTTGAATAGGTAATTTTTTAATGGATTTACGTCAATTACCACCAGTTCGTTCTACACCCATCTATAAGCAACCAAAACATACCATCGTTGGACCAATTTCTTGGCAAAATCTAAAATTTTATGATTTAAAGGAAGTCATGCGTCAAGCGAATCAACAATTTTTTTCAATACTTACAAAAATTGGAAACGGCGACCAACTTGAGAAAATAGAAATAACTCTGATTGAGTCTCCTTTTTGTATTGTGAAAGAAGCTTAATTAAGGTGTCCTCAAGATATACCATTATTCAACACTAACAATTCCGCCAATGAGTATAATAATAAAATATTGAATGTATATGCGGACAGAATAACTTCAACTGCAGAAGATGTATATATTGGTTGTACTTCAAAAGAACAAGAAACTTTCGTACCTCAAAAATTACATAAGATGTCATCAATTGATGCAATCAAACACTTACCAAACAATTTATGTGAATAATATTTATTACATGATTACCACAAATATTGATGTGACAAATGGATTGGTAGATGGTACAGTTGGAAAGCTAGTTCATGTAGAAACAACTCATAAAGGATTAGTTAAGATAATATGGCTCGAGTTTCCAGTTTTACCTCAAATAGGAAGGAAATTAAGATGTGCAAAAAGACCATTTCGCCTTACCTCTACAAAATAACAGAATAATATCAACGACAAAATCAAATACTATGATTGATGCAGTGTTTTCGAGATTCTTAAATGATAATGAGTGCAAAACCTAAATTTCTTATTTTAGCTACCACAAGCCTTTGATAACAAAAGTATCAATTGAAACACCCATAAGCATAATGGAAAGAGACTAATAATAATGATAGTTTTTTTGTAAATATATGCAATAATTTTGTTTTAGTATTATGTATTCAAAATGAAAATTTGGTTTATACGTAAACCTTTCCCATTCTAATTCTTTTTTAAATGCAGTTTGAAATAATAATGATAATAATAAATTTGTTAATTATATATAAGATTACTTTAAAATAAAACTTTATTATACAATTCAACACATATAAGCCAAAGAAGTTAACTTCTACAGTGTGTTTACACTGATATACGCACACATTTTTTTCAACTCTTTTCATTGATCGTTACCATCCAGAAAATTCAGACTTACTTGTTCAACATCACAGCTACAAGTACCAAAGAACTTTCTATTTCAGATACGGGATTAAGGGTTGTTCTGTGACTCGTAAGCCATGATAAATAAGTACATGCTTAATCCCGTTTTATCAAACGTTCCTGCTCCCACCACACAGAGGCGACTTTCAAGACTAGAGGAGGAAAAAAAATATCTCTAGATTATCTTATTAAACAGGCGATAAAAATAATTACATTTCGTTGTCGTAGGACGCGATACCTCTTCCGGAGAGCGATATGTTCCTTATAGTAAGGTGACCATTTTTTTTACAATGAAAAGGAGGACGAAAAATTCAAGAAAAATTTACAACTTAAATATATGAAACGTTCTATTAATTCAAACAAAAATATGCTAATTACGCTTACATTCTTTTTAATTATTATATTAAAAGAGTATTTTTCGGTTGAAGAACTTTTTTGTCAATATATCATTTTCTAACATACCGGAAAGTTCGGGAAAAAAATATCCTTCATACTGAATTTTACGGTAAGCACTGTAGCTAAAATATTAACGTGCAATTTTGATTTCTCACTGATCTCTTCACAAAAATCATTAACCAACCGAAAAAATCTCTTTCAACTGCTGCATTAGTTCCAGGGCAGCACAACGCAAACTCAACAAGAATAATTACATTTTCATATGAAATGTGTTCATTTTTGAAGTTGTTTGAGTAATTTCACACATATTTTACCCATTTATCAGTATGTTGATTTTCCAATTGCTCTAATTTATTAGAATTTTACTATACATTCAGTCTTCTTTTACTTAAACAGACAATAGTCACCGATTGTAATATCAGGCATTTCTTTCGATAAAAACTCAACGTAATTTTCTATATCTGCCCAATTTACTTGCGACAAAGTCAAAAAATACCATTGAAAACTGTTATTTCCTGTGATATTTGTTTCAGACCAGTCTTCGACATTTTGGAAACATGTTTGGTTCATCTCTCAATACAGAGATTAACAGATCAGTTTTAAAATATTGAAAAGAAGGACAAAAAGGAGGACACTTTTGAAGGAAGGACAGAACCTATAAAACGAGGACTGTCCTCCCTAAATGAGGACGATTGGTCGCCTTACTTATATTGAGTAATGTCCATTTCCTTCAAAAATATCTTGTTGTGTGCCTCGTCTTTTCAGGCAAAAATTTTTCTTCGCTTCTGGATATCTGATAGTTTGTGATATTTGTTTTGAGATATTAATGACTTTTCCTCTTTAAGCTGCACGTGTACAGAAAAGGGCACAAATAGGGGGCACTAATTTACATACCGTATAGACAAGGAAAAGAATGATTGTTACACGTTTTATTGCATTGTAAAGGAAACTTATGAAAATAGATTTTTTTTTGCAGCATTTTGCTCTTTCAAATTTGCTTTTGTTGTTTCTTAATTGATACAGACTTCCTAATTTTTACAATTTCATTCACTAGTATTTGTTTCATATCAATTATTTTCCTTAAATGTTGGTACATCACATTCTAAAAACATTTTTGTTTTTGGAAGAACTTTAAAAGGTTTTCTGAATAAAAGTAGCATGATCGTTTCTTATTCAAACGAGCAAAGCAAATAAACATTTTGACCTTGACTGTGACTGAAAAAGAGAGAGAGGTCTTTATCCTCTGTCATATAGTCTACCTTTCCTTATAGAGTCACTTTTCCTCGTGACATCAAGCTGTTTAAGCACAACTTTTTTCGAGGTGATTACATTGAAATACAAATTTATCAAAAATTAATACGAAATTGTCATGAACGAATTTGATTTTATACGTATAACATCTTCTATTTTGCTAAAAGTACAAAAACTTCCATCGGTACTAAACTTTAACTCAACGTGTATGGAGTGAATGAATATTGATGGGAGGCCTTCGGTCCCTGATATACAATTTTAATTTTGCATTTGCCCTGTTTACAGGGAACAGGGATTAGTAAGAATGTGGGTGCGTCTAGGTTCAATGCACTTTATGTCCGGCAAGGTTGTATTCTTACGCGGATTGTTGAGTCCAATCAGGGTGGTAGATTTGATGGTAATGAATTCGTAGCGGATCTTTTTCGAAGTGGTGCGGTCAGCTTTAAAAGCACTGCCACACCATTTCTCGTGGCTTTTCCCCTTATTTTATATATTTCCAGAAGTACCAAACCCTCTGGAAAAAGAACCCCTTGCCCCGGGGTCACTCCCCATCCAAATCCTCCCTTCACTCAGATAAGTATCGTTCTTTTTAATATTGCTTTCAGTATGTTTTGATAATAAATACGATTGTTTACTTTATACGACCGGATTTTTAATTTTTGTGTATAAACTTAGTTTGTTAATGGATGATTCTAGTTTATTTATACTTTGGTCATGATGCGATGTGAAATTATGGAACCAAGATTGATTTAAGAATTAATAAGTTAAAATAGCGTCGCATCAATATTAACGTCGTACTCTTCAGCTACACGAGGGCTTTCAACGTGTATAGAAAGGAAATCTGTATTTACGAAGCTCAACTCAACCAGTACAAAAAAAAAAGGCAATAGTTAATATATTTCATAGAAGAATTTTATTTCTTTCTAGTTTATGTTACATTGCAACTGCATTGATTTTATCGAAGGATTGACAATTAATAAAAATCTACTCCAAACCGTTACATGGTAATATGTATGACGTAAAAAAATAATTTAAAATATAAGAAGTATATTTTTGATTTTAACATACCCGTCTTGACAGTGTAAGAGAAATAATTTTCATGTTTTTTAATCCTTTAACACTCACAGTTTTTGAAGAAAAACTCAGCGAAAAGGTTAATTTTTTATTTAAAAAACATATTTTACAGCCATATTTTGGTAAAAAACAAGAAAATAAATAAAAAATTAATAAATAAAATTATTTTAATTTTGAATTATAATCCACATTGCAGATAAGAGCCGTATATTACAATCTTGGATATACATCGGTTTATAAATTTTTTTCAAATAGCTGTTTTGAAAAATACGTATTTTAATGAGTAAATATGTTATTTGTACTTTTTCTATAGTAATTTACTGAAAGTAAGCATACAAAATACTTTCTGATATAATAAAAATATATAATAGACTTATAAATGTATCAGTACTGTACAATGTATATTTTAGTATTAATTTAACAATACAAAGTTAAGAACAAGTTTGATAATTACCAGTCACCCCATGGGTTTGTATTAACCCTTATCTTGATAATTTGTACGGTTTATAAATAATTCCGTAACTGCCGATTAAAAGTTACGCTATTCGCTCCTCACCGTTTAACACGTAGACGAGCGTATTTTGATGTTTTTTTGAAGGGAAGAAAAGAAATAAAAAAGCAAATACTCTGAAATAAATAAATTCTTGGCAAACACTATGAAGGTTCTTTTAGAGCATTCCAAAGTCGTCGGAATAATTTTATGGATGACACTGCACAGAAAAGATCGTACTTCGGAGAGACGTATATATACGTCCAGAAAATTAATGCTTTGTCTGAGTGAGATGTTTTTATACGTCGGTGGCACATAAGAAGTTAAAGTCGAAAATATTGTAGATTTAGTGTCAAAGTATAGTATTATTGAATCCAATACATTGTTATTGTATGGAGGGGGCGCGATGAAAAAGAAGTTTGAATAGTAGGTCACGTATATTGAAAGCACTGCTTTACATTCTAAATGTTTTACTCAATTTAATTATTGCATGTGTTGAGTTCTTGACAACAGCTTCTGCTGCTAGATATAAAGAGTGTTTTTTTCCAGGTATAGAAGTTTAAGTTGGCATTACTTTCCAAGATGGCAACCGATTTAACAGCTGTCAAGTGATTTATTCTCAGTTTGGTTTGGCAATTCATCAAAACGATCATCAAGCAAGGCGTAGATTCGTCGAATGGGCCCAAAACGAGATTGCCGTTGTTCCCGATTTTCATAAGCGAATTTTGTTTAGCGATGAAGCGCACTTCTGGTTGAATGGCTACGTCAACAAACAAAATTGCCGCATTTGGAGTGAAGCTAATCCACAAGTGTATGTCGAAGCCCCGTTGCATCCAGAAAAACTGACTGTTTGGTGTGCTTTATGGGCTGGTGGAATCCTTCTTCAAAAACGATGAAGACCACAAGGTTACAGTCAATGGTGATCGGTATAGAGCCACGATTACTAACTTTTTCATTCCTGAATTGAACAATCATGATGTCCAGGAGCTGTGGTTCCAACAAGACGGCGCAACATGTTACACAGATCGTGCCACGATCGATTTATTGAAAGACACGTTTGGTGACCGCCTAATTTTACGTTTTGGACCTGTGAATTGGCCTCCAAGATCTTGTGATTTAACACCGCTAGACTCTTTTCTGTGGGGCTATGTAAAGTCATTGGTCTATGCGGATAAGCCACAAACGCTTGACCATTTGGAAGACATCATTCGCCGTGTTATTGCCGATATACGGCCACAAATGTTGGAAAAAGTCATCGAAAATTGGACTTCCAGATTGGACTACATCCGAGCCAGCCGTGGCAGTCCTATGCCAGAAATCCTATTTAAAATGTAATGCCACAAGATTATCTTTCGAATAAAAAAATTCATGTCAATCGAATAATACATCGTTTTTTTATTGCAATTTAAAGTTCCATACCTCTAAAAAAATACCCTTTATAACAAGTGCATTTTTATCTGTTTTTATGATGATGTTTGTTGTTGTGATAATTGAACGCGGAATTAATATCTTACTGAAAATGAATCAATTAAAAAAATATCCTCCCAACAGTTAAAGGATTTAAATGCGTTAAGAAATTCGCACATATGTCATGGTGAAGAGGAATCGGAAATCTCTCCCTCTCTCTATAATTGCATTGTCAAATCGGCTATTTTCGATACACCTTTTCTCAAAATCTGTTATATGTATATGCCTGAAATTTTTCATTCAATTAAAATAGACCTTTCTCAATATACTAAAATGAGCTTTTAGCTAATTTTGAATTTTTTCACAATTAATAAAATATTTTATCAAAAATAGTGAAATTTAACCCATTTTTCAGATAACAAAAAAATTGTTAATTATACATTTTTGAGTTTTTTACAAAAAGCTCATTCCAATATATATTAGTCATCATTATAAATATATCATAAAAAATTTACATACCTGTGAACAGTAGTTTCTCAGAAAAGGTACATCGAACATCAAAATTTACATTTTGAGATAATTTTATTTTAATGTATACAGTGAGGCTTCTAATCGGCAGGTAAATAAAAAATATAAAGCTCAATTTAAAATAAAAGATAAATGTTTTGGTATATATCAGACATTCAACTGTTAAGCAAAAACGAAGTATTTTGTTTACATTTTTCGCCATAAAAATGGGTGGTGCCCAGTTTCAATGATTACTTAAAAATAGATTTTAAGGGATTCTAATTACCCTAGAGATTAAAGTAAGGTATTTTTAGAAAGGTTAAAATCTATACAATTTTAAATATAAAAGTATCAAATTGTCAAAAAAAATAAGACGTTAGCTTTCCAACACTCCTTAAAAAACTTGTCATTCTTCTCAATATATCCACACAGATTATCATGATTGCATAAAAGTTGCTTAATTAGAAGATGCATCACGATATTTATATTTTTTAGATATACACTTCAAAAGACAATTACGCAACGATAGTCTCATCATGTTTTCATGTTGCAATCCTCTTGTTTGTCGAATTCCAATCGTGATGCTTTCTTTTTACTATGTTGCCATTTGCTTAAATATTAGAGGCATTTTAAAACATTTCGTCCTAAACTACACTCTTGGACAAAAAAATTAGAGCACCAAGAAATAATTGCGGGATCGCAACAAAACTAGACATAAAGGTGCATGTCGATGAGATATGCAAAGGATTAGAAATGCAACGTGATTGGGCTTTATGTACAGCCAGTGGAGGGCGTTTAACGTCGTTCTTCGCGGAGTATAAAACAGGTAAGCAAAGCTTGTTTGAATACGCTGAATCGTTTATAAAGGAAGGGCTGAGGTTGACATGCCATTACGCCAATTTCGAAGACAATATGAGCAGCTGTGGTAGTTTGAGAGGGGGAGAATCATCGACATGATGGAAGCTGGGTAGTCAGCTAGGTGAGTAACTCTTCCATTAGGCCACTATGATTTTGTTGTGATGAAGTGTTGGGACCAGTGAATCCGAGAGATGTCATTTACACAAAGATCGGGCTCAAGACGCCGTCGACAGACCAAGAGGACAGCCACATCGTAAGAAATGCACTCGTACAGAGAATAGCTTCATCAGCCGCTGTCCAGGCATAGGTAGCAGCTTCACTAGGGACCTTTGTGTCTTCTCGAACCATACGAAGAAGCCTGGCTGAAGGACATTTGGGATCGCGAGACCCATTAAGTGTGCTGCCCTTGACGCCCTACCATCGACGCCTCCATTTGGAGTGGTGCCGCGCAGGAGGAAACTGGACTACAGCAGAATAGAACCAGGTCGCCTTTAGCGACGAATCCAGATTCAATCTCAACAGTAGTGACAATCGTGTTCGTGCGTGGAGACCACGTAGTGAACACCTCACTATTTCCTTTGCTTTATAACGACACTCCGTTCCCACAGCTGGTGTGATGGTATGGGGTACCATTGCCTACAATACACTGTCACCCGTAGTATTGATCCGTCGCACCGTGACTGCCCAGCGGTATCTCCATCTGCAACCACATGTGTTACCACTCATGCAACGGCTCCAAGGAGTCATTTTTCAACAAGACAATGCTCGGCCTTACACGGCAAGGGTGTCGCAAGACCATCTCTACACTGTTACTAACCTTCCTTTGCCTGTCCGATCTTTAGATTTGTCTCCAATTGAGCATGTTTGGGATAATTTAGGACGACGAGTTGGGCGTCCCACGAGTTTGAACGAACTAAAGCAGTGCTCCTCAAACTTTCAATACTGTTGCCCCCTTTTCGATCACAATTTTTATCGCGCCCCCCTTATACATTAATAATGTACTGAATGCAATAATAATGCACTTTGATGCTAAAGCTACAATACGAGATCTTAATTATAAACCATACAAATTAGTAACATAATTTTTAAATTTTGTATACTTCTTTTATAAGCAAGAATAAATAAATAAATAAATAAAATAATAGGAAAATTATTATGTTAATTTTCCTTTCTCTAATTTTTAAATTGAACATATTGCAAAATTCGGTGGCTGCTTAGAAGACAAAATATGGATATCTGCTAAATATAAAAAAAGAATTTAGAGGGTCAATTTTTCTAATCACATAAGCATTCCTTATAAAAACTTTGCTTTGCAAGACAAGCCCATGGAAGTCGTTAATACTTATTAAACTTGTTCTTCATTTAGTATTAATTAATTTGTTATAAAATACTCTGTGCAGCACTGATGCATTTAAAGTATACCGGCTGAAGTGCCGAGTTCATTTGCAAGAAAATAAAACATTATTTATGATATAATAGCTGAATTGTAAGGAAAGCAAAGCCAAGTGCTCGACAATGTTTACAAAAATATAAAATGATGTTTTTAAAATGGTTGCTCAAATTAAAATTAGTTTTAAGCGAGTTGTAATTTTAAGCCTCACAGAATTAGTATTTATAATTGATGTTAAATAATGAACAATAATATAAATTTCCGATGAAGAATAATTGTATTATTTTTAATATTTAAAGCGAAAAGACTTCAACATGTTTTAACCCGGGAGCAGGCGCGCACCCAATACGGTCGAGCGGGGTTATTGAGTCACCCCAATCCTTTTTTTTTATAATTAATTTATTGTACATGATACAAATCATGATTTCAGTGAATAATTTAACTAGGAGAATGTTTACTTACCAACTTTCAAGAACTTTTCAATTTTTCTTTAGTAACAAATAAGCAGTTTTGCCAGAATTACCGATTTCGTAATCTGTGTGTCCCGCGCGACCACTTCCAGGTAAAAATTGTATTCATCATGATAATATGTATGTTACTGCTAAAAAAATTATGTAAAACGTTTTTTTGCATGGATAAAAGCGCAACAGAGAAATACATAACTACAACTTCCCTAAATGAGAAACAAACACGTAAGAAAGGGGTCATAAATAACTGTATCAATAACTTAGAAAGTCATACAGATTACAGCTATGATGTGCAGCATTTCAAAAATAATGACAGTGATGAATTTTTTATGTTCCTAAATTTCTTTGATTCTGGGATCTGTTTTTTCTCTGAAAGAGTTATATGTTAGGCTTAAAAAGAATGCGTAATAAAAAAATCTCTCATTATGGGATTACAGCAAATCAAATAAAAGTTTTTTTAATTTTGTTATAGGATCAAAGATAGCTAATTAGGTATTGAAGAAGTTTTTATTTTTGATGACTTAACATCGCGTGCCTATAAATTATATCTGAGTAAAAATGCATTTTTTATTATGTCTGAAAGTATTTTGTTTTAATTAATTCCAGTAAATTAATTATTTTTAAATCTTCTATTTTCGATATGCTCGCGTCCCCCTCGTAAGGTTATCGCGCCCCCAGGGGGGCGCGCCCCACAGTTTGAGAAACACTGAACTAGAGGCAAGGTTACAGCAAATATGGAACGAAATCATACAGAACTTGTATGCCTCAATGCCCGATCGTATCGCATCTTGCATTCGTGCTAGAGGGGATTCAGCAGGGTATTAAATCCTCCGTTCTTTTGCCTTTTTCTCTGAAAGATATTATCCTTTTTCTTTGATTTTCTAATCATTTACTTATATCAAAGTATTCATTACGTATGTAAAATTTCGTTTCATTTTGACGACTTCTTCTTGGTGCGCAAAATTTTTGTCCATGAGTGTATACAAAAAAAGATGATGCTTTTAACAATGCTAAAATTCTGCATTCTTACTTTATTATTAAATCCGTTGTTAATGAGATAGATAACACCATAGGTTTTCTCTGGTATTTACAAAGATAATTTACAACTTCTGCAGCATGTATATCTCACTCAACCTCATGTGTACCTCACTCAAACCAAGTATATTTTACTATCCAATGGGGCAAATTTCAGTGTAATTCTTGTTCTTGAGCAGTTTTGCATTATTCTTCGCAATAACTTTATTTGGGACGATGATTGATGAGGCATCTGCAGAAGTTTGTTCCTTAGCTTTGATCTTGCCAGAGGACATAGAAATTTCGAGCTAAAAGATTACTTATTTTAGCAGAAACGTAAAAATGTTGTTGATGGTATGGAAAATTAATTACCCCTATTTATCCCCTTCACTTACACTTTGATGTTTTATACACTTTTTTCCTGTTGAAAGGATTTGTATTGTTACAAATAATCGCTTGGAATTGATTGCTGACACCAGTGAATTATATAAATATTCAAATTCTTTCTCAAGAAGCCGAATTGAAAACATTATAAAACATGTATGTTGCTATTCAAAAAAGTTCTATCTTAGTTCCCTAAAAATAACCTTGATTCTATGGAAAAACAATGATCAACTTTTTCATGGTCGTTCATTTCGAAAATTAAACATAAACATGTCAAAATGTTATACCATAGACATTAACAAATTTGAATGATTGCTGTACTTAACGATTCCTCGTTCAATACTCTATTAAAATTTTAGATCTTTACAAAATATTACAAAATAATTTATATTACTTTCGATCTATAATGTTTTGGTAGTTACCCATACATCGTATTATATACCAATAAATTCAAATATTAGCATACTTACCATCTATCGACAGTTTTCAATTCGGGATCACATTGTTTTGTGCCAATGTATGAAGAAGACATTGCCAATGAATAATTTTAGATGACAATAAACAACTTCAAACGTTTAACCCTCATCTCTGTGTGGTTTTTTATATAACGGTATAAATCAATAATGGATGTAAATGAAGAGTTTTATGATATCACTTACCCTAGTGCTTTTCAGACTTTCAACATTTGCCACCCAATTATCAATTTTAATTTTCATTTCGCCCTCCTCCATATGAATGCAATAATATGCACAATAACAATGTATTGAATGCAATAATATGCACTTTGAACTAAAGTTACAATACAATACGACTTCAATTATAAATCGTAAAAAGTATCAAGATAAATATTAAATTTTGTATATAATTTTATATATGTGACACGCATGGGAGAGGAAGAGTCACTAGTAATTATTAAACTTGTTCTTAACTTTATATTGATACTAGCCGTTACCCACCCGCTTCACTGGGTATTTCACGATGTTGTACATATGTATACTGCTACATATATATTAATTATTGATATCAAGCAATAAGAATTCGATTGTATTGAAAAATATATTTATACCTGTTATACTCTCGCTCCTTGATATAAAAAGAAAATAAATTATAATACCTAATTTCTATTTATATCTAAAATAGAAGAAGAAAAATTGTTTTCGCTCACACTTAACCTAACAATCAAGTGGATTTCCACAAAAGCAACGTTCAGTGGATCTCTACTCCATAAAATAAACATGCGTGCTAAATTTTAAGTCTAAATCTAACAGAGCAAAAACGGAATTTTTATCATCAATACCTCGTTGACAGCATTCTTAGCGGATTCCAATTCAACAAAAAAGAAGCATGCAAAATAAATTTTATTATTATAGTCTTAGCAGTTCGAAAACGGGAATTTTGTCTATCAATACGCCCCAATAACTCTCCCCGCTACCCCCTGGAATTGATTTCCGTAAAATCCATTCTTAGTGGAACTCTATTCAACTATAAAGAAAAAAAAGTGCTCAACAAATTTCAAGTAAATGGGTTAAATTCTAAAACAGGAATTTTTCTATAACAGTCCTTAATCCCTCGCAACCACACTCCTTTGGGGATCCGTTTTGCAAAACTCTTTGTAAGAGGAACTTTATTCCATGAACGGAACATACCTTTTAATTTTCAAGCAGGTGATCTATTAGTTGAAAAGCGGAAATATTTATCTATTACTTCCCTTAATCCCCCTCAGTGACCCTTGGGTATCAATTTTCCCCAAAACTATTTTGTGGTGGATCTCTACACCATGAAAGGAAATCGCTTACCAAATTTTAAGACTGTACGTCTAATAGTTTAAAAATGGAAATAATTATCTTTAACTTCCCTTAAGCCCCCGCAATGCCACTTAGGAAACGATTTTCACAAAACCCATCTTATGACAGATCTCTACTCAGTGAATGGAATCTCCTTACTCAATTTCAAGATTTTACGTCTAATGGTTTAAAAAAGGAGTTAATTGCCTATATCGCCCCTTAATATTCTACAACGCCACTTGGGAGTCGATTTTGACAAAACCCATTTTGTAGCGGATCTGTACTCTATGAAAGGAATCCGGTAATCAAACTTCAAGACTGTACGTCTAATAGGTTAAAAATGGAAATAATTATATAATAACGCCCCTTAGGAAAGCGCCCTCAACGCGGATCCTACTTGAGGTCGATTTTCGTAAAAATCATTATGTAGGGAATCTCTACTTTATGAAAGAAATATGACAAAACCCATTTACCAAGTTTCACGACTGTACATCAAATAGTTTAGTAATGGAAATAATTATCTATAACGCCCCTTAACCCCCGTAACGCCTCTTGGGGTTCGAACTTTGCAAAATCCGTTCTTAGCTGACGTCTACTCCATGAAGGGAACCTACCTACCAAATTTCAAGTTTGTAGGTTTAATAGTTCCAGAGATATCGTGATTAGTCAGTCAGTCAGTCAGTCAGTCAGTGAGTCGCTTTTCTCCTTTATATATATAGATATAATATTATGAGCAGTGTGTATTGATGCGTTTATAAGTGTATTATATCAGTGTAAACATGTGTATTTTATTTTTTATTATATCAAAATATATTTTGTTTTGCTTCCTATCAGTAAATTAATAATTTTTTTAAAAAATAATCTTTTATTTTCGACTTTTTGAAATGCTCACGCCCCCCGTAGGGTTATCACGCCTCGCCTAGGAAGTGAGCTCGCTCTACAGGTTATGAAACGTTGATGTACCATAAGTTTCTGCATGTCTTTTTCTAAAAATATTTTATATCGTCGATTGTTACTAAAAATATTTTATTGTTAAAGCGGGCTTTTTACCTGTTTTCTATTGCATTTTTCTCAATTGCTGAAAAATCTTTTAAAAAATGTTTAAAAAAATATTAAAAATTAATAAAGTATGGTTTAGTGATATAATATGTTTGTCATTGTTTTAGGAAAGTTTCAGTGTTATATTACCCTTATTTTCTGTTTAATACATTAACTAGCTCCAAATTTTATTTTATTAAAACCTGCTTACATTTCAAATATTATGATATAAAAAAATGATAAAATAGTGATATCGGTTTTTATTAGTGGAATCTCAGATACTGATAATGAGGCTAGGTATGAAAAAAAAATTAGGTGCTTTTTTTTAATATTCTTTATATACTGTGTGGGTCGAGAGAGAAACATCCCACAAAAATTTATCTCATTCTGCTCAAGCGCTCACTTTTTCAGTAAGAAATGAAGACAATTTATTTATATAAAATAATGGGATTAAAAAAAGTAGAAGAAATCTACAGAAAAACGAAATTTTCCAATGTATCAATATCTGCCCGATATTTTTAAAACATTACTGACATTACTGATATTTATTTTTACGGTACCTTGTGATAAATATTGGCTGAAATAAGCAATTTCTTCCGAAATCGTATTTTGCTCTAAAAAGATAATAGACTTTTCGTAAGACCTGAAGAAATATTTTTATCTAACAAACATTTTTTTTTTACTTGGTATTAAGAAAAATGTTTAAGAAATAAATATTGCTGAATAAATTCAAAGCTCAATAGATGAGAAACAGTTGCTACACTTAGTAGATGATTAAATTATTGGTTAAACCAGAAATATCGAACAGTGTAAGCCGATCAATTTCATCAACAATTTACATTATATTTCAATAAGGCCATGATGTCACACAAAAATTTTCAAAAAATAATTTCATGTCTTCTTGAAACTTTGATGGCTTCAGGTTTTTGAATCTTTTGTGTATTCTATGTTGCAAAAATAACGATTACAGATCGAAGACATCATGCATACTGCTTAATACACCTTCTGCAGACATTAAAGAAGTATTCTACTTAGCGAAAAAGGCCCATACTTCCCCTTATTAAAGAAAAATGAATAAGCCGTTCAATTTCATATTTCTTTTGTTATACTGCAGGGCGGTTATTTCCTTAAGGTATCCGACTACGTACGGAACCGTGATTTAAAAAAAGCGCATAAATGGATAATTTTCACGATATTTAGTGTCACTTAAATTAGAATACATGTATAAAGTTGTTTTAAGGTTAAGTTGTTTAAATTTATTTATATAAATATAATATTTTGGCAAAATTTTAACTTAGAATAATCTTTTTTCCAAATGTGCACCTTTTGTGAAAAATGCTTCTATTATAATAATATTTTACCTGTATATAGCTCAGACGTCTCTACAGAGGCTCAACTAGAATTTTTGAAAAATTCATATTATTTTCAGAGTTACCACCCATTGAAATAATTAGTGACGTTTTTTTCTTAAAATTGCTCCCCTCTGTTGTCGTAAAATATGAATAAACCCACTTCTAAGTTGTATATTTCAAAAATTCTAGTTGAGCCTCTGAACAGTGGTCTAAGCTATATACAGGCGAAATATTATTCTAATAGAACCATTTTTCACAAAAATAGAACATTTGGAAAAAAGATTATTCTAATTTAATTTTTTGTCAAAATATTACGTTTAAATAATTTTTTTTGTCAAAATGTCCTTAAAACAATTTTATGCATATGTTATATTCTATGAGACACTAAATATCATGAAAAGTATCCATTTATGCGCTTTTTTTAAAATCACGGTTTCGAACGTAGTAGTATACTTTAATAGCAAGATACACGAATTACAAGGAGATTATCAATATCGATCCTTTTATTACAGGATCAAATCTACTATCCCACTTAATTTAATACTAATTCATCTATAGTGATCAATCGTCACTTTAAATCTTTTATTTATCAATTATTTTAAATGCTCTATAAAATGTTATAATACCTGATCAGTAGCAATCAATTTTATCTCACTGTGTTTTCTCTCCTTCTCCTCATTGATAGCTAGAAAACCTTGACTATATATATATAGTAGACTTAATTTGAAAAAAATATCATGGTTTCTTCTTCAAAAGGGTTGGTTGTGAATAAACACGAATTGAGAGCCCAAAGATTTCCCCAAGAGGATTAGAAGAAGGTACGTGAATAAATTCGTCACATATTTAAGGCTACATTTTTTTTCATTCAAAATGCATTTTAAAAGCAACACTTTTACTTTAAGAATAATACGCCCCTCATTTATGAAAAAACTATACCTTTAAGATTCCGACATGAAATAAATGAACTATCAACTATACAATTTACCTGGCGTTAGCTAAAAACATTTTTGTAATTAACTGGATATCGAATTTCGATAAAAATTGACAGAATCGATTGAAATCTGTCGTCATTTTGTCAAGGAAAAACGTTCTAAGAAAAGCGGTGGTTATCGAAAATATAAGTTACCCGATGGAAAGCTTCTCAACAACTACTAAAAGCGATTAATTTCAGATGATTCACTTCGTAGAGATATGCAACATGTACGATAAGCATGAAAAAGATCATATTAAAATGTTCCAGCCATACAATTATTTATTTTTTCTTTTTCACTGCGCTGCAATATTTCCGTTAACTCCAGATTCAGAAGCAAGTGTCATTGCAAGATTATTTCATATTCTACTTGCAATATTTAATGCAATGATAATATCTCTTACGTTCTCAACCACATTATCGTCAGCGTTAAGTGCAAAGAGCTCCATTCTGTCTGTATCTGTTATGCTGTTATCTATGGTGAACATTTTGCACCGCTTGGTTCTGATGAAGAAAATGAACGAGTTGAAAAACACTGTCAGTGTCCTCATTGGATTGAAACTCCAGCGCAAATCGGAAAACATTGGATGGTTAAAGATTCTTTTGACCATTTTTATTTCATCTCTCTTTCTTATACTTTCACTGAAATTCATTAAAAAGGACGCATTCTTTGATATATCTATCACTTTCTTCTACGGATATAAATTTAATAAGATATCTAGTGATATTATTTATACAATGTATAGTATTGTTACAACATTATTCAATGTAATGCCATTGATGGCTTTTGCCTTTTTTTATATGGCTGTCTGCTATGATATAAGATGCATTATAAGCCACTTCGGCAAAACGTTAACAAATAATATAAAGAACTATGACGAAGTCTTGCATTGTTATACTGTAGTAAAATCCGCTGTTAGTCAGATCGATGATTCTGTTAACCTTTTGGTGTTTATCACAATTATTTACAATTTTTCTCTCATGTGTTTCTCGTTGTATGTGGTACTTGAACCAAGTACTTTTGTCAAACCAATGGAAAGGTTTTCAACGGGATACCTGTTCTTTATATCTTTTACACTATTCATTTTCATGACGGGGTCGGCATCAGTAGTTCCGGAAGTTTCCGCTGAAATTGGTTCTATAGCTTCGGCCATGCCCGAATCTACGGGAAAATCAACCTTTACTCAGCAAAGATTTATTGCTTCAGCGGAAAAGGATATAATATTAACTGTTTGGAGAATCACGCCTATTCGAAGAAACTTTATCTTTGGTATAATTGGTATCTTCTTTACATATACTTTGATGTTTTATACTCTGAATCCAAAAAAGTAAAGTTAAATACGGTTGCCAAAAAAAGAAGAGAGAGAGGGTATTCTCAATGACTTTCACGATTCTCAGCGCTGGTAAAGAAAATAGGTATGATTCTTCATGGTTCAAAGAGAACAAAATTTTGATGCTAATGGCTTAGTGGAATATTATATTAATCTAGATCATAATTGGTTTAACTAATTAACTCTGAAAACAGATTTTTTTTTCGTTTTAGGCACCTTTTTTCTGGTTTTTGATGAATTTTTTTCAAATTAGAATTTTTTATTTTAAAATTAGCCTAAAATTTTATAAGTTCAGTTTTACAGTTTTTAATGGGTTTGAAAAGCAAGTTTTTTTTCTAGAGTTAAATGAGTTTCTCAAAAATATTTGATGATAAAAAAAAACTATTCAACACACTTTTAAAACCTTTTTAAGAAGCCAAACGACATATACATTTTTTTTTCGATTCTGAAAATATAAAAAAAATTGAAAAGAGAAATTGGATTATTGGATAACAAATATTTAATGCAGTTAATCATAACATACCAGAAATTTCTGATTTTAGCGATAAATCTTCTATATCTAAAATTTAAAACAATCTCCTCGGGTATTTCAGGAAATATTCTCGACAAATTTACAAATCCTAGTTCTGAATATTTAATTATTCGATCCTTTATGAAGGGGTTTGAAAAAAGGAAATATATTGTGAATTGTTCGTGCGTGGAAATGAAGTATATGTGACTGCCTAATAGGCTTTTATCCTTATGAATATATCTGCAATTACTGATCGGATTGGAAGGAAATTTATAACATAAGCTATTTAAACAATCTCATCCTGATTCTGCAAAAAAAATCCGATTTCATAGTGTAAAAATTAGGTTTTAGTATTTGATTAACTATATTCTCTGAGATATTCACTGAGATATTCTCTGAGATATATTCTCTGAGATGCATATAATCCATTAATGCCATAATGGAAATTAAATTAGCCAATAACACTCATTTCATGTAGCATAACTGCAGTAATATTGTGGCCGCGGTAGCCTACTGTCAAGGTATCGGATCGTGGCTGGCCTTGTCAAGAATTCGAGCCCAGTACCACAAAAGACCCGCCGTGTAGGGCAGTGATGCACGTTCAATCTGTCGAGAGCTGAAACATCCTCCCGTTGGAGTGGTGTGGTAGTTAGGAGAGGGGGTGCCAGCTCAGACATCGTCCCCGTCACTTGATCATGGTTCAAAATTATACGTGGTCCGTCGCCAAGAGCTCTCGTGTAGCTGAACAGTTCGATGTTAATATTCACTCACGAACGAACAATAACTGTGAAGGCTGTTAAAGGTTATCTCTATTTCGGATGACTGTACAACGATTATAAATATATCTGTGCGGATTACTTATTCAAATTTCAATGCAGTTTAAACAGTTCTTAGTCAAGCAATGCACAAGATGTAGATGTGTAAAACAAACAGAAATTTTGGGGGCATTTGCAATTTTATATCTCATGTATTTAATCCCTTAACTGTCACCGACGTATATATACGTCTCTTTCAACCTGTGTGTAAATGCACCGAACGTACATATACGTCTTTCTGAATCGCGATACTTTTTCTTTGAGCTGCTATTAGTAAAATGCAATTTCGAATGCAATAAAATAACTCTGGCAGTGTTTGCGAAGGATTTACTTAATTCTGCCTTTCCTTTTCTCTTCAATACACCGCATACGCGTGCCTATGTGAAAAACGGTGGCACTGTAGAGCAAATCACATAATTTTTAATCGGCAGCTAAGGAGTTAAAGTAACGCAAAAGTAGAGAACATGGGATTTTTGTGAGTTGTGAATTTCGGACTTTTAAATGGATTAAAATATCTCTAGAAATGCCATTTTTACTAATACATATTTTTGCTGTTTTTTCAATCGTTCAATATGATAACGTTATTGAAACCGTATGCTACAGATAAAATTTCAAAAAAATTATAATATATTTTATTATTACGTACTTGTAGAGACATATTTGAGCACTGTAATACCTTTAAATTACGTAATAACTGAGAGGATAAATCATAATGTAAATAAATAAATATATGCAAGTTCAGCAACTGCAGATTTGCATTAAAATTTCAGTTTGTGACGAATATATCCACGTTCTTTTAAATACTAATCTTCATGGGAAATAATGGGTCTTTAAAAATTATTATATTATAAATCTTCCTCCTGAAGAAGAAGATGTAAATATGTAAATTAAGACTTGTATATAAAGATTAAACATTCAGGTTAGAAGGAGAAAGAGGTTAGACTGCTAATGGCTAGCAGTGATTGATTAAACCTGAATACTTCGTAGCTGATTATTGTTATATTAAAGATGACGATTTTTCACACAACTGGAAGTCAAATTATATTAGGTCACTAAGACTTAAAAGTTATTGTGTGTAGCCGTAAGTGATCTGATTATTTAAAGTCTTCTCGTACCTCGTTTACCTCGTGTTTGCTTCCATATTTAGTAGTTGGTGCACCTCTAAACTTGGTTCATTGAATTTGTGTTGTTGTTCTTATCTGAGAATAAATTGATGTTATTTTGAATATGGCTAATATTCTTTCCGACTAACACACTTTAATGGATGTCGCGGGGTGACTCTTATGGGTTGAAGACATTAGCTTACTTGCTGACTATTTACATAACTCATGCACTCCCAGGTAAATTCAGAGCGTCTTGCCCTGGGTACCAAGTTTTTATTTTAAAGGAAACATGACATTTTATCAAATATAATAATATGAAGTTACTGATATAATATTGTAATGGCATTTACGGCAATTTGTATTTTAAAAAAAATTACGAGATAACTCAAAGCTGCGTTACTGAATAAGAATCCTGTAGTAAGTGTCATTTACAAGTTCTCTCGTAATGTTTTTTTTTTCAATAAAAATCTTCACATACAAAGATTTTCTTTTCATTTTGTTTGATTTTACATACTCGTCACCTATATTAATCTGGTGACAGTCAGATGTGTAATATTAAGTTATATTTTCAAATAGATGTTTAATGATCCTCAGTACAAAAAAAGAAACGAGTCTTACAGTAGTCGCATATGATGTGAAACATCTGACATGTTACCGTGGTAAATACGCAATATTAACTCTTTTTCTTAAAAAAATATGAATCGGGTATGATTGGAAATAATATTCTATCGAATAATTATATCTTTAATGAAAATTGTATTTAATTAACAACAGGAGTAAAAAAATGCAATATTTTATCAAAAATAATTATTCTTGTTCAATTTGGGGAAGAGCGGAGACAATAGACTTATGATAACTAAAATATGACTCATATATACTTGTGATTTCAAAGTATTTAAAAACCGTTGAAAAACAGCGTCAATTATAGTACCACAGATAGCAGTAGAAATATTTTGATTTTTTTTTTTGTTCATTTCGAGCTTGAGTTCATCATTCATAAAAGCTATGTGCGGCTCAGCTTTTGACAAACTGAAGTTAAAAACACCACTCAAAATCAGGGGAAGAGAGTGATAATTTTTTTAAAAGAGCAGAACCAACTTCGTTATATGTAAAAGTACAAAATGCAGGAAAGCTTTAATTTTTGTTAACCGTTTGATTCGAACAAATGTATACGACCACCAGAATCCCTGTTTGTCCATTTTCAAATAAGCATTCTGCCGCACTTATGCCCCCCAATATCATGACTAACGGATTTAGAGTCAAGCACTCGAGGGCTTGGTAGCTACCAGAGTTGGATCCCCATGCGAGGGTAGCAAAAAGACACAGCCACGCACTCTCACTGGTCAAGTCAAGTAGTGCGCGCTTACGTCACATCCTGTTACACACATCCGTCCTTTTTCACGAAATCACTTCCACAAAAACCAGTAACCGAGACTAAAGATGTTACACATCAAAAGCCTATAAGGTGATGATAGTTATAAAGAATTGTAAGTAAATAAAAATGGACTGATAAGTAATAATTTGCAGAGAGAGAGAGACCTCCGGAAAACCATCCATTGGTACAAGAACATCACTCAAAAACAGATAAATCTTTAATATAAATATAATACTAAAATACATATACATTGCCAAATTACGTTTCTTATCATTATATATACGATTGGAAATTCATTACTTAAGGATTCTTACTTATAATAAATTTCTTATCAACATTTATTAAATGGAATACAGACATCAAACAAATATTGAATATGGATTTTAAAAAAAATACAAATTACACGCATTGAGCTAACAGTTCATTATTTTCTAAACAACAATATGTTACAAACATTACAGATATATGATTAAAGTATTCGATGCATCTTCTTACCAGTATGGTATATTTTCAATCACCAGTAGGGAAAATAAATTGTGATATCTATCAGAATTATCGAGCTTTTTCTTCAATTTTATTTTACAATAACTACATCTGCAAATGGAGTAAAAGTAGGTAACACAAACAAACAGCTTTACTTGATTAAATATCTAACAAGATCGTTTTAATGAGCATAAAAAGAATTTTAGTTAAAGAAAGGTTACACATTCATTGGCGTAAGCAAATCTCAATAAAGAACAAAAAATATCATGCTATGGTAGTTAATACCACTAATTTTCACCATGCATTCAATAAAGGCATATCAATATCACATTCTTTTCCATATTCCTCGACTTCAAGAGTTTTTTCCGGCATCGCAAACTTCACCATCTCCCAAAATAGCCTTTGACCAAATCTGAGGCATTTTGTGGACTCGACGGCAGCCTTTAAGAAAGGTTCCAATTCCGAAACAGGTGGAAGAGTTCCTATGATGATAGGGATGAGGCGATAGAGCTTCTCTTCCAAACAAGAAGCAAAAGCAACACGGAAGACTTCCATGCAAAATTCGTTTTCGATGTAGGTCCTAAAAAGTAAATGAACATTTTTTTTAAATGAAGGAAAAGTATTACCCAATCCTTGTGAGTCGAGATTATTTTAAAAAGGAAATACACACAAAATGGTGTATGGCAGCGTTTCTCAAACTGTGGGGCGCGCCCCTTGGGGGTCGTAATAACTCAACGAGGGGGCGCGAGCATAATGAAAAGTCAAAAACAAAAGATTATTAAAAAAATTATTAATTTATGGAAAGTAGACAAACAAAATACATTCTGACAATAAAAATTAAAATACACATTTACAGTGATATATTATACTTATAAATGTATCAGCGCTACACAATGTATTTTATAATTAATTTAATAATCCTAATTTTTAAGATAAAGTTTATTAATTACCAGTAACCCCATGGGCTTATCATATATGTAATTAAAAACCAAAAATCAACACTTATCTTGATAAAAGTTAAGCGATTCGCTTCCCACATTGTCAACCGTTTTCCACGTAGGCACGAGTATGTGATGTATTGGGAAAGGGGGGGATAAAGAAGAGCAAATAATCTGAAATATAAGTAAATCCTTCGCAAATACTGTCAAGGTCATTTTATTGCATTTCAAGGCCTTCGGAATAATTTTATGGACAGCACTCCATAGAAAAGTTCGTACTTTGGAAAGACGTATATATACGTCCGGGTAAATAAAGGCTTTAGCTTATCGAAATGCTTATATACGCCGGGGATGCCTAAGAGGTTAAAGTCGTTTCGCAGTTTTAGGGTCAAAGTATAGTAGTATTGAATTCAAAACATAGTTAATGTATGAGGGGGACGCGATGAAAATTATGATTGAATATCGGTTCGCGTATATTGCAACTTTGAGAAGCACTGGTATCACCTCATACACATATCCCTTTCAGATTTAAGTTTAAAAAAATCAAAAAAAAAAAGGAAAGTTTGAATTTTTTTTAAATTTTCCTTAATAAAATTACAGAAAACTCCTTAAAGCAAAAATGTATGTTGTTTTAAACAGTTATCTACATTTACTAGAGCAATGTATATGTAATACTAAAAACCGATGTCAATGTTTTTCCCTAAGAAGCAAGAGATAAATCTCAGAGTAGTATTACTAAAAAACTACCATGACTTGATTCGCGTCCCAATTTTCGATCACTTTAAGACTGCCATAATGTGGTATTACTTCATGCTCACCATACTATGGTATTATCTGGTAGCTGCTTTAAAGCGTTTATCACTTGATATTCCAATATATTGTTGCAAGACAGAAGTTGTTATATGTGGAGATATCACTATAAGTTTTATATATTTTTTACTAAGAAATAACCAAGATATCTAAATAAAATTTATTCTGCATATTAATTGATCCTTAACTGTAACAGCTGTTATAATGTTTTTGGTCTCTCGAAGCCATAGGTTGAAATAACAAAGGATGGAAAACTAGGGACTCGAGGTGCGATTAAGTTACTTCCACTGAAAAGTCAAAGTTCCTAGTACCTTGTAAATGTGGATGAATTTCAGAATCCATATACCAAGCAGATGAACATGCAGAGGTAATAGAGCTACTCACCTCCTCCCGCAAGAAGGATAATGCGCAAAAGTCTGAAAGGAAAGTCATGCTATTTGTTTTGGAGACTGTCATAGAGCTGTCTCAACAGACCAGCTGATAGGGATGGCGGTCTGAGATTGATTAATCGAAAAATCGATTTCTCAAGCCAAAAAAAATCGATTTTTAACACTAATCATACCAACACTTAATAGATACCTATTTTTACCATAGCGGGTCAAATGACCCGACTTTATGTTTTATGCTTGAATGTATGAAATATGGATGTTAGAAAGGAAATAAAAATAAAAATTAAATTTATGATAATAAAACAAAATAGTAAATTCACCATTTCTGTAACAAAAGTAAAAAAATTAGATTTTTTAATTCATTGCTCATCGCATTTTTTACATATAAGTGTGTCCATCGTACATTTTCCACAAACATATTTTTTACATTTAGAGAAAATTTTGTTGATTTTATTTTCTTTACAGTATCCTACTTCACATCTCTTACGTTGATAAGCATCTGTAGTAGACTTAAGCAATGATCCTTTCGTATTTTTCTTTGTTTTGGTTGTTCACGGGCTTCTCAAAAATTATCGCCAAGCTCTACTGCTAGCTTGAGTAAAAATTCTTGTCTTGAGATGTTTTCTCCTGTCGTTTGCTTGTACAAAATCCAGGCATTTATGCTAGCTAAATCAAGGATATTGAAAACACTTGGAGAGGCCATCTGCAAGACTTACAACTTAGACTTTTCTTGAAATTATTCTCAGCTATTTTGAATGAACTACTTTACGCAACAGTCTTTGCAGAAGCGTGCAACTTACCGACTACAATACGATAAGCAATATGTCTCGTAAAGCGTGTGAAACAAAAAATGCTATCCGGGTGAAATGACCTGCTGTGGTAGATAACAGCATACGACAAGTATTACTCAAAATAGAATAAAGAAAACGAAACAAATAGTATAATAACTGCAGATTAATTACTTAGAAGAAGTCATGAAGTCAAATGTGCAAAAGTAATAAGATGATACATAAGATGATTCTTTCCTTTTGCAATGCAAAAGTTCAAAATGGGTCATTTGACCCGTTATGGTATGTCTAGTGTTAAATCGATATGTAGCATTGAATCGATTCAGTGAATCGATAGTTCATCCTAGAAAATCGACATTTTTTTTTCTGTTTTGGTAAAAATCATAAAATTATTTACAATTAGTTGAATGCACTATCTTTAAAACCCATTATATTATGGTGTTGGTGGTTAAAGGGTTAATTTACTGGCAAGAACAAAAAAACTCTATTTTTCATCACGTTCACTCAAGAGCCATGATCTATATGAGTATCGTGGGATCATCTGTTCCTTGTGAACGCCTTTTTTCGATTGCCGGCAACATCGCAAGTGATGAGCGGAACCCACTTGAGTCCCAGTAAACCTGAGACTGTGTTGTTTTTAAAGTGTAGATATTAAGCATTTGAAACTATTAGCTACATTATCTATTTTCTAAACTTTTTAATGTAACAAATATCTTTAGAAAATAAATATCTTTTTTTATACCTGATACTTTGATACGGTAGTAAAAAAAACTGTAATTGTCACGAAATCCCTGAACTAAAAAATTCCCTGATTTTACTGATAAGAAATCGTTTATATATTATTGTATCTTTCTTGTTTTTGATAAAATGGATTTATATTTACATCGATTTAAAAATTTATCTTTTTCGGAAAGAATCACCATCCCTAATAGCTAGAGAAGGTTTAGACGTACTGGCGACTATTACTGCACGCAGCTGAATAAATTGCATGATACTTTAATCAAGAAATGGCGGGAAATAACCTCCAAAAGCTTCCTTCTTTTTGACGACAATGCACCTGCTCACACATTTTGAGGTGAGGTTGTGGAATCAATGATGGGCTTCGAAACTTTCCCATACACCATCTATTCTCCCAATCTCGCTTCAAGCAAGTTTTTCTTATTCTAAAGTTTAAAAAGAATCATTTCCAAATTGGAGATATAACAATCGAGATAGAGAGCAATGGTTCTCAACACAATCAGCAAACAATGACGGCTTTAGAAAAATCAAGAAATTTTGTAAGTAATGCTTATAACTCTGAATGGTGACTATGTAGAGTTTTTATATATAAGAATAATAAATTAAGTTTTTACCTCAATTACTTTAGCAATATATCTATATATATAAAATCAGCATTATTCTTTATTTAATATTATTTCCCTTTATCTGTTGTGTTGTTGTTGCTCATGCCACCTGTCTGACATAGTCAGATCGAGGCCCACGAAATTCATTGTGGCAATGGGCTAGATGTACGTCTGTCGTTGGCCTTAGCCTTGAGGACCATACGGGTGACAGTACGATTTAGCTCGGTGAAATTCCCGAAGGGACGATAGAGGGCGCCACCATCTATCTCCACCTCCACAATTTAGGCATGGAACTGAAGTGGAGGGAAATTTTCTCCACTTCCCTGCATTCGTGATTCAGCCCACAAAACTTTCGGGCCCACTGATTTTTCGAACACGTTCTCCGTGTGTACTCGGAAGATATTTGGCGGTACAGGAATCGAACCTAGGTCTTCCGGTCAGGAGTCTGGTGCTCTAACCACTAGGCTACCCACAATCCTCCCTTTATCTAACATTTACTAATAATATAATAAATAATCTAACTTATCTCGTCGGAACACAATAAAATTTTTCGAAAAAAAATGATGATTCCAGATTTAAGCCTCATCCATATACTCAACATTCTCAGAGGATTGCATGTCATTGTAAGCAGAGCAGTAGAGACTAAAATCTAAAGCATAAATAGGCAAAATGAAAACGACGTGACACAGTGTTTTCATCATTTATACTTACTGAGAAAGCAAAATGATGATTCTCTTGCTATTTTTGACTTCTTCCATTATGTAATCGAGTTCGAATTTCCCTGCTTGCATGTCTCTCGGTGGAACGAAAGTTGAGTAAAATGGATACTTTTCTTCCAGTTCTGTAAATTTGAAACAATGAAATATAGAATTAATGGTTCTGTAATTAGATACCTTACACTTCCTCCTTTTTCAAAATACAGTCGGACCTCTATATAACGAAGTCGCTAAATCCCGGAAGAAAGTTCGTTGTATGGAAAATTATTTATATAGAGGTTCATCTTTTAATATACTTTATAAACCACATAAAACAAATTGTAAAAAAAAAATTCATAAACACTATATATTAAAAAATATAATTATTCACACATTTTTTTAAAATTAATATATATATATATGTGTTTATTTTATATATCTTACCCATCAAAAAAAGAAATAAAAACTGCAATGAAAACAAGAAAAAAGTATCTTGAACTGTATTTTCAATAATAAGAAAACAATTTTATACTAAATTTAATGAATTTTAAGAACATTTATAATTTAAAGAATACAAGTAATATATTAAACATATATATATATTGCCGCACGCATAATTTGCTACAAGTCCCGATAGCCGAGTTGGCAGAGCGTTGGACTGAACTTCCTCAGGTCTCGGGTTCGAATCCCGGCAGATTTATCCAAAGACTGGAATTTTGTTCTCGTTTTTAATGTATTGTTTCTCTAGGTTCTAGATGAATCCAGATCATTCTTTAGAGTGCATACTGGGTATTTCTCGAATATTCCGAAGTGTATAAAAGCAGAGTTCATCGCCAGTTGGGCATGTTCTCAGTCCAGTGTTGTATCGAGCTCCCAGCGTTATAATAAATCTAATTGTTTGTTTAATTGAACTGTGTACTTCTCTTTCGAACTCCGTGACAAGTTTGGTGGAGGCGCCGGGTACAATTACGTCAAACGTGGATAATAGCGACAACCTTCGCAGGAGCCTCCGGTTAAGAGGATTATCCCCCGAATTCGGACTGTTAAGAGAAAATAGTAGGAAGAGGACAAAAATGCCGACCGGGCAAGAAACCAAGCCCGCTGTAGTAACACCTTCGTTACAGCAATGGAGGAACTCATCGACCTTCCGAGGAGCGCCTGGGGAAGACCCTCTCAAATGGCTTAAAGAGTACGATCGAGTAGCCAACTTTAACAAGTGGGATGACATGATGTGCCTGGCTAACGTTTATTTCTTTCTTGACGGTACTGCGACAGTGGTATGTCAACAACGAAGACGCCTTAGATTCCTGGGAAGCGTTTAAAAATGGACTAAGTGGACTTTTCGGTGACCGTCAAAAATATACCAGAGAGAAGGGCAGAAGAACAACTAAAATGCCGAGCCCAGCGTTCAGGCGAGAGTACACAGTCCTACATACAAGGTGTATTAGGACTTTGCCAAGAGGTAAATCCTCTGATGAAAGAAGACGAAAAAGTGTCACACCTAATGAAAGGTGTTGCTGAGGATATTTATCAGGCCCTGTTGACGAGAGAAATCAACGACACAGCAAGTTTTATCAAATGGTGCAACTATATCGAAGATATGAAGCAGAAGAGAGTTGGTCGACCGAAATTTGAAAGGCTTCCAAACGTCGTACCGGTTGCATCCCTGACGGATGAGACTGATTTGGTCTCTCTTATTCGCACAATCGTACGAGAAGAAGTCCATCGACTAGTTAACCAGACGCAAGAATCTTTGGACTCCGATCCCCAATCCTTAGAAGAGATCGTTCAAGACGAAGTTGAAAGGGTTTTGGCCCCAGTGTCAACAAAACCTACAGAAACTAGGCCACGACCAACATACGCCGCTGTAACCAGGAAATACAGAGCTCCTGTTCAGAAATTCCCACCTGAACCAAGAAAAACAGATGTGTGGAGAACGGCTGACAACAGACCTGTTTGTTTCCACTGCGGACGTACTGGACATGTAATGCGCTACTGCCGAGAGAGAAAGGCTGTCTTTGACAACTCTCGAAACCGCCGACGGAACTTCGACGACGTTGGCACTGAAGAAGAAATACGCCGACCAAACTCTTCTCGCCGTTTTACGCCAAGTCCCACGAGAGGCCGATCTCCAATACGTCGTTACAGATCCCCGTCGCCATATCGCCGATCCAGTCAGTCGCCAGGCCGTAGGAGCGAGGAAAACTAAAGAGAGCGACCTTCCAAGGAGGTGAGGCCGCGTGTACTGGAAATCCTCCGTCGACCGCCAAGATGACTGGTAACCAACTAGACGTAATAATAGATAAGAAGCCGATACGTGCTCTAGTAGATTCTGGGGCATCGTTTTCTGTCATATCCGATAAGTATCGCCGATTTTTAAAGAAAGTTCTGTTTGCTGATGCCAAGAGCGTTATGCTGAAAGTTGCGGATGGAAATTTTGTTCGGCCGATAGGGAAATGTGTTTTACGTGTCCGTATAAACAATCGAGAACTGCCTTTTGAATTTATTGTTTTATCACATTGTAGCCATGACGTCATCCTAGGATGGGACTTTTTAGAGGCGTCTCAAGCCGTTAGAGACTGTGGACAAAATGAACTTGTTCTAGAAGACATCTGTCGAGACTCCACAGCGCCTGACGCCTGGAATTTGTATG
Source organism: Trichonephila clavipes (assembly GCA_019973935.1). Classification (NCBI taxonomy): domain Eukaryota; kingdom Metazoa; phylum Arthropoda; class Arachnida; order Araneae; family Nephilidae; genus Trichonephila; species Trichonephila clavipes. The sequence goes on from BMAU01003862.1 coordinate 346,709, forward strand.
CCACCAGAGACTATACACTTAAGCCGCATTCTTTAACCAGAATAGCAGTATCAGGATATCAAACCCGAGAGGAGACATAAATGTAGTTCTAGACGGCAGCAAACATTTGCTCTTCGAGAAAAATATTGCTACACCGTCCATGGTATCCACATATCGTAACGGAAAAAGTGATGTCTGGGTTACCAACCTGCAGTTCCGAAACCAAATCATCCCTAGAGGAATGTGCATAGGTCAAGCTGAACCACTAAATGAAGGGCATCTATGTGTTATTTCCGACACATCGGGTTGCTTGGATGACCAGCAAGAAACTTCGGAGTCACAGATGAATTGTTCGTTAATGATGTCACCCGAGTTAAGTGACGAACAGAGAAACAAGCTATCCGAACTACTCCGGAAATTTTCTGGGCTTTTCACGAAGACCGACAAGTCGACAGCCGCGAAGACGAATGTGAAACACAGGATTTTTACTGGTGATCATGCTCCAATCAACCAACGAGCCTACAGAGTCTCGCCGACTGAAAGACGCATCATTCATGAAGAGGTTCAGAAAATGCTTGATGAAGGTATCGTCCAACCCTCTGAAAGTCCTTGGTCATCACCCGTTGTGCTCGTAAGAAAAAAAGACGGTAGTTGGCGTTTTTGCGTCGATTATCGCAAGCTGAATAGCGTCACGAAAAAAAAGACGTTTATCCTCTGCCTCGTATTGACGATACGCTCGACTGTCTGAAAGGTGCCAAGTTCTTTTCTTCCATGGATCTCCGATCTGGTTATTGGCAAATAGAAATAGACGAAGCGGATCGTGAAAAGACGGCATTTATTACCCCCGAAGGCTTATACAAGTTTAAAGTCATGCCGTTTGGTCTCTGTAATGCTCCTGCGACCTTCAAAAGAATGATGGACAATTTGCTACGCCATTTTAAATGGACTATGTGTCTTTGTTACCTAGATGACATAATAGTGTTCTCAGAAACTTTTGAAGACCATCTTATACGATTAAGACTTGTTCTAAAATGTCTTCAGGAAGCTGGTCTTAAATTAAATTCAAAGAAGTGTCTTTTTGCTGCCCAAGAAGTAAAGATTCTAGGCCATCTTGTATCTAGTAATGGCGTTCGTCCCGATCCCGACAAAATAAAAGCCGTAAGAAATTTTCCCACTCCAAAGAATATACATGACATACGAAGTTTTCTTGGCCTTTGTTCATACTTTAGAAGATTTATTAAAGGTTTCTGTTATCTCGCCGAACCTTTGCAGTCGTTGCTGAAAAGTGGCGTGGAGTTTCATTGGGGTCCTGAAGAGGTGGAAGCATTTCAGTCTTAAGAAAGCACTTACTTCGGATCCACAGTATTGGGGATGTACGACGAAAGAGCTTCTACAGAAATCCATACTGATGCAAGCGGGTACGGTATCGGAGCTGTCCTAGTACAAATTCAGAATAATGTCGAGAAAGTTATAGCATACGCTTCTAGAACTCTGACAAAAGCCGAAAAGAATTATTCCACCACAGAAAGGGAATGTCTTGCCAACAAATTCCGGCCGTACATATTCGGAAAACACTTTACTGTTGTAACTGACCATCATTCCTTGTGCTGGCTCATGAATTTAAAGGATCCTTCAGGAAGGCTTGCCAGATGGGCCCGTGGCCGCGGTAGCCGAGTGGTATAGGTATCGGACTGTAGCTTGCTTTGTCACAGGTTCGAGCCCAGTACCACTAAAGACCCGCCGTGTAGGGCAGCAATGCACGTTAAATCTGTCGAGAGCTGAAACGTCCTCCCGTTGGTGTGGTGTGGTAGTTAGGAGAGGGGGGTGCCAGCTCAGGTGTCGTCCACGTCACTTGACCATGGTTCAAAATTACGTGGTCCGTCGCCAAAAGCCCTCGTGTAGCTGAACAGTGCGACGTTAATATTCAATCAATCAATCAATCAAGCCAGATGGGCCCTCCGACTTCAAGAGCATGATTTTGACGTAAAATATAAAACCGGTAAGAAGCATAGTGACGCCGACGCTCTTTCGAGAAATCCAGTGGAAGAGGAAACGGAAACACCAGACAAATTTTTAGCATTCACGACGAGTATGAACCTTGCGATGGAACAGAAAAAAGATCAAGACCTTGCGAAATTAAAACTTTTGAGCAACTCATCCAAACACGAAGAATTCAGATTCATCGACGGTATCCTTTGCAGGAAGAATTTTGATCCAGATGGAAAGTTGTGGTTACCAGTCATTCCTAAACATCTACGAGCAGACATACTAAGGCACTTTCATGACGCCCCCACCGCAGGACACCTTGGTTTCGCGAAAACTTATGACAGGATTCGCAAGAGATTTTACTGGCCGGAAATGTACCGAAATGTCGTTCGGTATGTCATGCATTGTCGGGAGTGCCAAAGGAGAAAATCCGTTCCTCAACGACCACCTGACGTTTAGTTCCCATCCCTCCAGCTATAGCTCCTTTCCATCGCATTGAATTGATCTCCTTGGGAGATTTCCAAAGTCTGCTCATGGAAACAAATGGATAATAGTCTGCACGGATTACTCAACGCGATATGCAATAACAAAAGCCTTGCCGACAGCCGAAGTCGACGAAATAGCGAAGTTCTTACTTGAAGAAATTGTCCTCAGGCATGGAGCTCCTCGAGTAATTATCACAGATCGTGGAGCCGTCTTTCGATCTAGACTTGTTTCCCTCTCGTCGACTTGTGTAACATTGATCATCGTTTCATAACGGCGTATCATCCCCAAACAAATGGACTGACGGAGCGCTTCAATAAGACCTTGGCCGACATGTTGTCAATGTATGTGGATGTAGAGCAGAAAAATTGGGGATGAAATTCTACCATTTGTAACCTTCGCTTATAATACCGCTAAACAAGAGATTACAGGTTTTACGCCGTTCTATTTACTTCATGGTCGTGAAGCGGAAACGACACTAGATACAATGCTACCATTCTGTCCTAATGACTTTGATGACAATAACATCACCAAGATAGCAGCCAGAGCCGAAGAATCACGACAGCTAGCCCGAGTGCACACTCTGAGAGCTCAAGACAAAGATCGTCGACGTTACGATTCCAAACACCAAATGGTATCCTACGCTCCCGGAGATCTCGTATGGGTTTATACTCCTGTGAGAAAAGTCGGTCTCTCCGAAAAACTCTTAAGAAGGTATTTCGGACCGTATCAGGTGCTACGCCGTTTATCAGCCGTGACTTACGAAGTACAAGATTTTGATCCTGCTTCACGAAAAAGATAACTAAGAGAAGTTGTCCATGTATTGCGTATGAAACCGTACCATGATCCCGCCGAGCAAATCGAAACCGAGGATATTCCTCCCAAATAATCATACAAAGGACCCATCACTCGTTCCAGAATAAAGACCCTTGAACAAAATGACAGCGGGCGCTGTCTTCTTTTTCGAGGGGAGCAATGCCGCACGCATAGTTTGCTACAAGTCCCGATAGCCGAGTTGGCAGAGCGTTGGACTGAACTTCCTCAAGTCTCGGGTTCGAATCCCGGCAGATTTATCCAAAGACTGGAATTTTGTTCTCGTTTTTAATGTATTGTTTCTCTAGATTCTAGATGAATCCAGATCATTCTTTAGAGTGCATATTGGGTATTTCTCGAATATTCCGAAGTGTATAAAAGCAGAGTTCATCGCCAGTTGGGCATGTTCTCAGTCCAGTGTTGTATCGAGCTCCCAGCGTTAGAATAAATCTAATTGTTTGTTTAATTTAACTGTGTACTTCTTTCGAACTCCGTGACAATATATATATATATATATACATTATTTTCTTATTAGAACACGGGAATATGGAACAACTCCACTGAGGGTGAAAAACGACGTCGCAGGTGTTTCTAGTGAACTGGGCAATGGGGGTTTAAAGTTTAACTTCTTGGATGAAACGTCCAGAACTCAATTGCTCTCGGTGAGTTAGGATCTAATAAAACCAGTTCAAGGTTTATGACTACCATAAAATGTCTTAAAGAGAGAATAACTTAAATTTTTTGCAGAAATACTTTTAAAAAAAGGAGAACAAAAATTTAATCACAAAAGAAAAGATTCGTTACATAGAAAAAGCACTTCGCTATAGAGAGGTGATTTTATGAAGAAAATCGTGAAATGTTCCAGTAAAAAGTTCGTTATACAGAAAAATTCGAAATATAGAGGCTCAACTGTATTAAATATTAGCTCTTTGTTTTAACCATCTAATCTCAAAGAGTGATGTTGTTATGGTATCAACTATTTTTAGTTGTTGCCGGAGACGAAAGAAAATAATAATTTGTAAAAAATAATGTGTAATTATTTCTTAGATAACACAAATACGAAATCATAAACCAAAGTTATTATGTTGTTGAAGGTTTCATATAAATATAGCAAGTAGTCTGCCTGGCTCAAAGATTTTTTTTCTCCGGCAAAATTTTCTCGAAGCATATGCTAATAATTCTTTCATTCATTTTTTTATTGAAATAAATGCACTCTGCTTTAGAGCATATATTTTCTGAAATTTGCAATCCCTTTTCAATTAAACAGAGGTCTGTCAAATTACCAGTCGTCCTTCGATCTTCTGATTGAACTGAGTCTACGGGCTCAAGTTCTTCATTGTCTCGCTCTTTCTTATGCTTTTCTTTGAGTTCATCCATTGTCAGCTCCTGATTTGGTGAATCCAACAGAGTTTTTGAACGTCATCACTATCCACTACTGTGGGGTTGCGCTAGCCCAATGTGGTCAAGGTATCAGATCATGGCAGGCATGCCATGAGTTCGAGCCCAGTACCACTAAAGACCCGCCGTGTAGGGCAGCGATGCATGTTAAATCTGTCGAGAGCTCAGACGCCCTTCGTTGTGTGGTGTGGTAGTTAGGAGAGGGAGTGACAGCTCAGGTGTCGTCCACGTCACTTGATCATGGTAAAAATTACGCTGTCCGTCGCCAAAAGCCCTCGTTTTGCTGAACAGTGCGACGTTAATAATAACTCACTTACTCACTTATCCACTGCTGAATTGATTTGCATCACTAGATCGACACACACAACTTCTTCAATCAAATTATCAATTTCAATAAGCTCTGGAAATGATTCCACCTGAGTTTTAATGATGAGAAGAGAAAAGAAGAATTGACGATATTTGTAAATCGCGTAACTCCGAATTCGTGTAAGTCTAGGTATTACTGTACTAATAGAAAGTGAATGGAAAAATGCAAATTTCTATTAAAAATTAAAAACTTTGATATAAGAACATAAAATTTCGACTTCGTCAATCTGGACATGACTATTTTTACCTGGTATCAAATGTGTCCGTACAAAATCCAAATCTTTGTCGCTGAAAGACAAGAAAGCATCGTGTTTCTTCTCCAAGTCTCGGTCATCTTTTTTCTTGAGCCAACTGAATCCCCTGGAATAGAGCCACACTTTCAGATGATAACGGTATCTGGAATACACAATGTGGACACTTATGGCAGTCAGTGTGGTCACTGAAAAAATACAAAGCATTAATCAAAGTTGAGGTTAGATTTATAATAACAATAAAGCATGATCGTGAAAAAAAATTTCATCTTGGTTTAAAAAACCAACAATTTAATTTCGATGATACAGGCATTGCCAAAACAACTTGCTCATTTATGGGGACACGGTGCGATTTACACATTTTTTTTTAATTTAATGATTTTCAAAAATTGTTTGGTTGTCCCCTATGCGTATGTATTATGTGAAATTTTAAATTTATGAAGTGATTTTAAAATGCTACTCTCTCTCTCTCTCTCCTCCTACAAAAATTGACGTACATGTATGAAATTTGGTTTACAGGTACGTCAAACTATGTATAACAAACTTTAGTATGGGTTTTGCGATAACATAATTGGTATTTGTACAATACTTCTTTTTATGAATGTTTAATGAAATTTTTTTAAAAAATGTGTAAATTATAAATTCAATTATTTTTAAAAAATAAGTATCTCTTTCATTGAAAAATGCATGCCAACTTTTATTCCATGTACTATTAGGAACAAATGAGAAAATTTCCAAATATTAGGCCCAATAGAAAAAAAGTCTTAGCATTTTAAATGAAGTCAAACCAGTTATTTTATCTTTTTCAGATAAGTCAGTTTAAAGTTTTGATTTGCCATTGGACTGTCAACAAAACCGAACGTAAAAGTTATCACAACTCAGAGTTTCTTAAACTTGGAGCTTTCAAATTTTTTGAGAGTATAGAAAAGTATATAAAAAATAATCTAGGCTAAAAAAATTAGATTTGATTTTTTGACCGATTTTTGTCATTTGAATCGTACTGTGTCCTCTTAACAGTTGCGTGTTGTTTCAAAAATAAAAAACGAGACACATCGAAGATGTCTCTTTCAATGAATTACCCATTTGAGTTACCTATGTTAGCCATTACATAGTGCTTAACATACTAGACGTATCCGGAAACTAAGTACCATTTCGTTCTGCCGTAAATACAGCGATAGTTTTGAAATTCAACACTTGCGCAAACGTGTCTCTGGTTGATTGTCAATCCAGGGACGCTTTTACATCAGGATTGTGTTGTTTTTACGGGGGTTATTGAGCGCTCAAAATGTTTAAGACGATTAAGGTATCCGACTAGTTCGGAAGGGTGATTTAAAAAAGTGCATAAATGGATAATTTTCATGATATTTAGTGTCCCTCAGATTAGAATACATGCATAAAATTATTTTAAGTATATTTTGACAAAAAAAATTCATTTAAATATAATATTTTGGCAAATAATTAACTTAGAATAATCTTTTTTCCAAATGTTCTCCTTTTGTGAAAAACGGTTCTATTATAATAATATTTTGCCTGTATATAACTCAGACCTCTCTACAGAGGCTCAACTAGAATTTTTGAAAAATTCACATTATTTTCAGAGTTACCACCAATTGAAATAATTATTCGCGTTTTTTTTCTTAAAATTGCTCCCCTCTGTTGTCGTAAAATATGAATATATAAACCCACTTCTAAGTTATATATTTCAAACATTCTAGTTGAGCTTCTGAACAGAGATCTGAGCTACACTACATACAGGCAAAATATTATTTTTATATAGTAGCATTTTTCACAAAAGTTGAACATTTGTAAAAAAGATTATTCTAAGTTAATTTTTTGCCAAGATATTGTATTTAAATAAAAATAAATTTTGTCAAAATGGCCTTAAAACAATTTTATGCATATATTCTAATCTAAGTGATACTAAATATCATGAAAATTATCTATTTATGCGCTTTTGAAAATCACGCGGTTACGAACGTAGTCGGATACATTTACCGATTCCGCAGATAATGAAGTGCTTTTTTTGTAATCCGTTTTTTGGACCGCAAGGAATGTTAAACCATTTGAAATTCACTTTCAATTTGTAGATATTTATGTTGCAAATGTAAAAAGTGATGGAAGCGTGAGAATGTGGGTTCGATATTGGTCGATATTCGATGATGGGCCCCACATTGTTCATGACAATGCACGGAGTGGACAATTTTCAGTTGTCAATGATGGTTTGGTTGATAAAAGGAAATGATAAAATTCTTGAAAACAGACGGTTCACAATACGTTTGTTTTGTTATGAGTTTTCACGGTTGAGCGATGGTTTTTTTAAGGTATCCGACTACTTGCGACAACTTTTTTTTTAAAAAAAAATGGAGATATGGAGATTTTTTATGAGTCTTAGATTTATTTAGTACATTTTTTTTAAAAAAAGCTTAAATTAAGAAGAGAAAAATAAATTGTTACTACTGAAAGGGAAATAAATGGATAAAAATTGACAAAATATTGCATAAACGGGGCCCACTCAATACAAATAGTAAATAAACAAATTCTAAATTTTTCAGTTTTGATGAATTACTTTGCTATTCCTTTTTGAAATGACCTTCAGGATAAAAAATATTTTAATTTTTACAAAAGATAGAACCCTTTATCTGAGTTGTTATTTGACATTGCTTTAAAAAAACAGTGATTATATTCACATAAAAAATTGTAAATTTTTTAATAAAACAGTGATTGATAAATCTGAAGGTTAAAACAATTCTACTGTTATACATAACTTATACAAAAAATTTCAGCAAATTTTTTTTTAAAACTTTTTGAGAATCTCTGTCCCTGTTTGAACTTTTCGAAAAAAAAACGCATTTTAATGTTTGACGTCTTATGTAAAGTCATAGCATCCGCTTTTACTAAAACACTTGTAGCTTTTGTTCTAGTGAATGGGAAAAAAACTTGGTATTTTTATAAAGCTAATAAGATGACCTGTAAAATAAAATCCTAAAAAATTTCTCAATTTTTTAAAAAGAATCATTTTTCAAAGTAGTTGGATACCTTAACTGGTAGAACTCTTCTTTGAAGGAAGTATAGACATGTTGGTTTTCGGATATGACAGATGTCTGGTGGTGACTATGCAGAAAAAGTTTTTTCTACGTGCTCATGTATATAAAAATAAATGTTGCTTTGGAAAAACGTTTTTTTTGTATGCATGTTTTTCCAAAACAGTACTTATTTTCCGGACACGCTTCGTACATATACACTCAGTAAAATTATAAATACAACGTTGATGGGATCATCTATGGCTTATATTACAATTGTACATTCAATGCTAGTATGAGTGACTCGGGACGTACTCTAGCTCCAATGTATACTTGTATATGACAATGTAAGGACAGAAAAATACTGATATATTCACTCACTCATAATAAAAATATTACTTATTTTAAATTTTACATATCATTTATTTTTTTTTTCATTTCGAACTTAAACTTGTTCATCATATACATTTTCAATGTTTCTGTAAGTTTGATTTTAATTAAAAAATTCTGAATTTGATTGAAAATTGAATTAAAAATTCTAAATACTGTAACCAAGAAAACATGGAAAAATGAAACATTTTTTACATGAGGGAAAGTATGGAGTTTAAAAAAAAACGCTCATTTTTCCATTAATTTAGGCGCTTTTTCAACAAAAAGGAAAACGTTACAATTAGCTAATGAAATATTTTGTGAATGTAACAAATCATTTCTAGCTCTTTATGATATGGGGTGATAAAAAATAATTTTATTTTTCAGCTAAATGCTCATATTACAGAAACATCATTAGAAAACATGAAGCATCAAAATAAGTATATTTTAACACGCATAAAGTGTTTCAAGTATTTTTCTGGAAATGTAAATAAGTACCTGAAATCCAAAACATTTCCCTAATTTTAACATCAGTACATTTCTCTCATTAAAATTGTTAATTCATTTTATAATAATTTAAATTTTTTCCTAGATCTTTCTGCCGATTGCTAAATAATGAGTAGACATTTCTATTTATTGAAAATCCTATCTCTGATTGCAGGGTATACACAATATAACACTTTCCTTTCTCAATTTATCCTTTAAAAAGCAAAATACAAGCGAATGATTTTTTTTTCTTTTATAAAACATTTCCTGTTAAAAAAGCACACGAATGATATCTCTACAACAATTATCGATTTTAATTGATTAACCCTATCGATTTAATTGAGGTAAAATTACACCTTCGATACTCCCAAAAACAATTTAGTCGTAGGAAAAAAATTGATTGTATCCATTTACCTTAATCGACATATGTTCTGTAGGAAGAGATTTTTGTTTCCCTTTAAAAACTGAACGCCTCAAGTTCTGTTATCCCCCCCTTCTCACCTTTGCAAGTTACTAATGGCTGACGCATTTAAAGTGTCGACATAGACGTCAGTTCATTCTCCAGTGTGTTAAAGAATAGATCATTGATTTTAATTTCACTTATTCTAGATACTTCGTCTCTTTTCAATGGGAATGATTTACATGAGATGCAATATTTTTTCGATATCGAGGAAACCTTTATGTTTTGTTCTTCATAAAATTTTAAAAGATTTTTTTTTTTATTTTTGTAAATAACGTGAAAAGGTTTCAATTAGTAATGTCGTTGTGTCATTCTTAGAGACGTCAAAATACCCAAACGTGGCTTATTCAATACTTCACGGGAAAAACACACCAGATTCGATCACAACAAGGAATTTAAAAACAGAAAAAGTGACCGAATGAAACAGCATTTCTCAAAAGTGAGAAACATTTTGGAAAATACTACTTATTTAATTGCTTTGAAACCATTTAGACATATTAACACTAGATTTGCAGACTGAGCCAATTTGACTCATTAAAAATTTGATTACTATATATATAACTGTAATAATTCCCAGTATTTAATCTTTAATAGCTTTTGATTCATCTATGGTTTATTCATTCAGGACCCACGTTTAATTAATATCCTAGCTATCCGCCTAACAAGTGTATCTTGAACTACATCTGTCCACCCATTCAGATCATGTGATTTGAGCGTCCTATATAAACCGAGGTTTCTGGAAATTACGCTCTCTTCTGTCTTTGTCTGCCTTCACCATGCAGTCGGCTGCAGTTGTTGTGTGTGTATTTTTGTTATGTGTGTTTTCTTTGTGATGCCATCAATATATGTTTGTGTCTCTCTACATGTTAAGGTATCCGACTACGTTTAGAACCGTGATTTTGCAAAAGCGTATAAATGGATAGTATTTATGATATTTAGTGTCACTTAGATCAGAAAATGTATATAAAATTGTTTTAAGAATAGTATTACAATAAAAAAATTATTTAAGTACAATATTTTGACGAAAAGTGAACATAGAATGACCCATTTTCAAAATATTCTCCTTTTGTTAAAAAGGCTCCTATTATAATAATATTTTGCCTGTATATATAGGTCTGTACAAAGGCTCAACTAGAATTTTTGAAATATATCACTTAGAAATGGGTTTATCTATGTTTTACGACAACAGAGGGGAGAAAATTTAAGATAAAAACGCCGATAATTATTTCAATGGATTGTAACTCTGAAAATAATGTGAATTTTTCAAAACTCATTGTTGAGCCTCTGTACAGAGGTCTGAGCTATATATAAACAAAATATTATTATAATAGAAGCATTTTTCACAAAAGATGAACATTTTGAAAAAAAGTTTTTCCAAGTTAATTTTTTGCCAAAATATTGTATTTAAATATTTTTTTTTTGTCAAAATGTTCTTAAAACAATTTTAGACATGTATTCTAATCTAAGTGACACTAAATATCATGAAAATTATCCATTTACGAGTTTTTTTATAATCACGGCTCCGAACGTAGTCGGATACATTAAATGCAATAAACTTGATTACTAATTTACAAGACTGCCTCGTCAATACTACAATAATATCATCCTCTCGCCACGCACTATAGTTATATTTACTAATCGCCAGCAATATTAAAGAAGTCTATATATGTAGATTTTAATATTGCTATATATATATATGATGTGTGTGTGTGTGTGTGTGTGTGTGTGTGTGTGTGTGTGTGTGTGTGTGTGTGTGTGTGTGTGTGTGTGTGTGTGTGTGTGTGTGTGTGTGTGTGTGTGTGTGTGTGTGTGTGTGTGTGTGTGTGTGTGTGTGTGTGTGTGTGTGTGTGTGTGTGTGTGTGTGTGTGTGTGTGTGTGTGTGTGTGTGTGTGTGTGTGTGTGTGTGTGTGTGTGTGTGTGTGTGTGTGTGTGTGTGTGTGTGTGTGTGTGTGTGTGTGTGTGTGTGTGTGTGTGTGTGTGTGTGTGTGTGTGTGTGTGTGTGTGTGTGTGTGTGTGTGTGTGTGTGTAGGATTTTCCCTTTGAAACATTTGTAAAAAGGTTGAGTCATATCCTTTTCAGAGGACCATAAATCTCAATTTTATTTATTACTGCATTCCGAAGCAGCTCCATCTAGTGAGCTTTCGTAGCTCCGGCTTGAATAATTTTTCGGCAGAGGCCAACTAACCACTGCTTGTTCAACACGTCGCGTCTTTACCGCATTTCCGCGCCCAGCGCGGCACCACCAGTCCTAACATCCAAGAATGAGAAAGGTTTATTTCCCCGTCTTCTAAAGGTATAACTCAACTTTTAATTAACCTAATTCCTGTATGTCTTTCTCTTTGTAAATATTCCCTTTTGTAAATATTTCCCTTTAAATAAATTCTCTTTTACTTTGAAGTATTTGTGTTTAAATGACTTAGATTAAATTAATAATTCATCACTCACCCTTAAATACTTACCCCTAGACAAACCACCTCGCCAATCTAAAATCCCGCCTTCTGAAGAGTCTGATTTTTATTCGAAGATTTATTCGGACTCCCACATATATAACTCTAATATTCTTTAAAAACGTACGTTGGTTTTAGTGAAATAATGAAATATATGTAAATGTTGATTCCTCTTACCCACAGACCCCTTCATTTTGCATTACCGAATGTGGTATATACATTTTTACGGTTGTGAGCCAATTTTACTTATAGAATGATTTAACACTTATCGTATAACACATGAAATGTATTTCTCATATCAAGCCTGGGCAACAATCAAGTCTCACGTGATTGATTCTCTCCTCATTTTGCACTCCTTACATAAAATACTTGTGTGTATGCGAGAGAGCCAACGTCACCTTTTTCGCTACTCCGCTGCATTATTATCCGCGTCTGTTATCATTTCGATTTATCCATCGCGCGCGAGCAATGAATTTTTTAGTGAAATAATATAACTTAACTCAGTGATGAAATAATATAACTCAACAACCCATGATGGCCAAGGCCTACTGTGCCCAACTCAGTATATACGACCTTGGGCCCTGAGCTGCATGAGCAGTTGTTCCACTCAGGATGTCAGTCTGATGCAAAATCCCCAGTGTTAAGCTCCAAAGCAAGCTTGGTACTCATTTATCGACCCACTGAAGGGATGAATGATTCATTCAACCTTGCCCGGCCCAGGGTTTGAACCTCGGATCTGGCGCGCTTGGTGTGGAAGCGCGATGCATTGACCACTCGGCCGCTGTGTTCAGTGAATTAATATATAATTTATTAATTTTGTGAAATTCTTTTTTACAAGAAAAATTTCATCCACAAACATAATTTTGTAATATATTCGTAAAAAGTATTAAAATTGATATTTATTTTATCTGTTTAACTTGACTTGCTATTTATTATGGGAAGAAACCAGAAATTTTCTCTTTTATGGAAAAAACTAATAAAAATACAAAAAGACCAATAAGATAAGGAATCGAATGCAATTTATTTAGACCAATGTGGTAACGAAATTGAATCAGAGGAAGAAGTCAATAAAACTGAATTTTCAAGCAGTGAAGATGAAGATCTTCGTTATAAAACTCCCCCTGCAATAAAAGAGCCAGGAATATTATTACTGATTTTGAAACCGAAAGTGATTTAGCAGCTTTCAATGCTTGGATTCTACATAAAGAGACCACTCAAGTAAATATTTCAAGAAAAGATTTTTTCTGCAATTGGCTGAAGAGCTGAGAAGAAAATATAGAAAAAAAAAGTCGAGAACACTTCATTCTAATAACAAAAATTAATATTACCGACGCTCGGAAAAATTGTCAAGTTCAAGAATCATGCAATAGAAATAGATGTAAAAACCTTTGTGCTAAATTTAATAGAAATGTTTGTGGGAAATGTGTTTCAAAAACAGAATTTATATGTAAAAAATGTTTTCAAAGATTTTTTTTTTTCATAGTAAACCTTTATGTAAATTGATTTTAACAATTTTCTTTGCAAATTGATTTTAACAATTTTCTTTGCAAATTGATTAAACAATTTTCTTTTATGAGTCAAATTGGTCCACTTCAGTAAAAAGAGGTACATAACCTACATCCATAAATCTACTGTTAATTAAAGTTAGATAATTAAATATTTTAATGAGAGTTTTTGTCACAAACGTTATTCAAAAATGTTATGATCTAAAATGTATACACATTTCCAAGGTTTTAAAATTTTTCACGGTACGCCATCTATGAATTGGAAACGAAAAAGCTAATCAAATTATTTGATGATCTCTTTAAAATAGAAATAACAATAAATTAAACGAATAACAAAATTAATGACTTTCCGACCAGTCAATTCCGACCAGACCGACTACCGCGGTAGCCGAGTGATAGGTATCGGATCGTGGCTGGCTTTGTCACGAGTTCGAACCCAGTACCACTAAAAACCCGCCGTGTCGGGCAGCGATGCACGCTAAATCTGTCGAGAGCTGAAACGTCTTCCCGTTGGTGTGGTGTGGTAGTTAGGAGAGGGAGGTGCCAGCTCAGGTGTCGTCCACGTCACTTGACCATGGTTTAGAATTACGTGGTCCGTCGCCAAAAGCCCTCGTGTAGCTGAAGAGTGCGACGTTAATATTCTCTCACTCACTCACTTTTCAAACGACTCAAAATTGTTTCATCTGATGATTAATTTATGATAACTATAAAAATAATACAAACCATATATTTAACTGACTTCATGGATTTAATTAATTTTTGTTGTTGTCGTGTCCTCCCTCGAAGGTAAGGAAGGAAAATTGCCAGAGCCTGAGGTACGGTGGGCTTCTACACGATAGATGGCAACACCACCTATCTCCCCCTCCATAATTTACGCATGGAACTGGATGGAAGGGATATATTCTCAAGCCCCATGCATTCGTGATTTCTACAGCGACCGCCCACAAAACTTTCGGACCCAATGATTAAACGAGCACGTACTCCGTGTTTACTCGGAAGGTATTTGTTGGCTTTGAGCATTGAACCCAGGCCCTCTGGTCTGGATTCCGATACTCTACTCCAGTACTTCTCAAAGGTGCAATACTCGCGATCCAATATTCAATCATAATTTTCATCGCCCCTCCCCCATTCAATAACAATGTATTGAATTCCATAATAATGTATTTTGACGCTAAAACTACGATACGATTTAACCTCTTAAGCGCTCCTGAAGTATATAAATGTCTCTCTAAACCAAAGAGTTTATTTCCCCGGGCGTATATATACGTCTCTCCGAAGTACGATTTTTCTGTGCACTGCTATCCATAAAATTATTCCAAAGACTTTGGTATGACATAAAAGGACTTTAACAGTGCTTGTGAAGGATTTACTTATTTCAAAGGGTGGTTTGCTGTTGTGTGTAGTCATTTTCTTCCTTCCCCACTTAATGCGTCCCAAACGCGTGGCTACATGGAAACCAGTGGTGTTGGGAGCGAATCGCGCAACTTTTAATCAATAGTTAAGGGATTAATTATAAACACGTACAAATTATCAAGATAAGTGTAAGTTTTTGTTTTTAATTATATATATCATAAGCCAATGGGGTCAAGGGTGATTAATAAACTTGTTTTAACTTAGTATTGCTAAATTAATTATAAAATACATCGTGTAGCACTGATACATTTATAAGTGTAATATATTAGGGTAAAGGTGTATTTTATTTTTTATTATATTAGAGAATCAGTAAATTAATAATTATTTAAATAATGTCTTTTTACGACTTTTCAATATGCTCGGTCCCCCCTCGTACAGTTGTCACGCTCCTCAAGGGGGCGCGCTCCACAGTTTCAGAAACGCTGCTGTAATCACTAGACTAACCATGATCCAATTTAATTTATTTACAACCGCAAATGAAGTGGAGAAAATATATATGGAAAATAAGACTAAATTCTTGCTGAAATTCTTTTACCAATTTTTTGTTAAAATTCATTGCATTAGAGGTGTATTGTAAAATATTAAGCACAGACTGTATGGTAACTAAAACAAATTCATGTACCTATTAATAAAAAGAACATAAATTATACTTACTCGCAAGACTAACACCAAGAAATATATAAAGCCTTAATCTTTCAGGACAGAGCTCGTATTCAGTCAGTTCAATTATAAGTTTGTCATGAAGTTCTATCTTCTTCCCAATCTTTCCACATCTTGTGGCATTGATATCAATAACCTGAATTTAAATTATAGACAATTATGAGTTTAATTGCGATGAAAACTATGCCAACTCTTTTTGCGGCTCATCACCCAAAGTATATCTTTATATTGCTCATGGCTACCCAAAACTCAGTTTCTTATACCAAACTACAGAAAAGTAAGTTTCTACTGTAAATTATTTAATGTTATCAACACGTCATCTATATTCAATTAAAATGATAAAAGTATAACATGAAGTACCATTCTTATACCATAATATGGGAAAGCAGTATCACCATCACTCCGCGTCCAACTTTGAACAGTCCCACAGAGCTCGTTCCTCAGACCCACACTGTCCAATTTGTACATTAAAGACATTCTGAAGGTTTCCAACTTCCATTTGGCGAAGTACGGTAATGATACTGCCATTATTTCTATGAACCAATGGCATAGCGGGGGCTTTCGCCACCTGGCGCAGACCGGAAGTTTGTCATCTCTCTATTTTAATAATTAGTCAAGAAAATTAATAAAAGTAAAAAAAAAAAAGCAGCTTTAAATTTTTTTTATTCATTAAAAATGCACTTTTCGTGTTTTTTCATTGCAAAATCTTTCATACAATTGTCAATATCAATATGTATGACATGTTCAATTGCCAGAAAAGCTACATTTGTTAGCCTTAACGTGGACATAGTCGATCTGAGATAACTTTTGATTACCATTATCTTAGAGAAGCTTCTCTCGCAACTGGCATTACTGATGGCAGAAGCTAAAAAAATTCTCAACATTATGACAATTCTTGGTAAGTCATCTTCAAGTTTGGACTCAATAACATAGTTGAGTAAACCCAGAGAGCCGGACCTAATGAGTTCCTTTTTACAGCCTGAGTCTGTTGCAGCTACGAAAGTTTATAGACGTATGCGCTCAAGTTGGAATTCTTCTTTATTAATGTCTTGAGGAACTTGATCCAAGTTAAGTTCGTCCATGCTCAATATCACTTCAGGCCTTAAAAAAGCATATTTCTGCGCTAGATTCCGGAACAGTTGAAATCTTTCTCGAATTTCAACAGTTACTCTGTCTATTGAAGAAAACATTGTTCGCCTCAAGTCATCTTCATACGATAACTGAACATCTTTACTTCCGTCGCCAAATATGTACTTCCTCCTGATTCGTCTTTGGAGTTCAAAAGAAATTAAAAGCTCTTCACATAAACTTTTAGCGTATATTAAAACAACATCCACGAGTTCCTCTCGTTTTGCTTCAAATACGGTCTGCAAAGTAAGTATTTTTTTGCACATTGATGGATATTTAGTCCCTCTGATTGCAAATAATTTTGAACATCATTGATTTCACACAGTACCAGTTGCCAGAAGCCTAAGTAACATGAAAACGAATACAATGCACAGCATTTAACAAACTTCCTGCAACTGTGTGTATTAAAACTTTCACTCGTTTCCGTCAGTTTCGTCGCGCGGGTGCGATTTGGAGTTTGAAATATTTTTTGCATGTAAATATCGTGGTGCTTGCCGCCGCACGGGGCCATGGTCCCCTCTGCACCCCCACCCCTCATTCACGCTACCCCACTGCTCAGAACATTTGTAATCTCAAAACTATTTAAAGATTACAGAATTACATATCAAGGTTACAGCTATGGCTCATTGACTGGAAATTTAAGGTAAATGAATCCAAAAGGGTTTGCCTCTTCTTTGCGAAGCAACGGCACATAGGATACCCATATTGCACCGGCTCGTACCCTAGATCACTAAGTATAAGTACTTAGGGTCGATTTTACACTTATGCCTCCCTCATCTGGCTATCTGCAGCAGTAAGCCATTTAAAAATACGGCACGCCTTTCAAAATTGGCACCTACACAAGGTAGTCAATGCTTCTTTGTTTTGTTAAAAATGAAAAAGTTGACCAAAAATTCTTGATTTTATTGAAAAAATAATCAAATAATTTCTTTAAAAGGCTTCCCCTGATCCTAAATGAATCTCTAAAAGTTCTGCCGGCTTATGATAATTTTAAACCCAATCTTCTCTAAAAGACTACCTCTAATATCGGCACTTACCAGCTCTCCAAAGACTTCGGAACTTCTGATATTCTTCGAAAAGTTAATTTTCATAATATTTATAATTTTTATGCGCCAATTTTAAATTTTCCTTTAATAGCTTTCTTTGTAGTGAAAAATGCTGTGCGATAAGTGCTTACTTTATTTAAATCTAATATCTTTACTTTTCAAAATTTTAATCCTTCATTTTAAGATAAAACTTTAAAAAAATTTCTATAATCTAAATTTTTGTAGATTAAATTTTCTTAAATCAATGACATGAATGCATTAGTCCATACTCCTTCACATAGATGGCGACACCATCCCTCTCGTGGTGCATCACCTCTCTACTATTTTTCGGATTTTAGCATCACAAAATTATTATTTACTCTTTGATTATCGACAACCTCGAGGTTCTGGCATTTAAATTTAATTATTTCTTTAATTTTAATCCTTCTTCTCCACCGCGTTTAATCCTTCTTCCCACCGCAAAGCGGTCTGCGCTTAGAGTTCTGTGAAGCAGTTGGCAGTGTTTCATAACTCTTTTATTATTATCCGGTATTTTCCCTCGTCCATTTGAAACTATAACGTCTTAGCTATTTTTAATTAATTTTGATTGAAACCATTTTTATGGAACTTCAAATAATTATTTCTAATTTTCTACCAAATACTTGTTGAGTATATATTCATAATAGGAACCTTGGAATATATTGCGCCGTGGGCTGTGCATTAGATCCTTCAAATTCAGTGAAATACGTTTAACGCGAAAACTCAAAAGGCACAAAATATCTGTTAACACGAAAGAACACAACGGTCCCGACAAACTACTTCATATTTTCATGCATTTTTTTCACTTAACACTAAATGAAATCGCTTAAGGTATCCGACTACGTTCGGAACCGTGATTTTGCAAAAGCGTATAAATGGATAATATTTATGATACTTAGTGTCACTTACATTGGAAAATGTATACAAAGTTGTTTTAAGAATAGTATTAGAATAAAAAAGTATTTAAGTAGAATATTTTGATAAAAAATTAACATAGAATGACCAATTTTCAAAATATTCTCCTTCGGTGAAAAATGCTTCTATTAGAATAATATTTTGCCTGTATATAGCTCAGACCTCTTTGCAGAGGCTCAACTAGAACTTCTGAAATATATAGCTTAGAAGTGGGTTTATCCATTTTTTGCGACAACTGAAGGGAGAAATTTTAAGAAAAAAATGCCGATAATTATTTGAATTGGTTGTAACTCTGAAAATAATGGGAAATTTTCAAAAATCATAGTTAAGCCTCTGAACAGAGGTTTGAGCTATATTCACAGGCAAAATATTATTCTAATAGAAGCCTTTTTCACAAAAGGAGAACATTTGGAAAAAAGATTATTCTAAGTTAATTTTTTGCCAAAATATTATATTTAAGTAAATTTTTTTGTCAAAATACCCTTGAAACAATTTTATACATATAATCTAATCTAAGTGACACTAAATATCATGAAAATTATGCATTTACGTGCTTTTGAAAATCACGGTTCCGAACGTAGTCGGATACCTTAACACTGTGCTATTTGAACTTTAAGTATTTGCGACCCAATATTCAATCACATTTTTCATCGTCCCGCCCACTTCATACAATAACAATGTATTGAATTCAATAATACTATACTTTGATGCTAAAACTACAATATACGACTTCAACCTCTTAACTGCCACCAGCATATATATACGTCTCGCTCAGTCAGCGCGTTAATTGCCCTCGGACGTATATACACGTCTTTCCGAAGTACAATCTTCTATGAGCACTGCTATCCATACCATTATTCCGAAGGCTTTTGAAAACAATAAAAGGACCTTGACAGTGTTTGTGAAGATTTACTTATTTCACACTCGCACACAGAAAGGTTTTACTTATTTATTCTTTTATCTCCCAATAAATGACATACGTTCGCCTACGTGGAAAACGGTGGCATTGGGGAGCAAATCGCGTAACTTTTAATCGGCAGTTAAGGGATTAATTATAAAACGTAAAAATTATCAAGATAAGTGTTAGTTTTTGCATATTATTTTATATATAACAAGCCCATGGGGTTCCTGGTAATTATTAAGCTTGTTCTAAACATAGTATTGTTTAATTAATTATAAAATACATTACGAAGTACTTATACATTTATAAGTGTATTATATTAGTGCAAATGTGTATTTTATATTTTATTATGTCAGAATGTATATTGCTTGCTTACGTTCAGTAAATTAAGACTTTTTTTTAAAAAATTATCTTTTGCTTCCGACTTTTCAAAATGCTTGCAACCCCTCATAGAGTTATCACGCCCCCTTGGGGGGGCGCCCCACAGTTTGGAAAAGGCTGGCTTAGCTCAAAAATATTTTTGTTCTGGGAATGAATAAAAAGCGGAAAACACTAACCATTTAATGAAATGTTTGAGAAAATTTATGTTTTATTGAAATGTCCTACTGTATCAAACACATCGGAATAATCCTTTGTAGTAGATGACTATGTGTTTACTGCGACAATTCTGGGAAAAAACATTTTATTCAAAGCTCAAAAAGTATCAATGAGGCAGATTCCGACGAAAAAAATCAAATGAGTAATGCAGCTTCTGTTCCCCCGTCATCTGAAATGAAGAACATCCTGAAACGTATGCGCAGTTACTTGTACCCATCATCATCTTTTGATCATCAACGTTTTTTGTGTACATGCCGCTAAATATCAAAGGATACTTTTTCATAACATAATATTCGATAAAAAAAATATTACTTAAATTTATAATTTTTGAACCTACCTTGTTACTTTCCGATTTCAAGAACTTCAGAAACTGGATAGCATCACAGTCGCAAATCCATGGATTGTTTGAAAGCGACCAGGTAGATATATTTGGGGGAAAGTAAGACAGGAAGCGTGTAAGATTATTGCTGGATAATTTGAAAGTTTTCAGGTTTTTTGGTAAATAGAAATCCACATTACTGATACGATTTCGTTCTACGTCTAGATATCTCAAATATGTTAGAGAGTGTATGTTTAAATTGATCGGGTTGGTTAGTAAGTTGTTCTGAAGATACAGCTCACCAACTTCAGGAGGCAATTTAGGTGGAACCTGTAATGAGACAAAAGTAAAAAGGTTCCCAGATTTTTATGAAAAATCGTATTAAAATTAATTTTTTAATTAAGTAAAAATAATAAATTTGCAAAATAATAGCAATAAAACCCACTTTTTTGGCTCTTCGCCCATTTAACTTATACTTAGGTAAGGTTAAAGATACAATATAATAAAAGTCTGGAATTTGTTTTCTTTAAAAGAGTTTTCAATTACATACTTTTGGTAATTATATGTAGATATATATGTATATACAGTCAGTCCGGGCTAAAATTATCCAAAAGTAATGGCTTATTCTTTCGGAACTATTCATCAGAATGTAAAAAACTGTTCATCCATGGATTGGAAAACTCTCCTAGATTTTTTGGGTCCAGTCTGATCAGTCGCACATGCACGCATTATTCGGCAATCGCAGGGGAGAAACTTTTTACACTGACTTCATTAGTAAAGATTTGGACGCCACAGTAAAAGCGTATTGCGTACTTTGGTTAACAGAATTTAAATTAGTCACGCGTGTACATAGGCGAGTTTGAATAGAATGGAATGAATGTCGCTACTGGCTTGCCTAATAGACTTATCAAGACTCCTACAAATGAGTCACGCACACGATAAACAGCTGGAATATATCTGGATCATTTATCTGGAAAATTTAGGATACTTGCCAGTTTTGAGATACCAAAGTTCCCGTCTGCTTTAAAGTTCTTTCCCATTGTAGGATAGATTTTGATGTCGGAGGGTCGACATTCCATTCTGTTCGAACACGTCGCTGTATACACGTGTCTAATTTAAATTCCGTTACGCAAAGTCACGCACTGCATCCTTTACTGTGCATTCACATATTTATTAATGAAGTCAGTGTAAAAAGTTTATCGTCTACGATCGCCGAATAATTCGCTATGTGCGGCCGATTGGACAAGACCAAAGAAATCTTGGAGAATTTTCCAATCCACGAATGAATAACTGTAATGGACGGTTTCTCCCATCTATCAGTATACGAGAGTTAGAAGGAAGATAAGTGATAGTTAAAACAAATACAATTTATTAAAAATCACAACAACCTAACAAATCTCAACAACTCAAGTTAGGAAATGCACTTTTAAATAAATATGGGAACAAAAGAGAGGTAGACGAGATAATTAATATTTAATTATAAATTGAATCACTTACTCTTGAACCATCTTAGTCATACACATTCCAAATAATCGAAATTAGGTTCTAAGTTAATCTACTTCAAACCGACATTATTCCAATGTAGATATGTAATTGACCACATCGTTAATCATCAATTTTTAATACTGAGGCTATTTTTGGCTAATGTTAAAGAATAGGACCCGAATTTGGAACATTTTTTCAGATATAAAGGAAATGAAAAAATTAACATAATATTCTGGCTTCACTATCTTTTAAAGAGCAGTATTTTTCAACATATTTCCCATTTTTAACTGAGTTGATTCAATTTTTCTGGTATAAAATGTGTTTCGTTTTTTTCTCCTATATCGTAATGTTAAATGGGTTACGCCTTCGGGTTACGCCTTCGCGTATTAAAATGGAAAAGAAAATATTCATGGAATATTTTGAAATTTTAAAAAACTCTTTATTTTTAACAGAGGTATGAGCTAAGATATTGCAAATTTTCATGAAAATTAAGGCATTTTTCTGTCTGAAAATGTGCTTCGCGTTTAGTTCAAGCTCTCGTTCTTTTACCGAAAACAACCTTAAACAAATAATCTACGAAACACTTTCTCGACTAGCTTTCTTTGACTTTACGTTAATTACTAACTTTTATCATTTAGCTTCTAACCTCTCTCTCTGTCGAACCTGAAAGTTAATGCGTAAATATAAACCTTGATTTGCATGTCTTCTTCTTTGGGAGAATGTTTCCAATAGAATAATATTTAAAGAAACAGTTTTTTCCATAAGAGGATTATTAGGAGGTTCGCGAATACACCCGTTACACAGTTTATTACATTTTGATGCGTAGTTCCGAAATAAGCAATTGCTTTTGGATTTTTTTAGGCCGGACACCCTGTATATGCATTTATATTATCCACTACAGAGACAGAAGTCATTTAAGTACCAAAGATAAATGAGACTACCCAATGTTGGAATTTAAAAATATGGATGCTACAGTTTTAAAAATGACTTAAGACAGCTCTTAATAAATAAAAATAATTTGTATAAAAAGTGCGCTTTAATCAGTTCTACGGCTATCCAACTTTCCCCCTTCCTGTTTATTATACTGAGCGAACTATTAAAAATATTGCATTGAAGTCCTAAATCCATTACTAAAGAAAAGTACTTTACCTAAAGTTGCATTCAAAAGTCCACACACCATGGTGAATCTATGTACAATAAACAAGTTATTGTGCCAGATTCAGGACTCAAGTACAAATTTAAACCATAATGTTATTGGCCAAATGGTATCATAACAGACAGCATAAAGTTATTTGCACTAAAGTAATTATAGAGTAAGTGTATTTAAAATTAGAGGACTCGCCGTGCCCTTTGAACACAATTTTTATTATTTATGTATTTAAAAGTTATACTTTAGAATTTCATATAATTTTTCTATTTAAGAAAGTTATGCGAAATGAAATTTTGCACATATTATTCACACAATTTTAAAAATTTTAATTTGTTCAAGAAAATTTTAAAATTTTACTCATTTTGTAGTTATAAGTTTTTTTTACCTGATTTTTTTTAATATTCTTAAGGGTATTTTTAACAACTACAGAGATCCATTTTGTAAGAATTTGAATATTTTGAAGGGAAAAATAAAATGTTGATATGCATGTTGAAATTCAACGAAAAAGCCAATATCTCCTACATTTTATTTTTTTAAAAGTAATCAGTTTACAGCAAAATGGATCCCTAATTTTGTTACATGCATTATATGTAACACACAGAAAAAAATGGAAGTGATTGGCAAATAATTGTGGAAGAAGTACCATTTTGAATGTACTAATGTATCGAAGAAACACTGAGAAAACCCACTTTAAAGTTTATAATTCTGAAAAAATAATAATAAAAAGACTAAATAAACTTAAATTACCACTTTACGACATTAGCTATATGCTTTTCTTTGAAATAATTACATTTTCTTATTATTTAATTTCATGTTTTTTGTATAAATGATCACTTTTTAGAAAGTATTGATTATACAAGAAAATTCATGGAAAATGTTAACATTTTTTTTTCTGTCATGAAAGAACTTTTTTTATTCACGTTAAATTGAAATCCTATACTTGTATGAAAACTCATGATGAATAAAAACTGAAATTATGAAAGTTTTAATATATATATAAAAGGCCTTAATTCAAAACTTTTATATGCACACATTACACAAAGAAAAAAAACATTATTATTTATAGAAATAACCTGATTAATATATAAAACCTTCGTTTTTTACAGTTATTATTTCTCTTTTTAAAATAGATTTTTTTTATCAAAAAAACTTTTTTTTATTCAAAACTGGGACGTGTTCGAATTGCCCAATTTATTTCTTTACATTTTTCAATTGAAGTTCTTACCATACTCTAATTTACCAACATTCAAAAGGGATGTTTCAATTGAGAGGTAAAAAAGCAAAGAATATAACTAAATAAACACTAAAAAAAACAACATTTTGGTCAATTATGGGATATCGAGTTGCCTTAAATACTGCAACGATATAATGATATATATACGCTGAATTGAAACATGTCTAACTGGCGTGTTTGTAAATGGAGGGGATTAATTAACCACGGAGCCGTTGGTCATAATTTAGTATATTACAATGCACCAAAAAATCATTCTGTACTCTAAGCCATGGCTAGAGCGAGTGTACTGTAACAAGGGTCGATCATGATAGAGTGAAGTTGGTGCACGTCGTTAGAGCAAAAGAAGGGTTGAAGGGTACTGGGCTGGATGCTTACAACAACTGACATATAAAGGGCGGGAGAATCATAGCATGTATATATATACTGCTTAGCACAAAAAATGCAACAACCTGAAGGAAGCATGCAAATCGTGTGAAATTTACATCATACGTTGGTGGCGATGAAATATGCACAAATCATTAACATTACAGCGCAGACGCACTTTACGCGAGGCCGTAGCGCCACCCGCAATCGCTATATAAAGGGAGAACAGATTGGCGATTTGAAGTATGGCAATTGTTTTTCGTTTGTTCTTTCTGCGTAATGCCTCGTGGAAGACATTGGGGGTCTTTTGACCATGTTTTTGAATTCGACCGAGGAAGAATAATAGCCAATAGGGGGATTGCGGATTATCCTTCAGAGAAGCCGGTCAACGTGTTGGATGAAACCAAACCATCTAATGCGGATCTGTCATTGCTGGATGCAGGAGGAAACGAAAGACGCACTCACGTCGTTGCACAATTGCCTCTGATGACAGTTGGATTGTGCGCATGGCAGTGATAGATCGCGCCGCCAATGGTGCGATGGATGGTAGACAAAGACAATGGAAAGAAACCTCATTGTGTTTACTGAGAAGTGCGGTATGTCAGATCCTCCCATAGATTCAACGCTTTCCATCAGTCATATTCCAACAAGATAATGCGCAACTACACGTGTCATGCAATTTTCAAGAGCTCTTCTTTACCTATCAGATTAAATTGCTTCCTTGGCTTTCTATCTTTCTATATATATATATATATATAGATAGATAGATATAGATAGATATATATATATATCCATATTGTTTAAATCTCATCATTTAATATCTCATCTTATAGCATACTAAAAATCAAACATTCGTGCTAAGAGTTTTATTATTACTATTCACAATAATTAAAATATTTTAAAGCATTTATATTTATTTTTATATTGAAGTTTATTTCACATACCATTGCTATTCGAAAGTTTTCAGGACGGAAGAAATCTTACTAAGTAACTTTTAACAAGTGCACTATTAAATATTTCGTGTATACGGTGGTTACATTAAATTCAAATTTTTATTGCTATTATTTGCAGAAAAGTTCCATTTGCAAAAATATAACGAGGATGATAAAAAATTCAATTTTTCATGTAATATTTATTTATTTCTTTTATAAAGAGACACATAAAAGTTGTATTACTTGCTGTTCAGAGAGACAGAGAAAAAATATTTGAATCACATTTTTCTTACATTTCTTATTTCAGTTAACTTTTTATATTTAGATTTGCAGGTAAATTATCAATTCAGATAAAGAGACTTTATTTTTGAAGGGGTGGGAGGTTCAAAATTGTTGTATAAGTTGCAGTTTCATGAATACATTGTTATAAATTGTTATACAATAAACCTAAACTTATATGAAATGTGTTCAGCAAAGAGTTTATTAAGTTCCATTACCCAATGTCTGCCCTTACCATCATGCCCAATGCAGGGTCCATATAAGGATATAGAGTGTAAGCAGCCCATTTGCGCCTTAATCGGTGCCTCCATACGATGCTTCTAGACAGCATGATACTAAAAAACTGAAAGTCGTTTGAAAGGACAACTTGGTGTAACTCTTGTATCCAGTTTAATTGTTGAGAGCACTACTGTCGACAGACGTCTCTATGCAGCAGTGTCAGAAAAATAATGGGCAACGCTTAGACCAGGAGTTTTAAACTTTTGGGAGTGGTGAACCAATTTTTTTTTAACCTTTTGTGAGATCCCATGGGGAAGTTTTGGATAATAATGAAGAGGTGTGACTGGTGTGCTGAATGTCTAAAACGGAGGTGAGTGAAGGTCTTTACTCGATGGCAAAGGATAACTAAAGTTGAGATCCTGGTGTTCAGTCACACCCTATGAGAGAGCTTTCTCCAATAACAAATTAAATAAACAATTAAGTTATTATTATTATTATTTATTATTGGCGAACAAGTAATTTTGTGCAAAAAATACCCGAAAAATCCTAAGCATTTTGCGACCCCGAATGGAGTTGCAACCCCTAATATTTTTACTTAAAAAAATAGTTTAAAACGTCTGTGCTTTTCCAAATTGATAGCACAGTCCTTGCGGATACTTTTTTGTGCTGTAAATAAGCCCACTTCCGAAAACACGATCCATAATGTGGCTACATGACCTTTCAAGAACAGCCTGACACCAATGCCATGCTCTCAGGCGTGTTAGTAATTAAAGGTCTTTGAGATCCTGCATGAGTTACAGTATGGTTCTTTGATTAACCACACTTTCTCGATATAGACAGTCATTATCAAATTTCGACACGTGGTAGTAACTGTTTCTCCTTATAGGAGGTATGACACAATTTCATCACAAGAAACATTTCATTCGTAACTTCCGAATGACAACCAGTCGCGTAACATAGTTCTTTTTTTTTTAACAGAGTTTGAGATTTTTTCCCTTCCTCCTGCATCATTTGATAGCACTTAAATTCTATTAGTTTACATATATGAGCATCTTCTTTTTCTGTAAGTGTTTTTTTTAATATTATGGAATACATTTATAAATCCCCCAGCACCACAAAGTGTCACGTGCTTCAAGAAGTATGAAACACAGATCATAAAAGAAGAAAAAAATATTTAAAGTCTCTCTCTCTATCATGAAGGGTTACAAAAATATTTACAATAAATTTACAGAACTTTTCAAAATAACTTCCCTATGGAAATAAGCTGATGAAA
>BMAU01003863.1:0-110000 GCA_019973935.1 Trichonephila clavipes
TAAAATTTATGCACGCACATAGGGCATTAATTAGGCTTCCTTAAAATATATAAGTTTAAAAAATTATGCCTAATTCCTTGCTTCAATTAACTATTAAATCCAGACGCAACTATTTAGCCTCCAGTTAAGAATTGGGGTTACAGTCATTTAGGCTGGAAAATTTACTGAGCAGTGAAGAAGTAAAAGGCAATCACTGAAACAAAGTAAATAAATAAATAAAAATAAGCTAGTTCTTAAGTAAAGCTTTAAGAACTTAGTCTCATAATCATTTGAGAAGCTTCAGTGGAATTTCTGTTTCTGCGAGACTAGTGTTTTTATTTTTGCAACTTATTTCGAAGAATTCAACTAACTAGAACTTATAGATTTTCTTTAGGGATTTTCTATTTAAAGATAAAGTGGTATTTTTTAGAACTTCTCCTTTAAATTGACTGACGTATATTTTAAAGTTCTCCCCTTTTGCCGTCATTCTTTTCTCTATCGTCAGCGCATGAAGCATTCTTCTTTTTCTCCTTATCTGACAAAAAAAGCCTTTCTTTTAAAAAGAAAAAAAAAATGATTTTAAGCTCGTGATGTTTTTGAGATTCTGATCTATAAAAAGTTTTCCACTTTGTTAAAAAATACGTTGCTTTTTTGAAGACAATACACTGTTTTTAAAGTTCTAAAAAAGATAAAAAGTATTTACGCTTCTTAAGTGAATGACTTAATACATATAGTGAGAACTTTGTTTTTAGTTGTACTTTATTACATTCACTGCAAACTCTAGAGTAAATATATCTATCTATCTGAGAAATATTTGAGTCCTGAATCTCAGGTTTATAGTCAGTAAAAATGTGAAACTACGCACAATATACGAACTATGTTCGATCACATAGATTTATATATTTCACAGTATATTAGATCTCTTGTTACTAATCATTAAGTCTAGAGGAGAAAAAGCAGTATTTAAAATAGAAACAAGGGATATAAAAATATTTTTAAAATTGATACTTTTCTGAAACATATTAATAGTAATCATATTACAATTTGAAGTGTATTCTGTAAAACCTTGTTCAGGCTAAAATTGTTTGTTGCATTTAACTTAACTGTACATTTTAAAATTATATCCAACATTATATGTACATAACGGGTTCTCTCAGCTCATTATGGTAGTTTAATGCACAGCAAAAATCCTTATTTCTTCTTTAAAGTTACCTCACACTTTGAAAGCCAAGGTTTAAAGATTCAAAAACTCGCAAAGTAGGTAGAATGTTTGCAATTAGTCTTTGAATTTAGTAAAATATACTAAATTCAAAGACTTGGAGATTAATGCTTCAATGCTTTAAGAAATTCCTCAATTCCTTCAGTGTTTTATAATCAAGAGAAAGTATAAAAAGTATATTTAATAAATAAAATAATTAAGTAAAAGGGTAAGGGTAAGGGAGGAGAGAGGCCCTTGAGTTAAGATTTAAGGGTTCTTAGCTTTTGTTGCCACTAGGTCTAAGTAAAGTTACTGTTACGGTTAACCAGTTCGCATGAAATTAACACACAAGGGGAGGGCACGACTAAGGAAATTCATTTGGGGTCGAGACTTGGAATAATAGTAGTACTCCTTTAGGGTGTTCAACCCTCAAAGTAATTCCACCGAATGGCCAGTCAATTCGGAGAAAATAGCCTTCGAAATTCATGCTTAGCTTTTATACAATTAAATTTTAACCACCCCCAGTGAGGCAGTGGCATAGTTGGTATGACGGCTGCTTTCTAATCGTGCGGATAGAGATCGAGTAGCGCAAGAAACTTTTTTTTCCCAATTCATTTAATTATTTTTTAAAAATAAATAAATTTATTTATAAAAGTTTTATTAAATGTTAAATGATATTTTAAAAAAAATTATTTTGTATTTTATGAAGCAAAAAAAATTACTGTAATTATTTTGAATATTTATATTATATATATTGCATAAATATATTTTTATATTAATAAATAATATTTATAATAAAATATATTATATAATAAATATTAAATGATATTTTATAGAAAAATTAGTTACAGAGTATTTTCATAATGTGAAATACAAAATATAACTAAAATATTATATAAAATATAAAATAATCTATGAAATATATTACTATTATTATTACATTAATTACTTCATGTTTAATACAATAAAAATAATAATTAAAACTTTATTGTATAAAAGCTAAGCATGGATTTCGAAGGCTATTTTCTCCGATTTGACAGGCCATTCGGCGGAATTACTTTGAGGGTTGAACACCCCAAAGGAGTACTACTATTAAAACTAAGTCTCGTCCCCAAATGAATTTCCTTAGTGGTGCCCTCCCTTGTGAGTTAATTTAAAGAAAACTAACCAATGTTTCAGTTTGCAGTTAGTTTCGACGCAATAGCATTAATTCTTTACTACCAGAATAAATTGAAAAATATGAATTTGTTCGTAAAATATATCCATTAGTTTTCTAAAATTTGAAAGAAAGTAAGAAAAAATAAAGGAAATGATTAAAAAAAAAAGAAAATATTTATAATTGTGTGTCATTTTTTTAAATATGACTTGGAATTTTAAGGACTGTTCAGGATTTCTTTGGTTTTACAGGGAAAAAATTCGGTATTTTTTTATATCAAGAGAATCAAGAGAATATTCAAAATCCTTTTGAATTATCATTATTTTTGGAAGTACTGTTTCTTTAAACAATTGCAAAGTTATTTAAAAGCTAAGTAACCACTGTACTAAAGTAAAGAATTATTTAGCAGAAATTTTACTGAAAACAAAACATTTGGGAAACAATTATCTGTATTACTCAAACCAAACTCATTTAGTTTATAACTAATGCTCAGTTTTTTTTCTTCGGTTTCGAATCTCATAAGAATTTATCAATACATAATAAACTCCTAGTAGTTGTAAATGAGAAACATTAATGGTTTTTTAAAGACGTTATTTTTGTGGAGGAGAAGACATCTAAAAAATTAAAAAATGTAAAAATTTACGCTATTTTTTTTTAAAAACTTCGAAATTTTATTTTGATAATGTTTTGGTGCAACTAACGTAGCAATTTTAATATAATGTATATGGTTTGTACATTCAGGCAATTTTGAAATCAATAAGCTAGAAATTTTATCATTTTTTTGCAGTATCGAATTACAAAATATTCTAAGCACATTAAAAAAATTCAACCTCATAACATGAGTCAAATTTGTATAGATATAAAAGACATTGTTATATAAACAGGACTTACTTACAAAAAATAATAATTTTTCAGTATTTGTCTCACCAATTACATGTTTTCATAAATTTTGGAGGTAATTTTTAAAATCATCTCTTTTTGTGTAGGGTTTTTTTTCAAGATGTTTGCAAACGTAATAAAAAGATAATAAATTTTATTAGAAAATCAGTTCCTTCTGAAAGTTATCTATAATACCTTAAAATCCCTCTTCACCGTACATAAATTAATTGAAAAAAAATACACCACGAAAATCAACTTAAACTTCAGTTACAGTAAACTTTCTCTTACTTCTCATAAAAATATATTACACTGAAATACGTTTAACGCAAAAACGCTTCAGACGAAATCTCTGTTAACACAAAATAATACAACGGTCCCAACAAACTATATTATTTTCATGTATTTATTTCTTTTAACGCGAAACAAAAATCGCTTAACACGAAAATAATTCCTTTCTGGGAATGAACAAAATACGATAAACACTAGCCGGATTGGACTAGTGTTTTATAGTAGATGATGATGCAGATTCTGACGATGAAAATAAAATGTTGCTTCTGTTCCCACGTCATCCGAAACAAGGAACGTCATGCAAAGTATGCGCAGTTATTTAGGCACACATTTCAATGGTGAAATGAGTAACAGAATGAACCATATCGAAAAAAATTGTTGACAATTTGAGGCTAAAAAAGACAATAAAAAGAAAAATATCAGCTTATTTCTCCCAAATTCAATAAATGTTTTCTTTTGTCAAAACACTCGAAATTTTTTTAGTAAATATCATTAAGGTCTTGCAAGTGTCTTTATTTCATAGATATTTATTCAATACATGCATTTATACACATCTATTTAAACAAAATATACTCCAATAAACTTAATTTTGTGGATAAATATTTTTTGTTTTTTTGCAATATCCTTTAACACGAAATTTTTTTTAACACGCGTGAAAAAAATATTTAATTCCTCTCAATTTCGTATTGAATGATTTTCATTGTATTTTCATTTAAGGTAAGTGACTACGTTCCTAACCATAATTTTGAAATATATATATATATATATATATATATATATATATATATATATATATATATATATATATATATATTTATATTTAAAAAAACCGTGAATATACCGATATATATCAAACCGTGATATATATATATATATATATATATATATATATATATATATATCTGTTTAAAGAATATAATTGAAGAAAAAAACTATTTAAATGCAATTTTTCGGCAAAAGAAGAAAGTATGAAGCATTCTCTAAACATAATCCTTTCGTGAAAAGTACTTCTGGTTATAACATTTTGCCTACTTATATATAGCTAGCATTTTCATAGAATTTAACTAAGAAAATTTTGTTAAAAATTCACCCTTAATTTCAGAATTACAATCAACTGAAATAATAATGGGTGTGTGTATTAAGGTTACTGACTACGTACGAAAACAAGAATTTTTAAAAGTGTATAAAGTATTTCTTTTAAAAATTTTATTTTTAAATATTTAGTGTCACCAGATTTAGAATATACGTATAAAGTTATTCAAACGCAATATTTGGCAAAAAATGGAAATAAAACATGACATTTTTTAAAAACATTTTTCTTTTCTGGAAATTACATTTGCAATAATAATATGTTTTCTATAAATAGCTAAGATTTCTCTGCAAAGCCTGAACTAGAATTTTTGAAAAGCTCACACTATTTTCAGAGTTACTATTTGTTGAAATAATATCCGGTGTTTTTTTAATAAAAATTTTTCTACTGTGATAAAATAAAATATGAATAAATCCACTTCTAAATTATGTGTTTCAAGAATTCTAATTTAGTTTTTGTACATATACCACACACTTTTAGCTCTTTTTTCTAGGCAAAATATTATAATAGAAGCATTTGTGTCATAAAAAGAGAATATTTTGAAATTATGTCGTTCTTTCTTCCTTTTTGCCAAAACATGTCTTCTAAATGATTTTTATTGTAATAATATTTCTTAAAACAATTTTGTATGTATATGCTACCGTTAAAGTGTGAAATCCGTTATTTCATGGAAGAACTAGGTGTTTCATGAAATAACTAGACACAAGTAAGTTAAAGTATATAATAGATTAATATTTCATACTTTATCTAGTTATTCTTTGAAATGAATAGTTATTCTATGAAGTAACTAATGATAGACCGTTAAAGTGAAAAATAAACAATTTCAAAGTTACTTTATAAATTAATTGATCATAAATAGCTAAAATCTCTCGAAAAGTACATTTTATCCCTATTGCGGATGATTAAATGATAAATAATAAGAAAAAGAATATGAAAAATTTATTATTGCTCATATTGCAAGCATTAATTCAACAGAAAGAAAAAAAATTATGTTGCAGAAATATAATTACAATTACACATAAAAAAATACTTATACTGAAAAGAAAAAGTAATACGTCATAAAAACATTGTGTAAACTCTTTCAAACAAACATTTAAGAGAATATTAACTTATATTTTATGAAATATTTGTGTATACGATTATTTTACATTTCATTATTTATTAGAACAAGGATTGTTGTGATGACACTTTGAATTATATTGAATATTATTTTTGAAACAAAGCATGCATAAGTGGTTAAAATCTAACTAAAAGCAGCTAAAACCGGCTCAAATAACTTTCGAGTGTCGTATTTCATGCTTTAGGGATCAAGTAATCATTATTCTATAGGATATCTAGTTAAATTATAGAATTTAATAATTTTACATACTTCAACTGACCTGTGTAGTTATTTCATGAAACACCTAGCTTTTCTATGAAATAACGGATTTCACAGTTTAACGGTAACAAATATACTAATTCAACAGACACTAAATATCTCAAAGAAATTATTTATTTATACGCTTTCTCAAAATCATGGTTCCGAACACACAGTCAGTCACCTTAAATATTCGATAAGAACTAATTCCATACTTCTAAAATTTCTGGGACATCGTATTAAGCATCTGATCACTGGCGTAGTTTCCTAATTACTTATCAGAACAGGGAAATAGATGTGGAGGGTACTCAAGGGTTAATAGCTTCGTGAACGATCGTGTCTCTACAACAAGATCATGGATAAGGAAGACTAATATCTTGAAGTTATAGGAGTCACACACTTCGAAATTTCTCACATTTGAGATATGCAAAGGAATTTAAATTATCTTCTAACCAGCACTTGATTAGTTTAGTAATAGGATCAATGATTTAAATTAGCCTCTTTCAAAAAATAGCTTCATATGTTATTAGCAAAGTTAATTGTCTTCACGACGGTAGCTTTGTATTGAGATCCATTTATGTTTAATCAAGTTTTTCTGACTCCAATTTAGGAGTGCGTGACAAGGAATTGTTACGAACCTTAATATACACATAAGTTGAATCGCGCGCGTAGGATCAACAATTTTATGAGAGAAACAAAGTTTTAGAATCTTTAAATATGTTAATACTTTTGAGTATATATTTTCCGTGAAAAAATTAGTTAGCTTCTAAGAAAATTTTGTTTTGGGAAACATTATTTTGGGCAATTTGAAAGAAAAAAAAAGAAATTCAATGAAACTTATTGTAAAATTGGATCAATGAAATTACCTCTCCTGAGCTAAATGTACCGCATTTGTTTATTTTATATATACATACTTATATAGACTTTCCTCCAAAAGTTATGAAACAACCGGTTTTTTGCGCCTTATTTGCAAATGAATGAATGTAGAAACACCAAATTTGGATGACATGTGAACAAAAAGTTATGTATTGACTGTGAGATAGAAGTTTACCTAACAAAAATTCAAAAATGATTTACAACAAAAAAAGCCAATCTCGCTGGAAAAGTCCATTCTTGGAAAAAATAATAATCATAATTTTATGGGGTAAAACGTGGGATATGCTCACTCCTAGCTTGAATGCATTGGCAGCATCGAATTTCCATGCTGTCAATTAAGTTGTCAGTTACCGAAATGGGAAGCGAAGACCAAACATGGAGTAAGAGTTGTTCCAGATCTCCTAAAGACATTGGAGGAGGATTTAAAGAAGCAACCTATCTACCAAGATAGTCCCAAAGATTCTCTATCGGATTTAAGTCTGGAGATCGAGTTGTCCATTCCATTCGCTCCAAACCATGACTCACAAGATATTCCTCAACGACTACAGCTCGGTGAGGTCGTGCATTATCATCCATCAGAATGAAGTCATTGCCAATTGCACAGGCATACGGTGAATATATGGATCAAGGATCTCATCCTGTTATCTCACACCAGTCAGAGTTCCTACCTGGAACATATGCAGGTAGGTCAGTGTGACCACCGAGTGAGATCCCTACCCAACCATTGTTCCACCACCTCGGTAAGTGTGTCTTTCAACAGTGTTGGATTGATGATATCTGGTGATTTGTTCCCTCCAGTTGAGCAGACGTTCTGAATCACTCTCCAGTGTGAATCTGGACTCGTCTGTAAAGAGTACAGAAGGCCGTCGCTGTCTGGTCCAGGAAATGCGTTCTCTTGCCCAAGATAAGAGAACCATTCTCCGTCGTTTGTTGAGGGGTACACACACAACTGGTCACCTTGCATAGAGACATAAATTGTGAAGACGCATTCGCACCGTACTAGCGGATATTCTTCTCCCTGATGCTACAGAGTTGTTTGCAACAAGTTGGGGCGCAAAAACTTTTCTTCTCCTTCGGACTGAAAGAGCTATAAAATCACCTCCTGCAGGTGTTGTAGCTTGTGGTCGGCCTGGAACATGTCTTCAGGACACAGATGCTTTGGTTTGATATTGATTCCAGAGACGGTGGACCATACTACGAGACACATTAAGACACCTAGCAGCATTAGCGTGTGACAACCCCATTTGCATCCATCCGACCCCCCTCCACCTTAACGAATCGGGCAAACGGCTTCTCTCAAACATTGCGAGACCTCACTGCCGATTGTCAACAAATCTGCTAACAAAGGTTGTAAATCAACAAATGTTACACGCATAATTACGAAAGCCTGTGTGATATATGTATATTTTTTTCTCACTCACATATACCTGTTCTTTTCTATTAAAAAAACTAGCAGCTATTGTTTTTGCATAAATTTGTATAAAGTTCGTTTTTATCATTTATATAAACTGTAAATTTTATTGTTACTAATATTTTTTTAGACGGTGATCTTCGAAAAACATGTTGTTCCTTAACTTTTGGAGGCCAGTGTACCTATAAAAATACATATAAAAAGTCACTACAACTAAAGTTAGATTTTAAAAGTTCTCTAAAACGGCCACCGGTCAGAATGGCTTCAAAATTGAACAGAACATACATGAAGAAGAGGGATCGTAGACAAATTGTTGGTCTTTGAAGTGGTGCTTGTTTGAACCAATGACCTACCCGTTCGCAGTAACACCGTACATACGTTAGACGACTAAGGAGAAAGGAATCCCTATTCGAGCAACTCGTTAAGAGCTTTTATTCCTATCCTTTGGTTTTTTGTAACTTGCAGAAGATGGTGCCACTGCATACCACCTCCCTACAGAAGAAAGTGGTTTTTCTGTTTAGATTTCTGAACGATAGTCAGAAAAGGTTGTTTTTCCAGCAAATTAGTCCAATTGTTATATATATTCAGTAGATTTGAGTGACGTTGGTACGTTTTTTCGTGGACGTTGTGAACAATCTCTTATTGAGATGGCTGGCCTAATTGACGCGTGCACCGTTGCCGTTTTGAATCACTAGCCATGATTTATTGAAGATGTCTTAGTTACACTCTCTTTTGAAGGAATGCATAATATACCAGTATAGTTAAGTTGTGCTGCCATCTAGTGTTCAATTCCTGGGTCACCAATTCGGCGACAAGCTGTTGTTGACAAGGAGGAGCAAGATCGGTGGTGACCATTAGTGCTGCTTGGGCTCAGTGTTTTTGGAACTGGCCACCTTCTGGTCGAAAGTGCCTAGACGCCTAGGACGAAAGGAGTCCCTATCCGAACCAGTCATTAAGGGCTTTTATTCCTGTCCTTTGTTGCTCGCGACTTGCAGAAGGAGGCGCTGCTGCAAGGAAACGGTAAAGTAAAAAAAATTTCTAAATATTATCAATAGGTAGCGCTACAAGATGCAAGATGGTGGTTTTCCACACCTATCGAAGCAAGTGGTGCAACTGCTCAAGAGGCATTTGAGAAATAATAAAATGTCCAGCTGTCATTTTTCAACAGCCTGCCCATCAAGGTAAAATGGACCTCAATCTTTATGACTTTTGGCTGTGAGGTCATCTTAAAAATATTGTATTCATTGACTCGATTGCAAATTTAGCTGACTGGAAGGCACAGATTACTTAAGGGGTCTCAATGGTATTAAATTTTTCTAGAGGTCTGAAAATATGAACAATTTTCAAACAGGTATAATTCTTTTAAATTTAAATTAAATGATTCAAATCTTTTACACATTATTTATAAAAGAATGGGGCTTCAGAAAAGTATAAAATGTTTAAAATATAATCCTAATTTTAAAAAGTCATAAGCATATGAAAATTCTATGATAAATATTAATTATTTTTTGCGTTGCGCACGCTATTTTCTAAAATAGTAGCCCCTATGATGTATAAAACTTTATAGAATTATAAAATGCATCATACTCTTTAAGCCCTATCTAATTCTAGTATTATATATCTTTTGTATTTCAAAATATTTGTTAAACATTGCAATTTTTTAAATATTTTTTAAAAATGTATTTTTTTAATATTTATTAAAATATGTAAGTTATTATTCTATTTATATAAAAATAGCTACAGTGTATTGAGAATACATTTAACTTTATTAATAAACTTACAGCTAGTAATTAAAGCTACTATTTTAGAAAATAGCATGAGCGACGTAAAACTTAATAAATATTTCTTACAGAAAATTTCTTATTTTCATATGTTTATAATTTTTAAAATTAGGATTATATTTTAAACATTTTATACTTTTCTGATGCCCCATTCCTTTATAAGTAATGTGTAAAAGATTCAAATAATTTAATTTAAATTTAAAAGAATTATACCTGTTTGAAAATTGTTTGTATTTTCAGACCTCTAGAGGAATTTAACACCCCTGAGACCTCTTAATACATTCCCAACTGACACTATATTGAGACCAGAAGTCTTTCGCAAGTCTAGGGAAAGTTAACTGGCGTTTTCATCACTTCTTTCTATATGCGGTTTTTTGCTTTAAGACAAATAATAACCGATTATTCCTATTCAACGTGACACGACCTTGCTGTGGTTGATGGGCTTTTCACTAATAGTGTAACTACCGTCGAATAACTCGAAAGTTATTTTTGGCTTAAAAAACCAAAACAAGTATGCACGTTGAACAATTCAGTTGGTTGAATGTGAAATTCATGCTAAAGCTGTCGTAATTCGAAATTTTTTTTCTCATGCCATGGTTGTTTCCTTCTTTTTTAAATATATTCAGTTCAAATTTTAAGCCATTCTGACCAGTTGTTCTTTTTTACAGCATTTTGAAATTGTAACTTTAATTTTAAAAAATCACCCTGAACATACTTTAGCACACATATATATGTGTGTGTGTGTATAAAGATACAGATAAATAAAAAGAAATAAATAAATTGATGAGATAGATACGAATAGGAATATGAATAGATAATACGAATAAATAGGATATTTACTGAAATTGTGTGAATATAATTTCGGAAGTACCAATCGGACAAATTTCATAACTTTTGTTACCTTTCACATAAAAATAAAAAAAGTAAATACTCTTAAATAACAATAACCAGTAAGTAATGCTATTTTTCATCGATTTTTCTCTCAACAGAATTATTTACATAACATTATAACAGTTAAGATTACTAAACTTTAGTAGAAATGTTTCATAAGTTTTCAATTATTTGATGATAATGTTTTTAAAAAAACAATAGAAAACACATTTATTCTCAAAAAATAGTTTTCCAATAATATCCAATCCCTTTTATTACACTGAAAAGACAAAATGAGCTTTGGATGATTTTCACGAATCTACCGTTTTTGTTTGACAAATAGTTTGGTTTAATTCTAGTTTTATATTCTTTTAATCAAGAGTCAGTTTTAAAAATATAATTTGTTGATTAGCCAATAATTGTTGATTAATACTGATCTAACAAGTTGCTAAAATTACTTAAAACATTTTGAACTATTCTTCAAAAACTTCTTGAAATAATATTATATACAAATAGCTTCGTAAGTTATTGTTAATTGTGTTAATTTTTTTTATTTTTTCAGTATTGCATAATATTTAACTATTAACTAATTGCGTCTTTGAAAACGAGAAAAAATAAAATCACACTCAAGCATGATCGATCGCTGATTCAAAAGATACACCTTCAAAATTTGGGTGGGGGGATAAAAGAATATTCTAAAAAAGTAAAAGAATGTTCCACAATTAAAAAAATTAATTAGACGAAACAGTGTTTTATAGATATCGCTCTATAAAGCAACACGAAGGGTTTTGGTAGCAGATTTCATGATTTTGAGCCACTGTCAAGAACCGAGGGTGACACCCGAGCTGGGACTTCCCTCTCCAAACTACCATACCACGCCCTCGTAAAGCCTTTGAACCACAACAGATTTTGCGTTCATCATCGTTTAGAGTCACTATTACTTGGTTTTGATAAAGACAAACTGAAAGCAAGTGGGAAATAAAAATTGACGAGTAACCGTTAACACAAAGTAACAATAATAAAATTCAATGCATTTTCTACCGCCCCACCCAGTTAAGTGGTTGTGACCCATGGCTTGAAATCGAATGGGTTCGGGTTCGAATCCCGAGTAAGGCAGGCATGTATATTCGGGAAAAGAAGTCGGACTTTCACCTGAAATGGACTCCCGTCTCGAAAGGAAAGCAACGCATTCCTTCTGTTCTATACTGGGATCTTTGTTTGTATATTGTAAAAACTATATTCTTCAATGATTGTACTGTATGTTTCTGTTCATCTATCCCTCGCGTCTTTCATATATATCCCAGGATGAAACACAACAACAGTTGTATTTTCTTGATTGAACACATGTTAAGTTACCAGACACAAAAACGTACACACATTAATAAGTGAAACTTAAACAGTTATTTGTCTTGCTGTCTGAAAACAAAATATTGCGATTGAAGACTAATAGCAAGAAAGGCGTTGCTTTAATATCGACTCCTCAAATATTCCCTGCTATTAGTTTGAAAAAGGGAGAGAGAGAAGAGAGAGAGAGAGAAGAGGGGAGAAAGAGGGTGTGTTGATTGAAGATTATTTTTGACATAATAGCTCAATGACGAATGTTGTTAGTTATTCTTTGTTATGTATAATTAGAAGTTTCAAAAACTTAGAAACAATATTTTTAGTAAAATTCTTGTCGCAAACTGTTATATTAATTTTACCACAAATAAACAAGGCTGGTTTGACAGGATTGTGTTCAAATGATATAATAAGTGGAAAGGATAGTTACACTTTAAAATGTATTTCTAACTGAGAAATTCTGGATTCTAATTATGAATAAAAAAAAACACAATTAACAAAAAACACACACACAATCAACGCATTAGACAAGTTGGTAGCATCCAAAGAGGCATACTACTATAAAAGTAAGTATAATTAAATTAGATTTAAAATTAAATTCCCGATATAGCACTTAACATTTATTTTTCACTACATCTTCAAGTATCAAATTAATCAGCCTATTATTTCCCCAAAACAGATGGCCTAACCCTTAAAAATTTCCGATTCCAGATCATTATATTTAATAGACGTATATGACAGCATTAAGTTTCAAGTACTCACATAAAGTCCGCGATACTTGTAACATCTGAGTTTAAGTGATAACTCACTTAATTTTTACTTTGGCGCTCTTTTTTTATCTTTGCCTTTAGCGTCAGAGGATGTCAAAAATTACTTGAATAAAGACATTTTAAAATTAAATCTGATGCTGGCTCAAAACATGCCCTATATATATACACTGGTGTGCAAATTTAAGGACGAGACGGTTTTTTCAATATAACTTTGTACAAAAGCTTTCCAAATCAACACATTTAATACCGTAAGATCCCCAATACGTAAGGACATGTGTATTGTAAGCAACACTTACTAAAAGAGAAATCAGAGGGATAAAAAGAAGCTTGATTGAAAAAGTAGCATGGAGCACAATGCAACTGAAGGCCGAAACATCCCTGTGATGGGTGTCCAGGTAGAAAAATCCGGTCTTTAGTAGGGGATATGATCTCCCCTGACTGCTAGGCAGGTTTCACAGCGTCTGCCTATGCTGAGAATGAGGGTGTCAATGAGTTGTTGTGGCATTGCTGCCCATTCGTCTTGCAGCGCCAATCGAAGCTCCCGAATCGTTACTGGTGGTAAGGTACGAGCTGCCAAGCGTCTGCCTAGAAAATCCCATACATGCTCGAGGGGATTGAGATCCGGAGATCGTGCTGGCCAATCCATACGTTCAATATCCTCACTCTCTAAGAGCTGTTTGGCACCTACTGTGCGATGACATGGTGCATTGTCGTCCTTGAAAAGGAACTGCAGACCCATAGCGCCACTAAAAAGACGCACATATGGAAGAAGAATCTCGTTACAATAGCGGGTCCCGTTGACTGAACCTGCGTCGAAGATGTCCTGTACGACTACGAAGCATGATGCCTCCCCAAACGAGAACACCGCGACCTCCATACCTGTCCCTTTCAATGATGTTCGAGGGATGATTGCGACTTCCCCGCTCGCTCCAGATGAGTATGCGATAAGAATCGCTACTCAAACTGAATCTGCCCTCATCTGTAAAGAGTACTCGTCCCCATTCATTGTATCTCCAATTCCGGTGCTCCCGGCACCACAGAGAACGCCTTCTCCGATGGGCAGGCGTTAAAGGTACACACCGTACAGGGCGTCGTGCAAACAGACCACCACCGTGCAGTGTTTTGGCCACGGTAAAACGCGATATCGGTCGTCCAGTCGCCTGTGTCGTGTGTCTAGCGATTTCTCCCGCTGTCTGCCGCCTGTTTCCTTTGGCCTCTAAGACAATGTACCGGTCATCTGCGGGTGTGGTTCCTCGTGGACGACCACTACTGAATCCCCGGATAGCTGTTCCTGTAGTTTGAAATTGTCTCCAAAGTCGTGAAACGATGCTGTGAGCAATTCCGAACTCTGCAGCCACACTTGTCACACTGCGGCCTTCTTCCAAATTCCCAATGATTCGACCTCGGGTAAAAGCATCCAGATGTCGTCTAACAGATTGATTATTCGCCATTTCTCGCTGAGGTAGCAACTCGGTGTGGTTTTAACTGCTATACGGCGTGCAATCTCTTTGCCAGAAATACTGATCTTACACCGACAACATGCTTTGTACTACTCAGACACTCCCCCATTACGTCTACCTGCATATCTGCGCATGTGCTACCGTGCATCACCTTACTTAATCTCCTGATTGGTCTTTCTGTCAGCTCTGCCACTTCGTTCAGCTGATATGCTAATTTTTTGACTTCGTCCTTAATTTTTGCACATCAGTATATATATATATATATATATATATATATATATATGTATGACAGAAAGACCAATCAGGAGATTAAGTAAGGTGATGTACGGTAGCACATGCGCAGATATGCAGGTAGACGTAATGGGGGAGTGTCTGAGTAGTATAAAGCATGTTTTCGGTGTAAGATCAGTATTTCTGGCAAAGAGATTGCACGCCGTATAGCAATTAAAATCACACCGAGTTGCTGCCTCAGCGAGAAATGGCGAATAATCAATCTGTTAGACGACATCTGGATGCTTTTACCCGAGGTCGAATCATTGGGAAGTTGGAGGAAGGAGGCAGTGTGACAAGTGTGGCTGCAGAGTTTGGAAATGCTCACAGCATCGTTTCACGACTTTGGAGACAATTTCAGACTACAGGAACAGCTATCCGGGGGTTCAGTAGTGGTCGTCCACGAGGAACCACACCCGCAGATGACCGGTACATTGTCTTAGAGGCCAAAAGAAACAGGCGGCAGACAGCGGGAGAAATCGCTAGACACACGACACAGGCGACTGGACGACCGATATCGCGTTTTACCGTGGCCAAAACACTGCACGGTGGTGGTCTGTTTGCACGACGCCCTGTACGGTGTGTACCTTTAACGCCTGCCCATCGGAGAAGGCGTTCTCTGTGGTGCCGGGAACACCAGAATTGGAGAGACAATGAATGGGGACGAGTACTCTTTACAGATGAGAGCAGATTCAGTTTGAGTAGCGATTCTTATCGCATACTCATCTGGAGAGAGTGGGGAAGCCGCAATCATCCCTCGAACATCATTGAAAGGGACAGGTATGGAGGTCGCAGTGTTCTCGTTTGGGGAGGCATCATGCTT
The DNA here is from genome assembly GCA_019973935.1 of Trichonephila clavipes. Taxonomy (NCBI): domain Eukaryota; kingdom Metazoa; phylum Arthropoda; class Arachnida; order Araneae; family Nephilidae; genus Trichonephila; species Trichonephila clavipes. Next base: position 15,547 of record BMAU01003863.1, read on the forward strand.
GGTAGTCGTACAGACCTTCACATCTTCGACGCAGGTTCAGTCAACGGGACCCGTTATTGTAACGAGATTCTTCTTCCATATGTGTGTCTTTTTAGAGGCGCTATGGGTCTGCAGTTCCTTTTCATGGACGACAATTCACAATGTCATCGCACAGTAGCTGCCGAACAGCTCTTACAGAGTGAGGATATTGAACGTATGGATTGGCCTGCACGAGATCTCTGGATCTCAATTTCATCGAGCATGTATGGGATTTTCTAGGCAGACGCTTGGCAGCTCGTACTTTACCACCAGTAACGATTTGGGAGCTTCGATTGGCGCTGAAAGACGAATGTGCAGCAATGCCTCAACAACTCATTGACAACCTCATTCTCAGCATGGGCAGACGCAGTGAAACCTGCCTAGCAGTCAGGGGAGATCATATCCCCTACTAAAGGCCGGATGTTTCTTGCTGGACACCCATCACAGGGATGTTTCGGCCTTCAGTCGCATTGCGATCCATGCTACTTTTTCAATCACGCTTCTTTTTATTCCTCTGATTTCTCTTTTAGTAAGTGTTGCTTACATTACACATGTTCTTACGTATTGGGGATCTTACGGTATTAAATGTGTTTATTTGGAAAGCTTTTGTACAAAGTTATATTGAAAAAACCGTCTCGTCCTTAATTTTTGCACACCAGTGTATATATATATATATATATATATATATATATATATATATATATATATAAATATATACATATATATATACATAATATATACATATATATATATATATATATATATATATATATATATATATATATATATATTTTAACATAATTTAACATCATTTAGCACGGAATTTTTGCATAACATGCTTGTCTTTGTGGTTTTCATTTTTACATTTAAGTTTATATTCTAATTTTTACTATAGAAATTTTCTTAATTTTTCTCTCCATGAGAAAATATTATTGTTCTCTTTTCATTATTTCATAATTTCAGTCCTCTTTTCATAATTCCATTTAACTTTATCATCCGCGTGTGTTAGAAATAGGCTAAAACTTTCAACGTGGCTCTGTTTTTTTCTATTATGTCAAAAATTTCTTCTGTATGGGGAAGGTTGGTACCATAAAGTGATTTAACCCTAAATCACTGTCTTAATTCAGTGATAGCTTTAGAAATCATAATAGGTCTCCATTTTAGACCAAAGACTCTTTTTGTATCTACATTTGTTATGTCTATTGAACTCCAATTTCTTTCTTCTTTGGCCTTGTAGTTTATGCAACTTTTTCACTTGGCATCTTTTTTTATTTTACTATATATATATATATATATATATATATATATATATATATATATATATTGTCTCGAATGATTTTAATGTTGATCACCCGTTGTTGACTAAAATATTTCAGCAAACTGTATTTCCACAAATTTTAATAAGCAAAACGGATCCCAACCATGTGGGATCGCTACACTTTTCGAACTGACTACAAAAAGGTTAAAGCAGTTGGCTCGGAGCAATCTTTACAAAGGAATTCTCGCTAACTGGCACCAACACCTGTGATGAAATAGTCGTGGCGGAAAAAATAAAGGAACTTGATCTTGATCACATCATTTATTTATGTTGAACATCAGGCGGTTAATTGAGCATGCCCCTCATATAAGTGCCAAAATATAAGAGAGGGAATTATTCAAATATCAAGTTTTTATATACTTGGAAGAACAGGAGAAAATGTATTATAAAAATAGTGTCACGTGTTTAGGCGAAGGGAATAATTAGTTATTTATAGAAATGACATCATTGTTTAGGGAATATTAAAACCCAGTTAGAGTAAGGCACATGAAAACAATTGATGATCTTGGAATCGTTTATAAATCGATCAAAAATTTAAGGTCTAGAGAATCAGTAATAAATTTATTAGCATAATGTTTTTAATCCTTTAGAAAAAGATAAATTGAGACGCGTTTTGAAACAGGATATTAAAATTAATGAATCAGATGTTATAAGTAAAGCAGTGCTTCTGAACTTTTCGACCCAATATTTAATCAGAATTTCCATCGCGCCCCCTTCCATACAGTTGCAATGCTTTTAATTCATTAATACTATGCTTTGACACTAAGGCCACAATACGGTTTTAACCTCTTAAGTGTCACTGGCGTATATATACGTCTCGCTCAGCCAAAACGTTAATTATCCCGGATATATATTTATATATACATGTACGTCGTTCCGAAGTACGACCTTTTCTGTGCACTGCTACTCATAAAATTATTTCGATGGCTTTGGAACGCAATAGAAGGATATTGATAGAGTTTGCGAAGGATTTACTTATTTCAGATGATTAGCTTATTTATTCCTTTTCTCCCCCCCCCCTCTTCCAATACATCACTGTGAAATACAGTGTTATTCGGGAGAGAATTGCGTAACTTTTAATCATCGGTTTAAGAATTAATATTATAAACAGTACAATTTATTAAGATAACTAATTTTTGTTATAATTTTATATATGACAAACCCATGGGGTCACTGGTAATTATTAAACTTGTTCTTAGCTTAGTATTGTTAAATTAATTATAAAACACATTGTGGAGTACTGATACATTTATAAGCGTATTATATCAGTTTAAATGTGTATTTTATTTTTTGTTATGCCAGAACGTTTTCTTTGTTTACTTTCAGTAATTTAATAATTTTTTTAAAATAATCATTTGTTTTCGATTTCTCAATAAGCTCGCGCATCCTCGTAGAGTTATCACGTCCCCTAGAGCGGGGCGCTCGACAGTTTGAGAAACGCTGAAGTAAAGAACATTTGAATATTTCAAGAGATATAAATTTGAGAGTTATTATATATATACCGTAAAATCCGACGTATAACGCGCACCTATACTTTCAAGCTGCATTCTTTAATTTTAAGGTATATTCGCCGTATAACGCGCACTCCCTTTTTTTACGAAGGAACCTGCAGTGTACCTTAACAATGCTATTAGGTTTTAAAGCCGAATATTCAAGATATTACGCCAGGATATTGAAAAAATAGTGTATTTCTAGAAAAACAACACTTTATACATACATAAGTTCAGAAAATATAAGATATATTTTCTATAAACAATACTTGAATCTTTGCAGAAGTCTAAGGGTTTTTTTGTGCCCATCTCTCATTCTTTTTACTTTTAAAGCTCTCTTTTTTTATACCCGGCGTATAACGCGCACCATCCTTAAATTTCGATCTTATTTTTTGTATTAAAAGTGCGCGTTATACGCCGAACTTAACGGTATATGTATATAGATTTTTTTCTACCAGAATCTACTATTTGAGAAAACTAGAGACTTATTTTTTATAACGATATAACACTAGGGATTACGTAATGTTTATGCACATTGCGGGCGTTTTAATAATTTATTGTGCAATTTTAGAACTTTTCCCATCTACAGTTTATAACAGAATAAAGGAGAAGACAAATTTTGATTGTTTGTGTGTTAGCATCGTATTTCGAAGTTTTACGAGAGCTATTGGCAATGGACTACACAACTTTGAAACTCGGTCAAGTAGCGAGAACGACACCGGAGCTAGTATCTCATTCTTCAGATTTCCACACCAGGATAACCTACAGATAATTTTAACCCCGATAACTTAACGAGTATCAGCTCCTCTAGATGGTAGGTACTTTGGGGCATCAGGATTTGAACCCAAGACTCGATATAAGCAATATCGGTTACGGGCTAGCAACAAATTCAATTAGGCTAGCTCGACCACCAAATTAGTATTGAACCCTGATATCGAATATTCATTGCGGAGAATTTACCATCTTTGGAAATAAAGTTATAAAGAGCGAGAGATACTCAACGCAGCTGGTAATTTTCTTACGGGCCACAGAGGAAATTTTATTGATTACATCAATTTTGTAATCATATCTGATGTTTCACTGCATCTGGTACATATTTGAATTTTCTTTTTATTTAAAAAGCCTGTTAGAGGTGGTTCTTTAAATTATGTAAATGTACACGTGTAGTTTTAGTTTCAATTAAATTTTTCAGTGATCAAGTAAAATACAGTAATTAAACTGTGTATGCCAGACATTTTAGAACAATACTTGTGCAATTATGTAATTGCAATTATATAAAGCATGTAAACTAAAATTTTGCTTCAGCCATGGGACTTGTGAAGATTGCTTCCCATCTACATGATCTTACAAAATACTCCTGTGAGTATTGGCCTTGCTATTATAACGATGGGAAGACCGATTCCCGCTTCAGTTTTGTGCCACTGCGCATAATCCAGAGATTAAGGCATCTGTAAATCGAACAAAAAGGATGGTACAAAAGAAGGAGTACCTTATCCAAAAGCTGTTATTGTGTGTACATAACGATGTCATGGAAGGGGTTGATCACTTCAATCAAAGAAAAGAAAGGTACTAAATAGGAAGAAAATATGTAAAATGGTGGCATCGTATCTTTTACTTTCTTATTGATCTTGCCATCTTAAGCAGTTTCAAACTGAAGCAAGTGAACAAAAGGAACTGAAGTTTAGACCAGCTAACATTCAGTATAGCATTAGCTCGTCAGCTGATAGACGGATATTCTTAATAAAAAAGGAAATGACATCCTGTTAGATTCCAAGTAAAGAAATGTTTAGTTCCGGATGGTGTGCGATTAGCCAGTGATGGAAATCATATGCCAAAGATTGTTGTTGTTGTGGCTAATGCCACCTGTCTGACGTAGTCAGAACGAGGCCCACGAAATTCATCGTGGCATGGGCAAGAGGTACGCCTGTCGTTGACCTTGAGCACCATACAGGTGACAGTGCGATTTAAGCTCAGTGAAACTTCCCCGAAGGGACGATAGATGGCGACACGACCTCTATCTCCACCTCCACAATTTCTGCAAGTGAACTGAAGGGGAGGGAAATATTCTCCAGTTCCTGCGCTAGTGAATAAGCCCACAAGACTACGGACCCACTGATTTAACGAGCACGTACTCCGTGTGCACTCGGAGGGTATTTGGTGACATCGAGCATCGAACCCAGGCCTTCCGGTCTGGAGTCCGATGCTCTAACCACTAGGCTACCCACGGCCCCCAAAGATTGTTTCCAACTGTAGACGATGTAGGAAATGTAGCAAAAAGGGACAAAAAAAGGGGACCCACTAACATGAGCCCAGAATGTCATGTACATTGCAACATGCGTCTCAGTTTTTCATGGCAAATAATCCCCATTAAATTTAATTTCTTTCATGACGATGAATGGTTCCTTGGGAAGTATTTTTCCCACCCCTAAAATGTAAATGGAAACTTAAAACTCGGCAAAACAAAGCATGTTTCTTTGAATGCTATTGTTTTATTGTTCATAAAGCGTAAAAACTGCGAGAAATTCTAAAGAGAAATAAATGGCCTACGAAAGGGTTAAGGCATTACTATAAGAATATCACTGCAGTTATTTTACTCGTGACTTCAAATACACACAGTAACACTATAATACTGTAAAAGACGAAAAGAAAACCTTTTTTTAGAGTAAGATGTACCCACACAAACACATATACATATAGAGAAAGACAACTCTGAAAGTTAAAATAATTCATTCTTAATACACTTTTATCCACTTCCACACAAAAGATGCAAAGTACCTTTCAAGATTAAATTTTAATAGAGTTATTTGCATTTTGAAATAGAATTAACGGATAAAACAGGTTATTAAATACAAGGTTTGAAATTTTCTACAAATGCCTTTAATACTTTTATAAAAACAAGCATTTTACTGTTGCATAAAAGTTCTTGTAGTTAATATAGATTCCATTTTATATAAATAAAGCAAAATGTACAATTATTTATATAATTCATTCAATGATTGTAATGGAAATGAAATAGATTATGCAGGAAACTTATTTTGTGCATTTGTCCTTTTATTTTACTACGTTCCTATAACTCTTAACACGGATGTAAAACTAAGAAACTTTTTTTACGAGAAGTTGATGTATAAATGCCATCAGCTGTAAACTCATATAGTACGATTTGAAGTAAATCCTTTGCAGCGGTCTTTCAGTTTTACTACTGCATTTCTCAATAAACATTCCAAAACATGTTCATAGTATTCAGGCATCACACAAAGAAGAGATGTCGAAAATAAAAATTGTTTCTTGTACCAAGGTAAATATTTTTATGATGTGGTTTACCGCTGTCTATTCAGAGTAGTTTGACCGAAGAAAAAGTGGCAAACGTTGTGTGTGTTTAGAGTGAAAATTTGAGTTCAGTCAGTAATATTTTATGACTTGAAAGATAGACAAAATATATAAAAAGAGTCTCCCTTTTTTCTTCTCTTGGATTAAAAGCTTTCTACTTGTTGGATCTTAACTAAAAAAAGAGGAAAGTTATAAATTTTTATCACACAATAAATTATTGAATATGTATCATTATTATATAGTTAGTAGACAACATATTTTTTTTTTTTAAAACATTAAAGTTTTCAAAATTATAAGAAACTTTCGATTGGAATTTTTTTTTCTTTATTTAATTTTTCTTAGCTATATAAAATATTTTTTAAAAAGAAAATTGGAATTAAAAGAGAATATTAAGCACTCTAAGGCGGTCGTATTATGAAACATATAAGCCTCATAAGCTTCGTTTTCTGAATAAAAATTAGCTACTACATTCTGTTATGTAGATCGGGGTTCGAAGATTTTATGCGAATCAGTCTCAAACAATAAGACAGTTTTTCAGAAGCGATGGAAATTTAGTGTTGAAAAACAATCCTTTAAATACAGCGCTACATTCGCAGGATAAATATCAGAAGGCCTTCCCACCTTTTACGGTGTTCAGACACAACTGTCAGTGTCGAAAATACAAGTATGTAAAATATTATTCACAAGCACTCACTCGTCCTACGCAACAGCCGAAATGATAACTAATCGCTGGTCCACTCTTCACGGTCAAATCAATACTACTCTTCAACGGTCAAACCAAGACTAACTCAGTTTTGGCGAAAGACTCGCAATTTATTGGCCTCACGGATTTTTCTCGAAAATTCCGCTTGCGTCATAGATCATATTAGTAATTTCTTATCTAATTTCCTGAAGAACCCATAGGGCAACGAACTTTCCAAAAATGGTCACCAACATGGTCACCAAAAATGATGCCAACTTTGCTCTATCGCCAAGCCTTCGCCAAGTTTCCATTGAATCATTCTTATAATCTAAAGAACGGTGTTGCTTAGATTATTAATAAATTAGTTACCGTGCTTGCGAATATTACAACTTTAACATAAAATAAATACGACATAGAGTAATATAAACGTATTACATGTCTAGATCACACTAAGTGCAGGGATCGTGTGACGGTGTCAATTGCAAGCAAGTGGCGTGTGTTCTCCTCAGTGCCGTTATGATGCAACACGCTAAAACGAGACTGGTTTAAAAATTCATCTCATGTCAAAGTGATGTCTTTTCCGTATTCAGTTTGTGACGAATCTATACGGCACTTTATCACTAATGCTCTTGGGCGTCTTTGGGGATTGTAAATTCGCGTATATTTCCAACCAGCTCTAAAAGAAGGAAACGGGATATGCAAATGAATCAAAGTATATAAGGAGAGTGTTGTAAGTTAGCGAAAAATGCTATTGAGCCAAGAGATACATAGACGGAGCGTTAAGAAGATTCAAGTTGATTGTGTGATTAGTTTCTGGCTGATTGTCAGACAGCGATCTACATTCGAAAAGTTTAAGCTGACTGGAAAGGAGTGAAGTAGTAAAAGTCAGGTGATATTTAAAATTCAATTATCGGATAATAAGATTAAATAAATAATAGAGTTAGTGTAAAGTTAATGAGATTGCTAGTAATTCAAATTGCGTATATCTCTCGGTCCTCTTATTCCGGTAAACCAATTCGATATTGAGTTTAATAGTTGATTAGTATCATATTTCATGATTTAATTTAATAGTAAAGTTCAATCCCATTGACGTAGACATATTGATTTATATTTGTATTTAGAAGGTTGATAATTGATTCAAGTGAATAAAAATTTGTTATTGTAAAAATGTCGTGTGGTAATTCTTTACCTCAATTCAATCTTAGTGTCCAGGGTGGAACCCAGGGGGGTTCCCACAAGTTTGTCGCAGGATGCCCCATTTTTGCTGCGTATATTGACAAAGAGATATGGCTTCACTGTTAAGAATACCAATATCGCAATGTAGCAAGTCGCATATTCGATATGTCACGATCCTATCGTAGTCGAATTCTGACACTTACCGGTAGCCATTACTCCTTCTTGAACGAGACATAACGTGATTTTTTTAACAGCCAAACAATGAAAAACACATTGAGTAACTCTCCTTTTATACAAAGTTTGAGTTACTACTTCTCCCTCCTACTTCGTTTAATTGTGCTTAAGAGGGTTTACCCATGTGATGGGTTCAAACAATCAAAAATTAGTTTTTCATAATTTGCTTCTTTAGCATGTTTTGAATACGGTGGTGAAGACATTTTTTAAAATTCGAAGTCGTTATAAAGAAGCAGCTGTTTGTAGCGCTAGGTTAAGATTTTCAATGTTTCAATCGAACTTGAAACTTTTAATGCGTTTTCTTAAAACTGTATTTTTCAAATTTCCTCAATCATACCTCAAAAACAGTTTGACCAAATGACTTCAAATTTATAAGGAAAACTCAGCACAAATGTACGCACCAAATGTGTGTGAACTATGATCATTCCAAAATCCAAAATATTTCTATTTTTACAGCAAAAACATGTACAAAAATCCCATGCAATTCGAAACTTTTTCTTCAGAAGTCTACCAAAAATCCAATTTTTGATATTTTCAATTGAGTATAGTTCATTCGGTGAATTTAAGCTTATAAATTAAAACGTCGTTAAGTTTTTTTTTATTTCAGAAAAACCAATCAGCCGGAATCGTGGAGGAAGTAAGCGTCCATTTCGAGGTGGGTGTGTTCAGAGCGCTATAGCTCACGTTCTGTTTGATATTTTTAGCTAAAAGTTTATATACATACTCTTAAGATACAAAAAATGGATAAAAAACGTAAAGTTCTATGATTTAACTGGTCATCAAAAAAAATTGCTAAAAATGCTTAAAAAGCACGCCGTTACATGGGTGAACTCCCTTAAATGCTAATCATTTGTGTACTTCAGCATATTTTTCCTTTCATGCGAATGTGACATTAGTATTATCCCTCCTTCATGGTGTAGTATTTATTTTCAATGTATGGAATTAGCATCAGTGGAAATGAGAGATTCTTTTTAAGCAAAAATAAATGAGAATAAAACAAAAATTATGTTATTTCACGTAAATTTTTGACGGGGCTTTATCGCGCCTTTTCACTAATCCACTTGGGGAATCTTTGGGGCCGGAATGGCATTTCAATCCAACCTTCTCAAGAAGAAAACGCGATATGCAGATTAGTAAATGATTGCATATATAGGATATTTTGCATTCGCGGGGAAGTCAGCTGGAGGCCGGAGAGTATTATAGGAACCATATAGAAGTCGGTTAGAAGCTAGAAAGTTCCATAGAAGCTGGATCAAGTCGGACAATAATAATAATATATAAAAGATTAATATTAAAGAACTAAAGTACAAGAGGAGGCTATAAAGCTTGATTGCTGATCGCCGTGTGATATAGGTAAGCGATTGATTATTAAAGTTTAATTATATAACGGACTCTAGCTAGTTAAGGGATTGGCTATAGATAATGTTTCGGAGGTTAACTTATCATAAAGATAGTGAGTAGGATTTAATGTGCTATTTGCTAAGAATTGATAATTACGTAGTATCACTCCTCATTGTTTTCTTCTAAGTAAGACTTGTGTTGCATCGATTAATATGTATTGAGATATAATAAACTAGATTTATTATGGAAGGTTTGAGTGAGGTCAATCATTTATCCCTACAAATCTAGGTCGCGTGGATGAAGATATGATACCCCCGGGCAGGGGGTATCACGAAGTGTAAGAAAATCAAGCATGTATATCATTTTAAATAAAAAAAAGGAAATAGAGCAATTTAACATACTACGATTCTTGAATAGTATAATTTAGTTCCTTAGTTTTAAAGTAGTCCATCACTTGAATTCCCGAAAAACGTATTCTAATTTTTAAAAATGTTTATTAATGTATCTAAGATGTTTCTTTTTTTTGCATAGTTTATTGTGCTGTAATTAAGAATTCAAGCACACACACAAAGAATAAAAATAATGTAACCTATTTACTTTATTAAGAGAATTAATATTTAGATTCTCTTAATAATTTAAGATATAATACAATATAATATATATGAAATCCAAGTTGTGTTGGATTTTTTAAAATATAAATTTAATAATAATAAATTAATTAATTCATTTGCGAAATTCCCTCACGCTTTGTTAGTAATTGTAACCTTCAATAACTTATAATTCTTCTTCGTGTTATAAATTAATAAAAATTACAGAAGCTTTCAAAAAATTAGGAACGTTTTCGCTCCCTTGAAAAGGAACGCATAATGTGTGAAAGGCGATTATTTTTCTGATTATTTCATACAAAAAGATGTTTTTTTTTACGATCTGGCTTGTCCGCTCGATTACATGCTGCACGTGATAGATGGCGAAGAATCAACCATTTTTTATTACCACATGCCTCATAAAAGAAGCTCGTAATCAAAGAATTCTTCTTTTGCAGTAAAGTGCCCCCTTTTGGGGATCACTGACATAAATTATAGATCGGCCCTTAGAGCTTTACTTTATTTTATTAAAAAAGGCATTTAAGTATTGGCTGAATGTCATAGTTATCTTATGCAGGGTTTAATTATGGGTGGAATTTTAATTAATAATGTTTTGGGTTATTAAAATTTTATTGTTCCTGAAGTGGTGATTTCTGTATCCAAAATCATAGAATAAAACTGAGCTATTAAACATCAGCTTATATATAGACCATGGATGGTAAATGTTCGTAAGAAGAAAGTTATTAGCAGTTAAAGTGTAAGCTATGACTTTGGTACAAACCGCTGGCAGAAGATGTGAATTTTGTGCTCAACATCACCAACACAACAAATATAATTGAATATAATATACAAGAATATTATGATTAAAGTTATATGCTTTCAAAATTCTGTAAAAAATAACCACTGGTCAGAATGACTTAAAATTTGAATCAAATATACATACAGAAAGGGCAAACAGCATGGCATAAGAAAATGTTCCAAAGTTAATCGATAGAAGGCGCTGTAGGATACAAGATGACACTTCTCGGCACTTTGCAAAGTCTGTTACAACTTCGTAAGAGATATTTCGAAAATGATAGAATGACCCATCATCATTATCCAACAACCTAGCATTCAAGATCACTAGCCCTAATTCAGAAAGACATCTAGTTGTGGGATTGTCTTGAAAATGTTATGTACAGTGGCCTTATTGCAAATATAGTTAACCTGAAGGCACGGATCACCCAAAAACATTCACAACGTCATCCCTGAGACATTCCGCTGTGTATGTTATCAGTTCCAACTTATGGCGAAAGATGGTGGGTAGCATATTGAACATGTCTTTTGCAAGTCTACGATAGTTAATAAGGGTTTCAGTGTTGCTTTATATGCAGGTTTCGCTCAAGGACAAATAAAAACCAATTTTACCATCTAGTGTGGTATGACCTAGCCGTAATGGATTGCTTTTAACTAAAACTGCCACAACTGTAGAATGACTCGCTAGTCACTTTTTTCAGTCAAAAAACCAAAACTAATATGCCCTTTAAACGTGTGACTCATGCCAAAGCTGAGGAAATTCGATTTAAAATGCCACTTGTAGACGAATCCACTTTCCTTTTTCCACTTACAGTGCCCTCTATTGACTTATTTTGAAGTTCGAATTTGATGTTTTTCCAGGCCAGTGGTTCTTTTTTACAACATTTTAAAAGTCGAATTTCAAATATAATTACCCTGCATAGCATATTGATATTTCACTTCTTTTACTATCATCATACATTCAAACTGCATGGAGACCTTAACTGACTTAGCATGCATCAGGCCCTTTACAAGGAGTGTCTTCAATGGTATTAGGACTCTCGAATACAAGACTCGATAGGAAGAATGCCGGTCACGAATTTGCAGCAATTACCACTCGATTATTATGCCCTCACTTCAGCGTGAGTTTTTAGATGCATACTGATTAAAATACACTTTGAAGATTAGTATTTCCGTATTCTCGTCGCGCTTCTCAAGTATCTGCATTATTTTAAAACTAACTTAAAATGCTATGCGTTATTTTCATCTTTTCTCAATTAATTTTACTTACCCTGCAGATATTTACACAAAGCCTTTTAAGTTCGGTGCAGGAAAATAGCACGAAACTACATTGGCGAACTCCTTGCAATACAAACAGACCTTAATGAGTTCAAAAACCTCAGTGAAAAAGAAAGAGATAAAGGGCTTATACTCTTCGGTGACTGCTCCAAGCAATTCATAAAGGCTACTCAGGGCTAATTACTAACGGATATTATACACTTCATCAGCTTCTTAGTTTGAAAGAACAATGCATCATGCAATGGATCCTAGCGCATGTTAATATTGATGAAAATGAGGTGGCTGAGGATATCTTGGCTACGGCAGTAAGGCAACTTAATAGTAACGCCAACACTGCAACGGTCGTCACCCTAAGCGATATAAACTTAGTAGGTAAATCAAGACTTTAAGATATAAAAATCCAGCTGAAACACCAAATTCATGAAATTAATGCAACTAGAAACCTGAAAAACATATTAGCAAGGCTTAAAACAGGACGCTTCAAATGGAAATGCAAACTTAGACGAACGGGACAAGAAAGTACTCTTTCTGCAAACACTGTTACGATACGGAAATTTACACAGAACATCTTTTCTCGTGTTTTTCCATTCTGGAAAAATTGCAGCACATAAACAACAACTCCCCAGGAAGACTTATGGAAAGATAATTGTATTCTGATTGACAATGCTGTCTATAGTGTCTCGGGGCCTATTTGATTATTGTCCATGACAAGACACCAACAAACCAACAACAGAACATTTGTCAATGTGATATTGATTTTAAAATTCTTTTTTACGCATTGTTACTTAGATAGGAGTTTGAGAATTTTATGTAAATCCGTCGCAAAGAGCAAGCCAGTTCTTCAGGAGCGTGATGGAAATTTACTCTCGAAAAACAATCTTTGAAATACAGGATTCAGTACTCAAATTAACTTAATAATTCTCAGAAGGCCTTCACTCTTTCTTCGGAGCTCAGACACAACTATCAGTATCTAAAATATAAATATTAAGAAGATTATTCACAAGCACTCACTCGTCCTACACAACAGCCGAGGTAATCACTAATCGCTTGTCGACTCCACAGTCAAAGCAATACTGATTCTGCAACGGTCAAAACAAGACTGACTCAGTTTCGATGTGCTATTCCCTATTGATAAGGCCTAACGGATCTTTCAAGAAAATTTCACTTGAGTCACAGATTGTGATATTAGTAGAATTCTCCACTAATTTCCAGAAGAATCCACAGGTTCACGAGCTTGCCGAAAATGGTCCCCAAAAATGAAACCAACTTGGCTCTATCGCCAAGTTTCCATTGAATCACCGTTATAATGTATGGAGCGACGTTGTTTGTGATTATTACAATTTTAAAATTAAATAACTACAACATAAAAACGTATTACATATCCATATATAAATTATTTACACTATTTTAAATGTCCTTTACACAAAATTCGTGACAATATTGTGCTAAAAATAAAAAGTTCTCATTACACTTGCAATTACTTCAATGATTTGTAATTTTTTGTTTGTAAAAAGATTGTTTAAATTCCGAACCCACTAAGAAATACAATTAAATGTTGAATAACGAGATTATTTAAAGAAATTTATATTTAGGTTTTAAAAGCTCTAATTATATATATATAATTACTTAAAACCCAGGTAATTTATACTGCTTCGTATGTATTTCTATTTTCTTTAGTTATCAAAAAATAGCATGTTGTAAGGGGGGATTGGTTTTGAAATTTTCATACAATGGGTGTTCTAGATACACAGCCTTATGCTTAGAAAAATGTTAAAATAAAATTAAATACGTTAAAGCGTGATGAAGAAATTCACTATACTTACTAGTTTAAAAGTATTTTGCAAGATTGCATATTCAAAATTTGTGTGTGGTAAGAAATGTTTTTTCATGTCACTCCTATAATGTTCTCGAAAATGTTGAAAAAAAATATTTCATTCAAACTATCTTTTTTCACTTGCGTTTTTCAAAAATATTTTATACATCAAAGTTATTTATAGAGAATTGTTTTATTCTTTGATAAATAAAATAAAATAAAGCATTTGTGAGATTTTTCGAAACTATCAGAATATTTGGATATCTATAGTTGAAATTTTAGAAGTATGAAAATTATCCCGTTTATGAATGGTAAAAAATAGACAAACAGTGCAGTTAGACTTTATATTGAATATTTTATTGTACTATATGAAAGGAAGTTTTCTTCACTTATTAAAGAAATCTCAACACCAATTTAAGAAAATCATTGCAGAGTAATAAAGTTTGCCAATATATTTGCTTAGGCAGCATATTTAAGGTATCCGAATACGCTCGGAACCGTGTTTTAAAAAAATAACGCATAAATGGATAATTTTGATGATATTTAGTGTCACCTAGATTAGAATACACGTATAAAATTGTTTTAAGGACATTTTAACAAAAAGCATTTATTCAAATACAATGTTTCAGCAAAAAATTAACTTAGAATAACATTTTTTCAAAATGTTCTCCTTTTGCGAAAAATGCTTCCATTATAATAATATTTTGCCTGTATATTGTTCAGATCTCTGTACAAAGGCTCAACTATAAGTTTTGAAAAATTCACATTATTTTCAGAGTTAAAACTAACTGAAATAATTATCGGCGTTTTTTTTCTTAAAATTTCTCCTCTCTGTTGTCGTAAAACATGGATAAACCAACTTCTAAGTTATATATTTCAATAATTCTAGTTGAGCCTCTGTACAGAGATCTGAGCTATATACAGGCAAAATATTATTATAATAGATGCATTTTTCATAAAAGGAGAATATTTTGAAAATGGGTCATTCTATGTTCATTTTGTCAAAATATTGTACTTAAATAATTGTTTATTGTAATACTATTCTTAAAATAATTTTAAGTACATTTTCTAATCTAAGTGACACTAAATATCATAAATATTATCTATTTATACGCTTTTGCAAAATCACGAACGTAGTCGGATACCTTAATTGATTAAACTTTCTTGAGGATCTCTTTTAAGTCGAGATAAATTGGCTTTCTTGAAAATACATTTGTAAAAGCAACAAAGTATTTTGTTGGTGGTAATGTCACAAATGCAGAGATAGCAAAAACACATCTTATAAAATTTGCTACATTATATATATTGATAAACATATAGTTCGTTAATGATAAACATGTTAATTGATACAGAAATTGTTAGTGTTTCTTAAATGTTTTCGATGTACTATTTGATAAATTCAGTTATTTGTTCAGATATTTTATAGTAAAATCAAACAGTATTAGAATAAATTTGAAAAAAAAATTCTCACGAACAAGTCTCAACTGATTTTAAGCAAATAATACTGATTTCAGTATGGGAGAAAGAGATTCACAGTAAAAACTCGTTGGTAACATTCTGCACTTGATAAATTTATATTTGGAATAAAAGTAATTGAGATTTTGTTAAAAGAGAAAAATCAAATTATATATCAAGGTAGATGCAGATCTGTTTTAATGACAGTAGAATCCAAACATTAGACTTGGGATCATTGATGAAAGAAAATCGAAATTTCCCCGTAACTGGGTAAAAAATGCATAAAACCTATTTTTTTGCGAATTGAGTTTGATAGAGTTTAATATAGTTTTAAAATAAAATCCAAAATTTTGACTTTTAATATTTTGATCAAATTTCCGCATTTAAAATGTTTTTAATCTAGTAACCCTCATTTCTCCCATTATTTATCATGTTGTGGCTCGCTTGAAATAGTCGTCATATGTATGTGGCCCGGCAGAGAAAAAGGTTGAGTACCCCTGCTTTAGAGTTATGTTCGGTTACAACCGTGGTATAACGCCATGCGTTATCCTGTTCGTGAACACCTTATTGAAAGCCGTTTATAAATGACAGCACAACAGTTTCCCAATCATCAGACTGAAGTACATTGTACTTTCAGTGCGGGGAACAACCACGGTGTCTCTGATGCCAGGAAATTGATCCCCACAGCATAACTCCAGATGTAGATCCGGTGTGTCAAGTCTGTAGACATGTTGGTTGCACGTACCCACCTAACTTTCTTCTAACCAACACATGACCATCACTGAAACGAAGGCAGAACCAGTTTTCATCAGAAAATACAAAATATTTTCTTTCTGTCCTCCAATGAGCTTTAGTGTGATACCATTGTGTCACAAATGGCAATGGTTTGGAGTCAGTGAAATGCATGCTACAGGCCGTATGGTTACATGGCACTACAAGGTTCTGGACTGTGTGTGCTTGGAGTAATCTATCTGTAACTGTTCGTAGTGTCAACATACAATCCATTGTGTGTAGCTCTAATTTCTGTTGCAGACACAATGTGATAAGCCACAGCATTATGTCGAACACACGGTGGTCATTCTTCCACTTTTCCACCCGGAGACCAGTCTTTGACCAGTTTTGCCTACATAGAAGATACATTCGTAGTAAGGTTGTCGCGAAATTTGAAAATATTCTCTGTTAAAGAAAATGCTCTTTTATAATAAAATAGTTTACTTAGAGACAGCTAAGCCTTATCTACAGAGCCAAAACTAGGACTTGGGAAGAAATTGTTATATTTTCAGAGTTACTATCAATCGAAATAATAATCGGTGTTTTCTGTAAAATATCTCTACTCTGTCTCGGCATATTAAAACATAAATAAATCCACCTCCAACTAACATATTTCAAAAGGCTCTTGCTCAGGAACTCACAAGAAAAGCATATAAAACCATTTCTGCAAAATTTTATGTGAATATACGGAAAAGTTATCACATTTAAAAAATTAAAATTTTTTACGTAGTTTTTTTTATGAAATGGAATTAAAAGATAAAAATTGCAATGAAAACAAAAACAAACGTATCAAATAAGTCATATTTTTCAGACAGTATTTTAATATGGTTTTAAAGCTTTTTTTTAAATACAAAGTAGTAAATGTTTTTAGGTTTTAAAATAGAATAATAAATGAGTGTTTCTGAGAAGACTTCAACTTACAGTTCCGAAAAAGCAAATATATCCCGCGTTTACTTTTTTTTTATCTTCAGAAATCATAACTCATTAATGCGGTCATAATTTATTTTTTACGTTTCATAGCTTCATATAAGAAAGACAGTTTTATAGAACTAATATTTTAAATATTTTATTAGTTTTAGACAAAAAAGAAATCAATATACAGGGTGTCCAGGCTTAAAGTATCCAAAAGTTATGGATTGTTATTACAGAACCATTCACCATAATCTAATAAACTATTCATCCGTGGATTGGAAACTCCTCCGAGATTTTTTGTGTCTAGTCCGATTAGCCGCACTTGCGCGCATTGTTAGGCAATTGAAGACGATAAACTTGTTTCACTGGTTTCATTAGTAAAGATTTGGAGGTCACAGCAGAAAGTGCAGTGCTTACTTTGGTTAAAGGAATTTAAATCACTCTCGTACGTATAGCGACGTGTTCGAACAGAATGGAAGATCGTTACCGGCTTGCCTAATAGACTTATCAGAACTGCTAGAGAATAAATCACTCACACACACACACGATCAACAGTGTCTTCTATCACGAAAACTTAAGGATACTTGCCAGTTTTTGAGATACCAAAATTCCCGTCTCCTTTAAAGTTATTTCCCATTGGCTAATAGATTTTGATGTCGAAGGATCGACATTCTGTTCTGTTCGAACACGTCGCTGTATACGCGTGGCTGATTTAAATTTCGCTAATCAAAGTACACACTGCACATTTTGCTGTGGCGTCTACATCTTTACTAATGAAGTCAGTGTAATAAGTTTATCGTCTGAAAATACCGAATAATGTGCGCAAATGTGGCCGATTGGACTAGAACCAAAATATTTAAGACGGGCTTCCAATCCTCGTTACATTCTGATGGGTAGTTTCGTAATAATGTCATAACTTTTGGATACTGAAAGCCCGGACACCCTGTATCATCCAAAATTAAAATGTGTTGTTGTTTACTAATGCCACCTGATCGGCAAAGGCCAGACCAAGGCCCACGAAATTCATCATGGCAAAGGGCTAAGTGACGCATGTCGTCAGCTATAGCTTTGAGCACCATACAGGTGACAGAATGATTTAGCTCGGTGTCACCCCAATTTTGAAGGAGAACAGCTTGGGAGTGGTCAGGACCCCCATCTTTCTTCCCCTTCCACCAAACTCACGAGAAGACTTGCGGCTCGATGGCTATTTAAAGTACCCCCATGCCGCGAAGGCACTATACATTTACAAACATCCATGTCTTCTCCGGGATTCGAACCCAAGCTCAACGGCACAGCGGTCAGCGTCGCTTACCACTATACCGGGTAGGCGACAAAATTAAAATGTTCGCATTAGAAAGCAAAATGAAAAGTATAGAGTTACAAGAAAATTGAAATTTCTGATATTAATACGAATGAGTGAGAATTATATTAACACCGGGGTGTAAAACAACACAAGTACCATTGGTGACGGACCACGTAATTTTGAGCCTCGGTCAAGAGATGAGGATGAATCCTGAGCTGGATACCCCTCTCAAAATTACCACACCAGGCCAACGAGAAGACTTTAAGCTTGACATTTTTAACGTGCATCAGCCCCCTATACACAGCAAGTCTTCAGTTGCACCAGGACTCAAACCCACGACGTGGCGGCCATGAGTTCGTAACCATAACCTCTAGGCCACCACAGCCACTGCGCATAAAAGTGATAGATTTTAGTCGGAAAATTAATATCAATGTGTTGCCATTGTAATAATTTACATATTAATGGAATACTAGCAATTTATCGCCAATAAAACAAAATAAATATAAGTTTTGAAGCAAAAATGGCAAAAAATTTTTAAATAAAAGTTTTGTTCATTTATTTTGTAATTATTAGCATCAAGTATACTTTGCATTATTATCAATATATTTTGCTTAAAATGCTACCAAACAAGTAACATAAAAATAAATTAAAGTCAATTCCTGCTCAAGTCCACAAAGAAAATTTTTTTTATTTAATTACATTTAATTAAGGAATTAAGTGTCATCCACTACAAGGTTAAAAAAAATGCATTTGAAGCCAAGAAAAATTCATTAGAAAGACTTAAAGGCGCCATCTGTTGGTGCTTGATGTAACTTCTTCAGAAATAACTCAAAATAAATTTAAAATTAAAAAATAAGATTTAATTAGTGAAATAATATTTGAAAAAAAAAACTTCATATTAACATGAAGTGTGATCCAAAACAAGTTTAAGAAAATGTATTTGAACTTGAGAGAATGTTTAAAAAGCATTTTATTAACGATTGAAAATTTGAACAAGATATATATATATATCTATATATATAAAGGAGAAAAGCGACTCACACTCACTCACTGACTGACTGACTCACTTACTGACTAATCACGATATCTCCGGAACTATTAAACCTACAGACTTGAAATTTGGTAGGTACGTTCCCTTCATGGAGTAGACGTCAGCTAAGAACGGATTTTGCAAAGTTCGAACCCCAAAGGGCGTTACGGGGGTTTAAGGGGCGTTATAGATAATTATTTCCATTACTAAACTATTAGATGTACAGTCGTGAAACTTGGTACACAGATTTATTTCATAAAGTAGAGATTCCCTACAGAATGAGTTTTGTGAAAATCGACCCCCAAGTGGCGTTGTAGAGAATTAAGAGGCGTAATAGGCAATTAACTCCTTTTTGAAACTATTAGACGTAATATCTCGAAATTTAGTGAGCTGATTCCATTCATTGAGTAGAGATCCGCTATAAGATGTGTTTTGTGAAAATCGTTTCCTAAGTGGCGTTGCGGGGGCTTAAGGGGCGTTATAGATAATTATTTCCATTTTTAAACTATTAGACGTACAGTCTTGAAATTTGGTAAGCAGATTCCTTTCATAGAGTACAGATACCCTACAGAATGGGTTTTGTCAAAATCGACTCCCAAGTGGCGTTGTAGAGAATTAAGTGGCGTTATAGGCAATTAGCTCCTTTTTAAAACTATTAGACGTAAATTCTCGAAATTTAGTAAGCTGATTCCATTCATTAAGTAGAGATCCGCTATAAGATGGATTTTGTGAAAATCGTTTCCTAAGTGGCGTTGCGGGGGCTTAAGGGGCGTTATAGATAATTATTTCCATTTTTAAACTATTAGACGTACAGTTTTAAAATTTGGTAAGAGAATTCCTTTCATGGTGTAGAGATCCTCTACAAAATAGTTTTGAGGAAAATAGATCCCCAAGATTCACTGAGGGAGATTAAGGGGCGTATATAATAGATAAATATTTCCACTTTTCAACTAATAGAAACACCTGCTTGAAAATTAGAAGGTATGTTCCGTTCATGGAATAAAGTTCCTTTTACAAAGATTTTTGCGAAAACGGACCCCCAAAGGAGTGGGGTTGCGAGGGATTAAGGCGTGTTATAGAAAAATTCCTGTTTTTGAATTTAACTCATTTACTTGAAATTTGTTGAGCACTTTTCTTTAGTTGAATAGAGTTCCACTAAGAATGGATTTTACGGAAATCAACTCCAGGGGGAAGCGGGGAGAGTTATTGGGCGTATTGGTAGACAAATTCCCGTTTTCGAACTGCTAAGACTACAATAATAAAATTTGGTTTGCATGCTTCTTTTGTTGAATTGGAATCCGCTAAGAGTGCTCTGAACGAGGTATTGATGATAAAAATTCCGTGTTTGCTCTGTTAGAATTAGACTTGAAATTTAGCACACATGTTTATTTTATGGAGTAGAGATCCACTAAAAGTTGCTTTGGTGGAAATCCACTTGATTATTAGGTTAAGTGAGCGAAACAAATCTTTCTCCTTCTATTTTAGATAAAAATAGAAATTAGATATTATAATTTATGGTCTTTTTATATCAAGCGGCAAGAGTGTAACAGCTATAAATGTATTTTTCAATACAATCGAATTCTTAATGCTAGATATCAATAATTAATATATATGTAAACAGTATACATATATACAACATCGTGAAATACCCAGTGAAGCGGGTGGGTAACGGCTAGTATATATATATAATATGTATAAATTTATATATATGTGTGTATGTATATGTATATGATTATATATTGAAAAAATTCTTTTATATTGGATTATATATATATATATATATATATATATATATATATATATATATATATATATGTGTGTGTGTGTGTGTGTATGTATATGTATATGATTATATATTGAAAAAATTCTTTTATATTGGATTATATATATATATATATATATATATATATATATATATATATATATATATATATATATATATATATATATATATATATATATATATATATATATATATATATATATATATATATATATATATATATATATAGGGTGATGTTGATATCCTTTTTATAAACTATGCATTCGTTTTGCGTTTAGTTCAATTTAATACATTTTACATCAAAGTATTATTTTGTATGTAACTCCTTTTCGAAGAGTACTTGAATAATTTAAATAAGATACTTTTCTCAAAAAAAAAAGCACCAAGTATTCACAGTCTCTGCTCACATTAAAGCTGTAGATCTCACTATTTACTTCAAATGAAATCACATCATGGCGTGGAAGACTTCACACAGAAACAACTCAAACATTCTTTTCGTTTCTTTAATGCCCGTTTCCGAAAATTCGATAATAAGAACGCGCAGAGTCAAACGGAATTTTTCCTAGGGTTAGAGTAAAAAGAATTGTTCTTTTCGAACAGTGATGGGAATAAACAACGTTATCCCAAACAACCCTACTTTTTTTCGAATACTCATTTTTTTTTTCCTTAGTGGAAAGCATTGCGGCCAGTAGTCTCGGCCAGTTAATATAGTTTACGTCGGTCTAGTTGCCAGTGGAATAGAAGACTTAAGAGTTCTCAGAAACTGCTTGGTAAAAAAATCGATCGCGGCTGCTTAAGGACGACCCTAGAAGAATTTTTGTTTCCTTAGAAGAGTAGGAGACCGTAACGAAAAAAGGGGACTGGTTTCATTATTTTCTTTCTATTCGATTTTAAGTTATCGTTTGTGCGTCTATATCGACATAGCTGACAGTGATGGAAGGTTACGCATCTTTCTAATCTAAATTCCTTATTCTTTTTAAACATTTTTATTAGTATAGACAGCTATTTGAAAAGGAATTCCTTTTGTATTTTTTTTTGCAATTAAGTTTTATGAATTTGTCCCTCCATTCAAATTAAACGTTAAATGTACTGCAAGTAAAAAAAAACCATAAATACTTTTCTAAGATATCTACAAGAAACTTGACTTTGTTAAGCTTTAAATATTTGTCAAGCCTTTTTTTTTTCAGAATAAGAACTTTGAAAAAAAAACAACAGATTAAAAATTAATGGATGATATTTTTAATTTAAATATTTTGCTTCAAATTAGTTCAAACTCTTGTCTTTTATCTTTCAAAACAATTGCTACTATTAAGGGGTCACATACCTTTTAAAAAGTTGAAAATGGTTAAATATAGTGAGCTCTTTAAAGCTCTATAATTTTTTTATTATTGTTTCCTGGAATGTAAATTTTGGAGGAATAAACAAATAGATATTACTTTACTTAAAACATAACCAACAAACACAGTGCTAATTAGGATAAATTTTTAATTAGATAATTACAAAAAGAAATTTTTGTTTTCTTTTCGCAAGTGATATGCATTACGCGCAGCTTTATAAAAAAAAGTTACCAATATTTTTTGATGAAATTTTTGCTCAGGGTTGGAAATTGTGTTATCTTTAAAATGACGAAGCATGAAACACTGATTTAAAATTTTTAGTAAACTATAACAATTTAAAATTTAACTATAAAATTTTAAAAAACTTTTTGCTATTTTATATTTGTAATTTTAAATTTTTTCATTAAAAATTCAAACTGGTTCGTTATTTTAAGTACAGATATGATCAGAATCTACAGTAAAAATTTTATCATTTTCCATGGCATGGTTTTGAAAATATCATGCGCGTAATGAGTAAAAATGACGTTCTGAGAAAATTGACATCAAACGTAAAATTTACCACAGTTTTATATATATATTATTCTGGTTACTCAAACAACAACTAAATTTAAATTAAAACTAATGTGAAGTTATTTAGTCAATAAACTTCAATTTATTAAAATTATTATAACTAAAAACATATATTATACCAATGCAGTACAAGCATCGAAACGATATCAAAAGCAACAAAATAATCAAAATGCAACAAAGTGATTCATTTCTCCAAAAAAAATGTTAAAAATTTATAAATATTACTTAAAAACAATCAATACCTTAATTAACAACTACTTATTATAAATATTAAGCAATTTGTGATATGAATGCAGTGTATTACTATGATTCTAAAATGCTAAAATTCGCCACATGCATATGATGTTCCCTCTTTTTCAGTTAATTTCTTACAAGTAGTTTTAAATTGCATTCTTTTAGCCTGTCGTACTTCTTTTGTGCGGAGATTAAAATGTATTTCTGCAGTCTGAATTCTTTTTATATCTACAAGTGTAACAAATTTATGTGCAAATTGACCAACAGTCAGACCAAGCGATTGCATAATTTTTAGTCTGCCTTGATTGCCATCATTAAAAAGGACAATTACCTCATTTGTAGATATATCAACAATCTTTCTACCACAACCTAAAGTTTTTGGGCATAATTTCCATATTAATGAGTTAATGGATTCATTATTATTTTGGGTTTTACCCCCTAGACATTTTTGTAGAAGTTTAGGTTGTGATAGATCATTAAACACAGGTTTTATGGCATCCATTACTGCCACTGGCAATTTGTTACTGTGTCTAAAAGTTTCCACACTGCCCTCTACTACTTGATTTTGATATTTACACCAAGAATTAGGACCTACGGGACAAAAACTGTGCAATGGTTTTTAGTCGCTTGAACGTATATGGAAATATACAGCCCAAACAGCTTTTCGCATATCTGACAGGCATGTTTTATTTTGTCGGATTGCATTTCCATAGTACGTTGTAATTAAGTCTATCATTCTGTCGGTCAACCTTCCCTTTCCCCCAATCGACTTCCCATCACTGAGTTTGGAGCTCATTTGTTTTAATTTTCGTAAACGAGTTCCCATTCTTTTTTGAACATGTCCAACACATTCAATTTTTGAAACTGTGATATCTTCTCCATACGGATTGGATGCAGTAATAGATGAGAATGTTTTGGAATCGCCATCCCCGATGTAAGATGTATATCTCACAGAACGATGACTTAATGAACGCTGAAATATACGAACCATTCCCACAGTCTCCATCATGCCAGCTGAACCATTGTGGTTCTTCAAACATTCTTTAACGTGAAGAATTTTCCACTTTTTGTAAGCAGGTGACCCCTTTCTTCGTTTCCGAAAATCGCATCCTTTACAGAAAGAAGACATCACTTCCGCATCAATACACTTTCCTGTTTTGTCTCCTATAACAGCACACACTCCAACACGAGAAGAATAGCCACGGGTTTTCCATGTTCCATCTCCACTAATTATTATATCGGAAGAATTTGTCAAGGTTACCTCTTCCAAAGCTGCACTTTGCATTGAAGCTTCTGCGACTTCTTTAGTACACAATTGTAGTTTGTTTATAATGTTATTATAGGATTTTTCATCAACTGGAGGAGGAAAGTCCATGACACCACAGAAAGTTGTCATTGCTGCATGACCCTGTCCAATTGTCCTCATTGCGTATACAAAACGTCTGTTTATTTCTGGAATATTTTTTCTTTTACCCAGCATTTTTGAATTTCTAAACGAACACAAGTCTTTACAGTTCTTGCATTCAATCGAAAAAACACTAGACAAACCTCTAACACATTTTTCTGATAGTTTAATATCACGACCACATTTTTTGCAAGAAGCAAAGTTTTGAATGTTTGTAAACATGATAGTTTTATCAAACACTCTATAGCCATCAAAACAGTCATCATGTTCAATAAAAGATGAATCAACATCTTGCAGCAGAATCTTTTTTCCAGATGCACTGTTGTTTAGTGATTCATCCACACTGTGTACAGCTTTGCATCTCGTATGCATATTACCAGTAAACTTCCTTTTCTTAGGACATTTACCAGATGGTCTTTTAGCAGATTCAGTCGAATTCATCCTTCAAAAGTTTATAAGAAAAATAATACTTTTCCTAAAACTTATCTTAGAATAAGATACGGTATGAAAATCAAAAACGAGAGAGTATAAATTCAAGATTCACTTTATCAAAACAAAGTAGAGGTAGAAGTTTATAAAGTTAGTAGAAGTTGTAGTTAATATTCAGAACAACAATAATAATATTTGAGGCTTAGATTCAAGCATTTGATAATAATTAGAATGAAAATATTAGAAACAGAGAAACGCAGCTGTCACCAGCGACATGACAGCTGTCACCCTGGAGTCAAAATGTAAACAATATGTAAATCGCCTTTTCTACTCTTTTTATTTTCTTAATAACGTCCGTTCTATTGGGAATATCTGCATGCGGTTTCTTTTAGAACACTCAGAAAGGTTTACTCTATAAAATAGAATAATAATAAAAAATCGATTTTCAGGAAATTTTAAAAGGTATATGACCCCTTAATTAGATCTTACAGAAAATCTTTAAAACACAGATACACCGTATATTCCCTTGTATTAGCCGAGAATTTCTTAACTTTTTTAAAGTTTAATTAAGGGGGTCGGTTTGTGTATAGATTTGCTGATCTTTAAAAAATAAAAAAGCGTTACTTAGGAAAATCGATTTTCTTAACATTTTTCGCTAGCCATTATAAAAGAGGAAAAAAGTCACATAAATCCTTCAAAGTAAGTATCTGAATTCGTGTTTCTGAATATTTCAAAAAATTCTCATTTACTCAATATGATGCCTGCACATAATCATCATGCAACGAAGTTTGCCTCTAGAGCATGAAACATAGGTTGACGATCACGTGTCGTACCTAAACTTCTTTTCCTCCTGTTTCTTACTCTCTGCCTATTCATATTCATGATTTTTTTTTTCAATTCAGCTACCGACTTAAAAATTTGAGGAAATTTCCGAAGAAAAAAAAATGCACATACTGCTCATACACGAATTGGCTTATATTTGGAAGTATACGGTATTTAACTAAAAAGTTTTTATAATCGATGCTCAAGAGAAAAATTGTTGTCTAAAAGAGTTTAAAGACCTGCTCTAATGATGCTTGCTTTACAAACGCTGAATTCACCGCTGTAATAAAGTTCAGGACCATGATCACATGTAAGAAATCCCTTCAAGGCCCACGGAATCATATGCGAAATTGCGTTTTCCCCATTCTGAGGTCTGCGATCACACAGGTTGCAACGGGTTCTATTCGGGTCTTCTACTAACCATCTCGGGGAAAACATTCTTTAACTGTGATTAGCAACTGGAAGTCACGCATCTTAAGAACTACCAGGAAGTGGTCGAGTAACCAACCTTGGGAGCTGACCGAGCTATCGGGCTTCAAGAAGGGTCATAAACTATAGGAGCTTCAAGCCAGGTAAGTAGTTTTTATAATCTAGTTATCGGATTACGGGTTACGATTTCTTATTACTTCCAGAGTAAAGTTACAAATTTGTATTCTGTATAAAGTACTAAGATTATTAGCTATTTTAATTAATTTGCTATAATTAGCATAAATAAATTATTTTATGATCATGAATGTTTCTCACTCAAACACTCTCACACCCGCGACAAGGTGTGATCTGAATTTAGAACGTATGGAATTTCTACTGATTATAAACTGTTAATTTCAGCGTGTTTTATTATAGTATTGATTTTATATGAATTTTTAAAAGGAATTGCACTTAACAGGAAAAATCACTATTTCCTGAACGGATTAAAAAATGATATACATATTGACGGGTTATACTAATTTTAAAAATACATGAGCTTCACGCGTCTGACTGTTCACAAATCTCTGTTTTGACTCCACCATTGATTTTGAAGTGAAATAATCGTAGGTGCTGCTCAAACATTTTGTAAGGATTGAGAATCTACTCTTTGCAATTTTTAAAAAAATTTAAAAAGTTCATAAGAACGAAAATGTGTTTACGCCTAAATCGTCTCTAAATTAAAAGGTTAAGAATTGCAAGCTACATCACCAAGAGTAATACCATGTCTAAAAGTTTTCTTGAATGCAAAAATTTGAGAGTTAATATTTTCAACGCTAAGGAAATATATTAGATATAAATTCAAAAAGAAACTTACTATAGACAAGTAATATAAAAAAATCCTACTTTGGGGGTGCCATCTGTTGCAGCTACTTGTAACCTCTTCAGAAACAACGCAGAATAAATTTAAAATTAAAAAAATATAATTTAATTAGTAAATTAATGTTTGAAAAAACTGTATTAATATGAAGTGTCATCCACTACAAGTTTTAAAAAATGTATTTGAACTTGAGTCGATGAATAAAAAGTATTTTGATAACGATTAAAAATTTGAATAAGATATATATATATATATATATATATATATATATATATATATATATAACTATAAACATTTTACTAAATATTGCTTAAATCAGAAATACCCAATTAATTTTATAAACAGCTATTGGAATAAAGCAATTCTAAATAGTAAGGAATAAAATTCCTTAGAAAAATAGTAGTTTTTATTACTATAAATTTATCATATTTCCTAGTTATAGTTACTCCCTTATTCTAATATTAGATAAAATTACTTAATATTATTTAATTCATATATAATTAGTGTCACTAAAGTTATAGTAGTTTGTAAACTATCTTAATTTTTTACTTCTATTCTTTTAATACTTTGGTTAAATGCTACATCTCAGCCATTCACATGATTTGAATCTGCATTTGGGTCCAGAATCTAGAAATAACTTTTTTACTGCACTCAGATTTAGCGCGGGCTCTGTATTTTTAGGTGTAATTTTTAGGTGTAATTTTTAGGTGAGTTACCTCTATCTTGTAATGGAGTTAGATGTTCCTATCCATTATTTTCAATAAGTTTATTCTCAGTATTATTAACATAAAGGGGGGAGGTTGGCTGGCCACAAAACGAGTTCAACCCCACTTTTATATAAACTAATTTTAATTTATAAGCTGTCCTAAGCCAACATTGTTTATAATACTGCAGCATCCATTTTTTAAAGTTTGATTGCTCATGTGTCCTTCATTGTGTAGTTTTACTACTCTCTCTGTGTTTTTCGATTTTGATTGCTAGATGTTCATCTCTCGTCTGTAGAGAATTAGACTATATATATATAGTCTAAATCTCTCTCTCTCTCTCTATATATATACACTGCTCAAAATAATTAAATGATATTGCGGTTTTAGGTGGATTTTGTGGCTGGGAAACTTTTTAGCTGATTGATACAGGGTCGACAGACGTAGTAGGTTATATAAGAATAAATTACACATGTTTGGTAGAAAAAATTGCCTTTTATTGCGCATTTGTGTACAAAAGGAAAAAAACACAATTTGCGCATATGAGAAAAAAAGAATAAGAAAAGGTGTTTTCTTCAAAGGAAATCCTTTTCAGTAGGGGGTATGGTTTCCACGGACGGCCAGCAACGTTGAGCACCTATGAGGCATGGAGGCAATGAGGCTATTAATCACGAGTTGGGGTATTCTGTCCCACTCTTCCAGAAGAGCTCTTTCCAGTTCTTGGAGAGTTTGTGTGGGTGGTTGGCGGCCAGCAACTCGTCTTCCTAGAGCGTCCCAAACGTGCCCTATTGGATTCATGTCTGGAGAACACGCTGGCCATTCCATTCCTACGATTCCTTCCTCGAAAAGGAAATCCTCCACTAGGCTGCTGTTATCTTCCATTAAAATGAAGTCATCTCTGATTGCTGCAGCGTAAGGGACTACAATAGGTCTGAGGATCTCATCCCTATATCGGCGAGCAGTCAGAGGTCCATCTCGAATAATGTAGGAGACTGTGTGCCCGTCAATGGAGATGCCACCATACACCAACACTCCCCCACCGCCAAATCTGACACTTTTATGCACGAACGCAGGATTATTCCTACTGCCACGGTCCCTCTAGATGAAAATACGCTTATTACCCGGATGAACAGAAAAACGGGATTCGTCAGAAAAAAGATCATTGCTCCATTCATTTCTCCTCCAGTTCACATGCTCTATTGCCCACTTCCTGCGTCGCGACTATGCCTTGATGTTAGTCTAACACATACCATTGGTCGGCGAGCATACAAACCTACACCATGGAGCCGGTTTCGGACAGTCTGAGTTGAAACCGTGGTGCCAGTAGCTGAGTGAAGGTGTTGTTGGAGAAGATTAGCGTTCATATTTCGGTGTCTCCGAGCCGTTAACACTAAATAACGATCTTCATTGGGCGTTGTTTCCCATCTACGACCTTGTCCTGGTCTTCGGCCTGCTCTTCCAGTCTCCAAAAAACGGTTCCAGATCCTGGAAATCACCTTTTGTGACACTCCATTGGCTTGCGCTACTTCGGCTTGAGTTTGGCCCCCTTCTAACCTACCAACAACTCTCCAAGCTTCTGAATCGGTTAAATGACTTCGCTGAGACATCGTACCCATCGAAACAAAGCAGTCACTGAATGCCGATCATCCTTGTCTTCATTTCAGTTGAAAGTCAAATTTCATTCGCTGCCGCTGAAGCAACGTTTTTGACGTCGAACTTAAAATTAACATACTCCCCAATTTGAAAATCAGAAAAATTTGCATTTGTGATTCTCTTCTTCCCTTTTCGGCAAAAAAAATTTCGCTTATATCTTTTTATTTTATATAAAACTTACAATATCCTTTAATTGTTTTGAGCAATATATATATATATATATATATATATATATATATATATATATATATATATATATATACACATATATATATGTATATATATATATATACATATATATATATATATATGTATATATATATATATATATATATATATATATATATATATATATACACACAGAGAGAAAGAGAGCTAATAGTTTGAATTGAAAAAGCAAGTTGACAGAAAACATATTGAAAAGTTGAGAGGTTTGTTTTTATTGGTAGAGATTTTATTTTGTTAACATGGTTTTTTTTATTTTTCATTATCCTTTCTTTTTTCATGCTAATACCTAGAGTTGAAGTGAACAGCATGTCTTTTACAAGTACATAAATTCGTTTATAGATGCAGTCGACATAGATATTAATATTTAGAATTACTTTACTCTTTGAAGAGGATTATTTCAAATCTCCAATGTAGTAGTTGCTTAATTAGCTCTGAATAAGTCGACTTTAAAATTAGAGTGATTTATAGATTTATGGCTAATTTAGTTGTGACTTATATATAATAAGCTTAACTGTTTTACTCTTAAGTTGTTTAATTATATTTATACTTTAAGTTGAGGTTTCCTTTGATTAATGTCTCAGATTGAGAACGCAGCGAATTTTTATCTGGTTCAACAATAATTTTCTTAATATTTATTAAAGTATGTGTTGTATTTTTCTATAAATTTTAAGTCAATAAAATTAATAAGAGAGAGTTCCAGAAATTGTGAAAGTATTTTACAGATTGAAAATCTGGCGGGCAAATATGTCTTTGTGGCTACCGAATAAACACAGTCCACATCCTGATTATACTGATGACTGATATATGAAATAATGAATTACGTTTCACGCCGTCATATATATGTGTGGAATAAAACTCGTATATGCCTTTTTAAGTTGGTAGTTATTTTAGATTTATGAGCATTATAAGAACAAGCTATTAATATAATAGTTATAATTAGTTATTGTTGCTAATGCCAGCTGATCGGCAAAGGGCAGATTTAGGCTAATAAAATTCATAAAGGCAAGGGCTAAATTGCACGCCTGTCATTAGCCGTAGCTTAGAGCAGCATATCGGTGTGACTACGATTTGGCTCGGTCCACCCCAATTTTGAGGGAGAACATTCTGCGGGAGGTCAATTGCCTCCCTTCACTTTTCCCCTTGCACCAACTTTACTACAGAACTTGCGGCACGACGGCTATTTAGAGTTCCCTCTGCAGCAAAGACACTATACATTTTTAAACATCCATGCCTTCTCTGGGATTCGAACCCATACTCAACAGCACAGCAGTCAACGTCAGTAACTACTATACCAGGTGGGGGACATTACAATTAGTTATAAAACTATTAATAGAATAATTACAATTAGTTATAAGCCAAGTGAACAATGTAATTGTTCATCTGCGCAATTGTTAATTACTTTTAGTAGTTATTCTAGAGTTACGAAATCTACTTTCCAGGAAAGACATATGGGAAAAAAATGACTATAAAAATAATAACATGTTTAACCAGTTAACTGTGACTGACGAGTATACTCGTCAGGGACAAGTTACAGGATTTTGTGTCATGACGGGTGTACTTATCCTGCGTAAAAAATAGTGACCATTGGCTATTTAAATTATAATTTTTGAGAAAAACAAAACGTATTCTCAATATATTCTGGATGTTTAGAATATTTTGATTCATGCATCCCTGTAAGCACCGGCTGAAACAACGTATAAATTCGTATAACTAATTTACTTATGTGTGATGATTATGTTTTTTAGATGTTAGCCTAAAAGGGGCAAAGGCAAATATTGGCATAGTTCCATTATGTATAGTACTCTGTTTCTCTCTCGCTGAATATCGCTCCACAGGAAGAATTTAAGGTATCCGACTACTTTCAGAACCGTGATTTTGCAAAAGCGTATAAATGGATAATATTTATGATATTTAGTGTCACTTCGATTAGAAAATGTACATAAAATTGTTTTAAGAATAGTATTACAATAAAAAAATTATTTAAGTACAATATTTTGACAAAAAAATGAACATACACAATGACCCATTTTCAAAATATTCTCCTTTTGTGAAAAATGCTTCGATTATAACAAAATTTTGCCTGTATGTAGCTCAGACCTCTGTACAGAGGCTGAACTAGAATTTTTCAAATTTATAACGTAGAAGTTGGTTTATCCATGTTTTACGATAACAGAGGGGAGAAATTTTAAGAAAAAAACGCCGATAATTATTTTAAATACTTGTAACTCTGAAAATAAATGGGAATTTTTCAAAACTCATAATTGAGCCTCTGTACAGAGGTCTGAGCTATATACAGGCAAAATATTATTTTAATAGAAACATTATTAACAAAAGGAGAACATTTTGAAAAATGGTTATTTTAAGTTAATTTTTTGACGAAATATTGTATTTAAATAATTTTTCCTTTCAAAATGTCCTTAAAACAATTTTATACATATATTGTAATCTAACTGACACTAAATATCATGAAAATTATCAATTTATGTGCCTTTTTAAAATCACGGTTCCGAACTTAGTCGGATACCTTAAATTCTTACTTTTATGTGCATTTAATTTTTCTTGCGTTTTTAGAGTATTATTTATTTAATATATGCTTCTCTCTGTTATAACCAAATAAGTATTAGTAATAAAATTGCTAATTTTATAAAATAAACCCATTTTTTTATTCAGTATTTTAACAGCGACACTAACTCTGTGATTGACGAGTGTATTCGTCATCACTCGATTTCCATGACACGCATAGGTACCTCAGAAATAAATCGCCAAAATAAACTGGTTCAAAAAATATATATTAACACCACAGGATCAAGAAACATCTGGGATGTAATTAAAATTAAATAAATAGTTATATTTTGTAAGCATTTAATGTAGCACAATTCCACACACATCGTTACTTCAGAGCTACTTACAGTAACCAGAATAAAAAAAAAAGACAGATTAATGGCTCGAAGTAAAATTAAACTATTTTGTTAATGAAATAATTACTTGCCTCAGCCCAATTAATTAAAATTACGGTTAACTTCTAAAACATAACTGAACACTTTTTTACATAACTGAATTCCCAATTATTTTTTTTTTATAGAATTAGATAACGAATGATGTAAATAGCTATATTGTTCCATATTTTATTCAAATCTTATTAGTTCAAAAAATTTCTTTCTCTATATACTTAAAAAAAATTTTAAAAAAAACTTTCGTGATAATCTAATAAATTTATTTGCTTATCTTGGACATGAGAACAAAAAAAAAGGAAGTAAGTCCTGTTGAATGTTATGGTTAAAAATTGGCAATAAGGAGCAATTTTCAGTTAATTCAACTACTTCAAGCTTCTTAATCAACACAACATTGCCTCATAAATGAGTATCTGAAAATATTATTTGCGATCAAACCAAGCACAATTGGGAGCAGAATATATGCAAAGATTGATAGATCATGTGGAAAACTGAAAATAAAATTGGCTTTTTTTAAAAAACGTTTGTTCGTGTGATAATAAAATGAATTTGATTATACATAATTATAGTTAATAAAAAAGGGTCGTAAAAAAGTTGAATTTGACCAAAGAACAGCGCCAAAAAAGAATTTTGCGGAAAAAAGAATACATAATAGAACCAAATAATATTACAAATTTATAGTTGTACAATTTGAACAATAAGTATGAACAGTTGTATAATTTGTACAATGCAGCTAGAACCCCCAGTTAGATTCTTGGGTTGGTGTTATAAGGCTAGGCCCCCACCGCCTCGAGTTTTAGTAAAAGAACTGTTTGGTGGCCATATATTGGATTACTTTACGCAAGCGATTTAATGTTTTTCCATCTTTTTAGCACTCGTGACACGAGAATTAATAAATAAAAATTATGTATACTTTCCCTTAAATTACTATTCTCCGACTCAACCATTTTCTGATCGTATTTTTCACATTGAATAATTCTTGAATTTTTGAAGGCATTTGCATGAAATTTTGAGTTTAGAAATCTTATGACAAGTTTAAACAAAATTGAAATACTAGAATTCACATTTTTTGTAACTGTATTTAATAATTCATACATTTCGAAATATAGTATTGTTTTTTTTTCAATAAATATACTGGGTTGACACTAATGGATGACGGGACTTTAAAAATTTATGTTTCCAAACTATTACGCAGATTACAATATGAATTACACGAAATTAAAGAAAAAGCATGTTTCTTTTTCTACAGTCAGTCAAGAAGGAAGGTGAAAATATATGAAATCCCACTATATGAAATCCCCATATAGTGCAGTTGCAAAAAGATTTACCAACAGTGAATACTTCTTATTTGGACCTTTTTTCTTTGCTGAACAAACGGCACTAGATAGTAATTGCCTAGAAATCTTGCATACTTGGTAGTATACATACAGGAGCGACTCTAGGGCCGGACAAACTTGACTTCTATCCATCCTAGGAAAAGCTACTTGCTTCTTAAATATACACGTACATGCAAAGACCAAAGAGCTGCGTCTCCATTCTAATGAAACAAAATTTGCGCTGTTCTCACGTAGTTATGTAACAGGGCCGGCTCTAGCAGTTTTGCCGCCCCGAACAAAAATGGAAAATGCCACCCCCCTCTCTCTCTTCACACACACACACACATATATATATATGTATATTATTTTAAGTCTCAAAAAAAATTCAAAATAATTCCAAATTAAGGACGTAATTACTTGTTATTATTTCCATCGAGTGAAATGTAATCGTTCATTTAAGCAGATCAATTTATTCGAAAAATATTCTACTGTTGGTGGGGAACAGAGGCGTTTGTTTAAACTTATAGTAACTACAACAAGACTAAAGTAAAACATCTCCTGTGGCACTCTACTTATCAAAACCTCTTATTACCCTTGTCCCATATTGGATACCTAACACCGATTATCGTACGAGTGAAATGAATGTCCATTGTAACCTCACTCCGGGATGGGGAGACAGTTATTAGTGAAATATGTGTAAATATGTTAAACTTCATGCTTTAACATAACCCACCTCGAACCCTTCAAGTTTCAACATAAAAGAAAACTGTCATTAAATAGACAGAGTGCAAAATAAAATAAAATAAGTTACTTTAAGTGAAATACCAAATTCCCACCCAATAATATTTTCAGAAAATATATAAAATTTTTGTAACAAAAAAAATTCAAATTCGATTCAAATGCCACCCCGGGCAGGGAAATGTGGGTAATATTGATTAGCCCTTAATCATATGGCCATCAAAATCCTCGTCACCTTAAGCCATGTGAATTCTTATAGGGTACTATATCAAAAACACTGTATATACATCATCAATATCGAAAGCACTTAAGAACTTAAATAACGCATTTCTGCAGTATAAAAAACCAAATGGACTCAATTCATGACTGTCACATGATAAAGGCAATCGCGTGTTCGCTACTTAATTCAAAACTGAGATTAAACAAACTTTCACCTGTTGTTCTATTTGTAAAATTTAGATACCATTTCATAGTAAGGTAAAGATGCTCATATGTAATGAAAAAAAATCATAAAAAGATTTTAAAATTAAATAAGAAATCTTACTTTTTTAAGTTAAGTTTACTTTGCTTACTTATGTACTTTATTATTGTTGACAAATATGTGCTTCTTAAAAGAAAGTTTCTGCAAAGAGTAAAAAGTTGGCAACAACGAACTGATTGGTTGGAAACACAATATTGTATTTATCGTATGACTATGACGTCATATAGATTTTTGAAAAAATTGGCTAGAAACATGGGGTTGTCATCATGTGACTAATGTGTAACATGAATTGAGGCCAACAGGCTAAATTCATGACAATGTCATACTACAGAATATGTGGAATGAACTTGATTACAAACTGTATTTGTTAAGTTTAATTGGAGGATCACACAGTGAAATTTTTAACTGAAAATAAAGTTTGGTCGAATTTCCATTAATTTCATGTATGATTTATTGGGAAGTGTGTAATAATTTCAAAAACACTGTTGGAAGTCTGACTATTCATTTGTGCTAATCCAGTACAATTTGAAATATATCTTTCACTTGGTGGTTAAACCTTACAGATTTGTATCATAGTCCAATGCTTACACTGCAGATTTAACACTAAGGGCCCCTACTATTTGGAAAACTTTCAAGTAGAGAGAATTTTACGAACTTTTATATCTAGGCTATTCTTAAAATGGAGAATCCGATAGGTGAAAAAATTAGTTTTTATGGTAGCAAAATTAAATATTTTTATTTAATTAATTATTTATTCTATAAACGTCACAGTTTAGAGTTTACTTTGATTCATTGACACTCAAAAAATTTCACACAGTTATGCTGAAAATTGTTTTCAGCTCATATTACTTAGGGCAACCTGCTATAATCATATATAATTAAGTTATCACAGATTATTGTCATTAATGCATGATTTTCTTTCATGTTCACCATTATTGTTTTGTTTTTTTTTGTGTAGCGTACGGTTACACTCCAGTGAAACCAATCATAATATCAATAACAAGGTGATCAGCGATCCTTTGAAGAATAAGGAACATATTCTAAAATTTTCTCAGTTATGATAATCAAGGGTTGTCCAATGATATTATACCTATTTTCAAATTATTATTCTGGTCTCGATAACAAGCATACACGATATATGCTAATATAACATACATCCGTAATACCATAAAAATAAAATTTTTTTGGTACTTTATACATAACATGTTGTCAATAATTTCCAATGGTTCAAACTTAATTTTTGTCGTAGCATAGCCTTGTAGCATATCCTATATTTTAACTCACTAGATGGTAGCACCTTACAATGAAGTGTACATCTAGAATAGTACTAGTTTTCTCCGCTAGGGTTGCAGTATATATACGTTGTGCTCATGGGTAATCTCTCTCTTTCTCTCTCAACAGAGTGTTGAGAGAGAGATAACTATATATCTCTCTCTCAACACTCGCAGATGATTTAGAACATGTGTCTATAATAAAGTTAAAGTTGTTAAGTTTTATCTGATTGCATCCTGATTGAATATTAACGCACATATCCTTCAATGGTGACCTGCATGAATAAGATATTATGGCATTAAAATAATGCTTTATTTTTAAAATTTTCACGAAATAGCTAAATATTGCGTAAGAACTGGTAACCACGTGTAAGCTTCAAAATGAATGACGTAGGCGCCGTCAAGATACCGGCATATAACTTTCACGATCCTGCTCTCTGGTCAACAATGTGCGATAGCACATTCCAACTTGGCTGTCCCAAGGCAATAACAGACAGCAAAACAAAATTTAATTACATCATCGCACATTTACCACCGGAAGCAGCAACCATCATTCGTGACGTCATTATGAATCCCGACCCTGTGGAGCCTTACGAAAAAGCGAGAATGGAGCTAATAAAAAGAAGCGGTGAATCATCCCATCAAGAAATCAGGAAATTACTCATCGGAGAAGAACTCGGAGATAGACGTCCCAGCGAACTATTGCGCGTCATGAGGAGGCGCGCGGAATCTCATAGCGTTCCGGATGACCTCATGCTTGAACTTTTTCAGCAGCATCTGCCCACTCGTGTACAATCCATTTTTGCAGCTATAAGCCCGCTGACATTGGAGAAAGCTGCCGAAGTAGCCGATCGAGTCATGGAGGTGATGCCAATTGCGGTATAAGTGCCTGTTCCGTTTCCTCAGACAAAAATTCCATTGAAAGCCATGTACTTGAAGAAATAAAAAAATTAAATTTGCGCATTGATGAAATTTCGCGTAGCAGAAGTCGTAGTCGTAATCGTAATCTCCCATTTCATAAACGTAATCGCTCTAAATCAAAAACATACGAGCAGTGCTGGTACCATTACAAATTTGGCTCAGCAGCTCAAAAATGTCACCCTCCATGTAAATTCTCAAAAAACGAGTCCGGTTAGGTATAATGGCGACTACTGCCTTGCCAAGAAATTCTCGTCGCCTTTTTATTCGAGATAGACGTACTAATGTCACATTTTTAATTGACACGGGATCTGATGTGTCCATAATTCCAGCAACAAAAACACAAAGGCAAAATAATTCACAAATGACACTTTCTGCCGCCAATACATCACCCATACATGTATACACAACTCAAACACTTTCTTTGGATTTAGGCTTAAGGAGAATTTTCCAATGGACATTTTTAGTTGGTAACGTTTCAACCCCAATTATCGGTGCTGATTTCTTGTACAACTTCCGTTTAGTACCGGATATAAGTAAGCAAGCATTGTTAGACTCGGAGACAAATATTAAATGTCATTGTATTTTAGGCAATAGTAGAATTCATTCAATTAAAACTGTGTCAGGTGATAGTGTTTATCATGAACTTTTAAGAAAATTTCCTGACATCACAAAACCTCCCCGGCCTGATCAAGAAATTAAACATTCCGTAGTCCATTACATCGAAACAAATAGTCGACCTGTAACAGCTAAAGCTCGCCGCCTCGCTCCCGATCGTCTCCGCATCGCAAAAGCGGAATTTGAGAACATGATTACTCTAGGTCATATGCGACCTTCCAAAAGTAATTATGCCTCACCTTTACATATGGTTCCTAAAAAAGACAGCACAGAGTGGCGACCAGTCGGCGATTACCGTGCACTCAATGCTCAAACTATTAAAGATAATTATAGCGTTCCCAATATTTTAGATTTTACTTCTAATCTTCACGGTACAAAAATTTATACTCACATTGATCTCGTGAAGGCGTATCATCAAATTCCAATTAACCCAGATGATGTACATAAAAGTGCAATCATCACACCTTTTGGGTTATTTGAAAGCACTCGGATGCAGTTTGGTCTTTGCAATGCCGCTGCTACATTTCAACGATTCATAGATGAAGTCTTGCGAAATCTTCCATTTGTGTTCGCTTTTTGTAGATGACATTCTGGTCGCGTCTTCTTCACCCGAAGAACATTTACAACATTTACAAATTTTATTCACACGCTTACAACAATATGGACTATCTTTAAAGCCCTCTAAATGTATTTTCGGTGTAACTACAATAAAATTCTTAGGCTTTAAAGTATCTGAATCAGGAATAGAACCCTTGTCGGATCGCGTCGATTGCATTTTAAATTTTCCTCAACCTACTACACTCACGCAATTAAGACGTTTCCTCGGGTTATTTAATTTTTATCGACGCTTTGTTCCCAAAGCTGCTCATTTTTTAGCCCCACTAAATAAATTTTTGGAAGGAATTAAAAATTTTAAAAAGTCTAAAAAAGTTTCCTGTAAAAATTTGCGTGACTCAATTCAATGGACTGAGGTGGCAGAGCAGGCATTTAATGATGCCAAAAACGCTTTAGCTGACGCAACTCTTCTTCGACATCCCATTCCAGGTGCAAAATTAAGCCTTTGGACTGATGCGAGTGACAAAGCCGTAGGTGGTTCACTTATGCAACTTTGCCAAAACAATTGGGAACCTGTTGCCTTTTTGTCAGTGAAACTGTCGAAAAGTCAGCAGAAATGGTCCACATATGACAGAGAACTCCTGGCAATATATATTTCGGTCAAACGTTTTCGTCACATGCTCGAAGGAAGAGACTTCATAATCTACACAGACCAGAAGCCTCTCATGTATGCCTTTATGCAAAATCCTGACAAGTGCAGTCCACGGCAATGGCGACATCTAGATTTCATATCTCAATTCAGTACCGATGTTCGTCATATAAATGGTACCCACAACGCAGTCGCTGATGCACTTTCAAGAATTGAAGTGAATCAAATATCCAATTCCTTTTTAGATTTCGAGGCACTTTCAAAGGCTCAACTAGAAGACACGAATAAAAAGTTTCCAAAATGACGAGAAATCTTCCCTTGTCTTTAAACGTGTGCCATCTCCAGTATCAGCCACTGAACTTATCTGTGATACTTCCACTGGCTCTCCCAGACCATTTGTACCACATATTTTTCGTAGGACCATATTTGAGCATTTTCACAACTTAGCTCACCCTGGTGTTGCAGCATCTTTCCAACTCATCGCATCCAGATATGTTTGGACAAACATGCGGAAAACAGTGAAAGATTGGGTCCAGAATTGTATTGCTTGTCAACGTTCAAAAGTGCACAGACACACGAAGACACCTCTGGGCACTTTCGCCTTACCTGATGCAAGATTTTCACACATTCATGTGGATTTGATAGGTCCTTTACCATCATCAGAAGGAAAATCTTTTTGCTTAACAATTGTCGATCGATTCACTAGGTGGCCAGAAGCAGTAGCTATAGAGAACATTACTGCAGAAACAGTTTCTCGTGCCATTTTTGACACTTGGATCTCTAGATTTGGTTGCCCAGTTTACCTAACGACTGACCAAGGCCGACAATTTGAAGCTGCTCTTTTCAAAGAATTAACTAAATTCCTGGGCACAAACCGCATCAGGGCCACATCATACCACCCACAAGCAAACGGTTTAGTGGAACGTTTACATAGAGTGCTAAAGAGCGCCTTAATGGCTCATGAGAATATCAAGTGGACTGAGACCCTACCTGCAGTTCTTCTTGGCTTGCGAGTAGCTGTGAAACCCGACATCAATGCTTCAAGTGCAGAATTAGTGTATGGTGTTTCCCTCAGATTACCAGCCGAGATATGCACTGACACATCTTCAATGCCACTAGACTACGGATTTGTGCAACAGTTGAGAAACCAAATGAATCATTTAAAACCCTTGTCAACATCCACTCATGGATTTTCAAAAATTTTTGTGCACCCTAAATTGGATGACTGTTCTCATGTGTTCCTCCGTGTTGACAAAGTTTCCCCATCATTGTCTCAGCCTTACACAGGGCCACACGAAGTTCTATCAAGGAATGACAAACACATAACCATTAATATAAATGGAAAGAAAAGTTGTGTGTCACTTGATAGAGTTAAACCAGCATTTGTGTTCAAGGATTTGCCCGATACCATTCCTGATCCTATCATTAGTGCAGAATCATCACATCGCCATCCAGTGACAACAAACATGCAAACTACTAAATCAGGTAGACGGGTAAGATTTCCTCAGAGACTAATAACTGAAATTAAATAAACTATTCAAGTACCAGATGGACATATATATTTTTTCTAAGGAAATTTGTTTGACTTTTCATATCTTATGATTTTCATACCTTTTCATATTATGTATATTTATGTAATGTAATCTCAAATATCTGTATGCATATTATATTTTCTTACAACGTAATTTCAAGCATATGTATATATAATTTTCTTTTCAATGTAATTTTCAAGCATATTTCAAATGTATTTGAGATTTTGCTCATGAGCATGTCATATATCGTTCTTTCGATTCTCTCCATCACTGGGGGGATACTATTGTAGCATATCCTAGATTTTAACTCACTAGATGGTAGCACCTTACAATGAAGTGTACATCTAGAATAGTACTAGTTTTCTCCGCTAGGGTTGCAGTATATATACGTTGTGCTCATGGGTAATCTCTCTCTCTCTCTCTCAACACTCGCAGATGATTTAGAACATGTGTCTATAATAAAGTTAAAGTTGTTAAGTTTTATCTGATTGCATCCTGATTGAACATTAACGCACATATCCTTCAGCCTCATTGGAGGGTTTCGAACACTTCGATAAACTTTCAAACAATTATACCAATTAAAAAAGAAACATATTTTAAAGTATAAAATTTTAAAAAATGCTCATGCGAAGTCTTGTATATATATTTTGTCACAATTGTTTAAATGTTTTTACTTGCACTGTTTGTACACACAAGAATAATTGGTAAATGAAAACTTTTAAGAGGGTCACTTCACGAAAATCCATGAAGTAATCGATTTTTCAATTTTGATTGAAACATAAAATACCATTCTTTTTCTTTCTAATGCAGTTTAAATTTTTGCTCTAGCTTAATTAGAAGTATTTTTAATATTTTTTTTTAAAAGTTGTTTACATCTGTCAAACCCCAAAACCGCTGATTGCCACGCCCTCTCAAATCAAAACAAAAGACACATGCTACTTTTCAGCCTTATCAAATGGTTTAAATTGATTAAAAGAATTTATTTTGATCAGCAGCTTATCCAGGAAAGAAGTGAAGTGAATAGTTATAGATGTTTGTTTACTTACAGCCTATTTTTTACCTCCTTAAATGCAACGGATTTCTGCGATCGTTTTCGATAGTGTTTTCCATCAAAAACATTAATAAAACATTTACAAAACGTTTTTTAAACTCTGTTAAGTAATAAAATGTTTAAAAAACGAAAGAGTTTGGAAAGAAATGTACAACATTCCAAACTTTTATGGATTTAAATGTTGATAAGTCAGACAATTTCAACATAAATAAATCAGCTTTAAAATCTCTAAGTTAGGTAAGTTTAATAAAGAGTATGTTTCTTTTTTAGATTCATTTG
Source organism: Trichonephila clavipes (assembly GCA_019973935.1). NCBI lineage: Eukaryota > Metazoa > Arthropoda > Arachnida > Araneae > Nephilidae > Trichonephila > Trichonephila clavipes. Next base: position 57,883 of record BMAU01003863.1, read on the forward strand.
AATGTTTCTGTGAAATTCCTGACATTATACTGTTCTTTTGTGCTTTGAAACAACATTAATTACATAAAATTAATGTAAAAACCAAAGTATTCACATAAATTTTGGTCACCAAATCTAGGGTTTGGCTACAAAATTGTTAATATGTTGTAACTTTTGTGGTCTTATTCAAACATTTCTTATTACCAGGTTTTCTAAAACAGTAGTTAATCAAAAAAGGTACAAAATTATATGAAGTGGACACAATAGAATTTCATATGCTATGAGGTCTATTTAAAAAGTAGCAGTTGCAAAAATATTTTGCGGAGTTATGCATTTGTCACTTACACCATAGTGGTTTTGTGATTCCATGCATACATTAAATAATGTGACAGAGAAAGTAACCAAAGTGTCTATGGCTTTAGCTGCTGCCGAAACAATATTTAATAATGGATAACCAAATGTACCAGTGGCTATCAATGGTACCTAACTAAAAATAAGCTATATATTTCTAAATGGTGTTGTTACGGCAGTTAGTTTGGACGCTGGGAAAGTTGTTGATGCTAAAATATTATCGCAGAAATGTTTGTGTAATTTTAACAGCGATGTACATAGCAATGAGTGTTCGGCAAGTTACATTGAAAATAGTAGGGGAATGGAAGTTGAAGAGGTGGTGTTTTTTTTTTGTATCTCTCATCACTCGCAGACATTACACAATTTACGATATACACAATATTTGGACTATATGGGAACTCTAAAGCATACAAATCAGTTTTAGAATCTAAAGATATGTCAATATTGAACAATTAGAATGTGTTAATCATGTTAAGAAAATGATGGGGACATGACTTAGGGCCTTAAAATTAAAATTAAAAGACAGAAAGCTTAAAGACAAAATATCTCTAGGATGCCGTAATGGCTTGACAGATGCTGAAATAAACAAATTGCAAAGTTGCTATGTTTTGGCTGTTCAAAACAACTCGGGAAAATTTGTCAGCCATAAGGCAAGCTATATGGGCTATAATTTTTGATAAAATGTTCACAGGTTTGAATCTTCGACACGGTTTATGCACCATGGGATGTGACTTGTGGTGTAGATTTAATATGTCCACATACTGAAAGGTTACACATACAAGCATAAACACGACTTACCTATTGTAATTAGGAATTACATAAACAAAGTAATTAGAGGTCACTAATCTTGAACATTTATCTGGATGCTTGCTTGATAAAACTCAAAATATTAGTGAAAGCGGAAATAGTTTTTGGTGTATAATTCCAAAAACTGTATTTGTGCAATTGGGAACTTCAAAAACTATAGTACATGAAGCTATATACTTATATAATCAAAGCTTCATTACCAAATTGAAAGTTTTAGATGTATTAAACATTCAACACCTGAATTTTACCAATGTCGAGCATTGCAAAAAGTAGATCATCCGTGTATTAGGAAAGCAGAATAGTCAGTTTTACAATGAACCAAAGAAGCCAGAATTAAAAACAAACAATTAAAATGTAGGCAAGAAGATGATCTTGCAGATGACACTAGCAATCCAAGTTATAGTTCTGGTATGCATTAGTTAATAGTAAGTTTGTACTTTAAATCACTATTTCTCAAAAGTGTAAATTTCAACACAAAAGGAATATTTTTGAAAAAACTACTTATTTAACAGCCTTGAAACTTTGCACATATGTTAACACTATACAAATAAATATTTTAATGAGAGATTTTGTCAAAAAAATTATTCAAGAAATATTTATGGATTAAAAAATGTACAAGAATTTTCATCGTTTTAAAATTTTTGACGTGTTACTCCACATATGAATTTTTTTAAAAAAAACTAATCAAAATTTTGAAAAATGCTCCCATTAAAATAATAAAAACAATACAATGAATACACAAAAAAAAATTCATGACTGTACAACCAGCCAATTTTTAAAAAATGTTCCTTAAACTTGGTCATTTTTAACATTACGGAGATAGGGAAAATGCTGCGTGAAGTGACCCCCTTAAGTAGTAAAAATCCTTCAAGAAACCATTGAATATTCCAAAATGTGTTAATATACGTTAACATCATTCAACCAAATTAGTTGTCTCCAGCTTATAAAATGGTTACTATGATTTGTATATGAGGTCGTTTTACTCTTTAGGCAAACCACGAACTTAAATATTAGCAAATTGGGTTCTGAATTAATCCAATAAATTCAACTCCTTATTTGCAAATGTATATCCTTGATAAAAGCATCACTGATCAACAAATTTCTTCTTTATACAAGTTCTCTTTCAAAACACTGTAAAAATGTTTTAAAATGCATCGGTAGATGGCACTATTAGCAGCATAACGAAAGTGGATTCGGCTTCGACAGTTTGAATCGAAATACGATGGATTTTGGTTACCCATTAAACCATCTGTACTGTTGAATGTACATGGTTGTTTGCACTGCTTATGAAAAGTCCATCCACCACGACAAGACAGTACAACATTATATGGAAAAAATAATTTTTAACTGTCCTTGAGTCAAAAATCACACAAAAAGCAACAATGTTAAAACCAAATAATTTTTTTTTCTTATGCCATATGGTTTTCTTCTTCTTCAAGTATAAGGAGCATTCAAAAGGAACTCAATCACTAGTGGAAAGTAACGGTAACGATTTTATTAACTCAAAAATGTAGTTATACACAGTACACATACTCAAAAATAGTCGCCAAAACTTGTGGGCACATTTATTCCATTGCGACACTAGCCGGTCGATTCTATCTTTGAAGACATTAGTAGGCTGCTGTCCGATCCAGGCCTTGACCCAGCCACACACTTCATCGTCCGTTGTGAATCGATGTCCGCAAATAACTCGTTTTAGAGGTCCAAAAACATGAAAATCACACGGTGAAAGGTCTGGACTGAACGGTGGATGTTCTAGCGTTTCCCACCGAAATTTCTGCAATATCGTCTTTGCCGCATTGGCCGTGTGTGTGGGGGGGTATTATAATGCAGGAGAACAACGCCATTGGACAACACGCCTGGGCATTTCGACTTGATGACTCGTCTAAGGTTCTGTAAAGTTGCTTGATAACGCTGGGCATTAAAGGTAGTCCCTCGTTCTAGGTACTTGGCAAGCAGGGGACCCTCGTGGTCAAAAAAAGGACATCATAACCTTACCAAAACTGGTACGCCTGGTCTTCGATTTCTTTGAATGTGGTGAAGTCACCCGTTTCCACTGCTTGCTCTGACGCTTGCTTTCCGGTTTAAAATGGTGACACCATGTTTTGTCACCAGTGACAATTTGTGACAGAAAGCCATACTTGTCCTCATGATAAAGTTGCAGATGACTCACAGAGAGCGCCATTCGAGTTTTGCGCTGTTCGGTGGTCAGCTGGTCGGGAACCCACTGCACACAAAATTTTCGAAAGTTCAAGTGTCGATGCAATATGGTGTGAGTGATGCCCACGCTAATACCCAGTAACTGATGGATCTCGTCCACGGTGATTCTGCGGTTGTCCAAGACTAAATCATTCACTTCCGCAATCATTTCCGGTGTGATGACACAATGAGCCTGTCCAAGTCGAGCATCGTCATCCAGTTCGTTCCCCTCAAAGAATATTTTGTCCCATTCCACAGCTTTTGAACGATATAGACTGTACTCATCGTACACAGCGTTCATCCGTCGATGCATTTCACGGTACCCAACTCCCTCCGCCGCTAAAAATCGAACCACTTCTCGTTGTTCCTTCTTACTCGCTTGCATGTTCAGCAGTGGACGATAGCTTGTGTGACCACCTTCTCTTCGGCGTGAAACCCCACTGTCGTTATGAAACGTCAAACATTGCGCACGTGTCAGTACCTCTACCGATAGATGGTGCCACCATACACGCAGCTACGTGGTGCCTCCTTGCGTGTAATGTAAAGTTTGACGCACTAACCAATTTTCATTTGAATGGACCTTATAAATTCAGATGAAATGTGCGATCATTCTGAACAGAGGTACTTTTTTTAAAGCATTTTAAAAGTAGAACTTTTATTACAATTACCCATTACTACTCTAATAGTTCACCATCTAATTAGAAGTTTTGATTATCTATCTAGAAGCTGTATATATACTTGTGTGTGTGCGCAAAAAATATATATTTGAAGTGTCAAAAGAGCAGAAACCGTATGAACTAAAAAAATGATGAAGTGGAATTTGTTTCGGTGACGGAAAACCAATACTTTCCAAATGAAATGGAGTTCGTTCTTTTCAACGTGATTTGAATTTTGATCCTTGTTTTTCAAGGAACATTCTCTCACCAATTCTTCTAAAGAATCCAAAACATATTTCAATCCAACCCAATAAATCGATAAAGGGTTTCGCTGGCAAGAAAGCGTATAGAAGTTTTCCCTCTTTTCCATCCATCTCTTTCTGTTTCCTTTGATTAAACTCATATCATTCCCTGCACCAGTAAACGTTTCTTAACGCATAACGTATACAAGAATCTATTGCATATTAAAATGAAACCATAGTTACCGTAATAAAATGTTCTAAAAAGGGAAACAACTGATATTTTTGTTTATTATACTATTTTTCTAGTATATATATGCACACTTTATTAAAAATTTCCTTAATTTTTCGAAATATGTGGATGTAATTACCTTCGCAATAGGGTTAATAATGAGAGACGAAACTTTTTTAATCCTTTCTAAGGCCGTGGTAAATATACTTACCACCAATTACATCAATTTTTAAATGTCCAAAGTAAGCTATTTTATTATATTTCTCATTTGTAATGTAATCCATTAATAACTTCAGAAAATTAAGAAAACTATAAACTTTTATACACTTTGTTACCAATCCCTTCTCCCACATAATAACATAATTAAAAACTTCCTAATTAATCTGGCAATTTCATGAAAAATAATATTGTAATTTGTCATCTATGAATAAAAAAAAAAGCTTTATGTAACATGAATTTTTTTTTCAGTTTGTATAATTTAAGAAATATATTTTATGAACATAAAACAAAAAAAAAGGAAATAAAAAACATTAATTTCCTACTTTTTAATAGGCCCCAATGGGCAGGGGTAAACATACTTATTACCCAAAAGGTGGTGTTAAAAATCAAATTAATTTTATCTAATAAAGCTAAATGAGTTTCTCTTTTTAAATCACTTCTCAATTCCACAAATATTTTAGTTTACCTTTGCTAGAAATAAAGGGCCCATTAAAGAGTTAATTCAATGTACGAGGATAAAACTGAACTGATTCAGTTGTTAAAAACAAAAAAGCTGATAAAACAATAGTTGCATTTCTTATCGTAGATGTAAAAATAGGCATCATTCAACGGCTCAATGAAACAGATTATCATTAAATGGAAACATGATAATTTGAAAAAGGAAAGGCCCGCAAATATACTTTGTAACCCGCCAAGACAGTCAACAAACTAGACAGACAGAAAATATTTTCTGTAATTGAGTCGACATATATTTCATACATATATTCATCGTTCATATATATTTATTTACATGTATTTTTCTTACATGATGAACAACAAGAGTAAATATAGATACTAGTTGTCTGACATAAATTTGCTGGCTGTAATGATAGTTTCAACAAGAAATCTCATTCCTGATTTTTTTAAAAAAAATGAATAAAAGTGAGTGAGAGAGAGAGAAAGGGTACATTTTTTTCATTAACTTATTTGAAAATTAAATGTACCAGCAGTAATGGATATGAAATTGGCGCAACAAATAAATTGAATTAAAAAACTGTGTGTGTGTGACACTATTTTATTTAACTTATTTATCTTTATGATGTAATTTATATCTTTTCTGAGATGCAAAGTTACTAATGAATGATATCTTTTTAAAAAGATACAGACTTCCGGAATTCTTCACTTCCACAATCCTGCCTTTAAGCCAAAAAAATTGCCCACCCCAGGTTTAACGGATTAATTAATTTAATGTGCATAGTTAATGAACGTCTAAAGCAGGCTGTTTAGATAGGGGAAGGCGAGTTTTTTTCTAAATTAGTTAGTGAATAATCTAAATAACTCAATAATACTCAATCAATTCTTAATACTCAATTCTCAATCAATTCTTAATAATAATACTCAATCAATTCTTATTAATAATTACAGAAATATTCAGAAAAAAATTCTTAGGAGACCTTACAACATATTATTAATAGAAAAGAATTACAATATAGTTTCCTCAATCTTTTTTTATCATCTCATGATAAAGTTCGTTAATATTTCAGAAATACAAACTTCTGAGTTGTATATGATTCGTCAATAAAGCTCCTCGATTTCTACTTGGAAGCTTGACCATGACTACTCCTAGAACTACTGAAAATAATTGCATACACTTTTCATTTCGGTAGTTTTAGAACATAAGGAATCTAAATACAATTAAAATCGTTTAACACGAAACTGAGGAGGACTGAAATATTCCTTCGTGTTAAAGGATTTTACAACAAAAAAGAAACACATACTAAAAAAATTAAGTTTATTAGAGTACATTTTGTTTACATAGATAAGTATATGTGCATACATTTAATAAAAATCAATGAAAAGAAAACATTCGCAAGAATTTAATGAAATTTAAATTAAAATTTTCAAGTTTTTTGAAAAACCAAAAAATTGTTCAATTTTGGGAAAAAAATCTAATATTTTTCTTTGCATTGTCTTTTTTAGCAACGAATTGTTCGATGTCGCCCATTCTGTTATTTATTTCATCATTGTAAAATGTATTTCTAAATAACTTAACATACTTTTCGTGATGTTTCTTTTTTCTAATGATGTGGGAACAGGCACTACATTTCATTTTCATCGTCAGAATCTGCATCAATGATATTTTTTTAGCTTTGAACAATCTTCAAAAAGTCTTTACCTGCCATAATTGAGGTTTTATACACATTATCATCATCATCTACTGCAACAAATTATTCCGATAATATAATAGGACAGTCAAACCTAGCTGGTGTTTTCCGTATTTTGTTCATTCCCAGAAGAGAAATCTTTTCGTGTTAAGCGATTTTCTTTTCGTGTTAAAAGAACAAAGTGCAGGAAATTACATAGTAGTTTGTCGGGACCGTTGTATTATTTCGTATTAACCTACATTTCGTCTTAAGCGTTTTCGCGTTAAACGTTTTTAACTGTATACGGAAACACACACAGATGAACACTTGAACAACTGCATTAGAATGGCAGTCACTGCCTATATTCTACAATTAAAAAAAACTTTTTGATAACAAAATAAAGAATTCTATACTTCTTATTAAAGTGAATTAATCTGATTAGAAAATAGGTTAATACATTTGTTATTTATTATTAACTATAAGTGTATAGGCAATAATATAAAATTCAAGATTTTTTAAAGCAAAGCTGGTATTTGGTCGGTAGCTTTCAGTAGATGAGTTTAAAGTAGTGCACTAGCTCAGAAACTTCATAAGCTTGGTGACCAAAGAGTTAATAAATGTGAGATTTGAGAATTCTTGATAAAGATATTAATTTAAAAAGTTATTTTGTTAAATTTGATTTAGACAGTAGTTAATTAGACTATTATACTTTTATTCTTGTTTAAGGGTAACTAAGGATTGGAAATCCTGAAAGCAGCAAATGAAATGTAACCCCGAAAGTACGACTTTCTTTGAAATTCCCTTTCTTTCTTAATAAACTTCTCTTTGGTACTCTAAAAGTTCAAACAGCCCACGTTCAATGATACTAAAATGTTTAGTATTTGGATCTATAGCAGCGGTCACTAAATTTATAAAATTTGAATTTTTAAATTCTACTATGTTCCACCTGCCAGCTGGGTAGCTTAGTTGGTTTGTCACTGGCCTTCTGAACCCAAGATTGAGGGTACGAACCCGGCCTAATTTAGTGGATTTTCATGATGCAGAAAATCGACAGCGGCCGTGTCGTATGATTATGCAGCATGAAAAAGATCTCTTGAGTGTCCATTTGGCTTAGATATTTTCAGAAAAATTAAATGTCTGAGTACAAATTTCGCGTCAGCAGAGCTCAGGTGCCTCCCTCTAGGGAAGAAACTGGGCGTGAAAATTACTTGCGGTAATTAGTATCGTCTAAATGGTGCCGCACTCAAAAGGGATACCAGCTCCTGAGGAATGCACTAGATCTGCAAAGGTAGAAATACCAATACACAGCCCCATCACAGAAAAAAAACTATGTTCTACTTACCAAAAGAAATGTCAACTTTAAAAAAAACATGCATTTGTTTATTTCTTATAAAACACTTGCATTTCTAGTAAATGTGAAATCAATTTTAATTAAACTATTTATATAACAAAAGGCGTTTGGGACTGGCTTCAAATCCCGGAAAAGACATGGATGTTTGTAAATGTACAATGCCTTATCGGCATGGGGTACTTTAAATAGCTGTCGAGCCGCAAGTCCTCTCGTGAAGTCGGTGGAAGGGGAACAGAGGTGGGAGGCCCCTGACCACCCCCAGGGTGTTCTCCCTCTAACTTGGGGTGAAACCAAGCTAAATCGTTCTGTCACCTGTATGATGCTCAAAGTTTCGGCTTACGACAGGCGTCACTTAGCCCTTTGCCATGATGAATTTCGTGGGCCTTGATCTGGCCTTTGCCGATCAGGTGGCATGAGTAACAACAACAACATATAACAATGGGCGTAGTTAGTATTAAACAACAAATGTAGCGACAAACATTTTTTTGTTAGATATATTAACTATAATGTGAAGAATAAGGTTCTTTTTTTTTTTTGTCATAAACAAGCTTGTTAATGTTGGGAAAGTAGGTAGTGGGGTTGCCAATTTCAGTACAGTTGTACAAGTGTTCGTCAATGAGTCTCTTTCCGTATATTTATTTTCAATAAAATTCTTACTGGGAAAAGTGATCCCACACAGATATGCAGACCCGAACATTACCTTCACTTTAAGGCAATCGACTATGTTCGGAACCGTGATTTTAAAAAAGCGCATAAATGGATAATTTTCATGATATTTAGTGTCACTCAGATTAGAATACATGCTTAAAATTGTTTTAAGGACATTTTGACAAAAAAATTTATTTAAATACAATATTTTGGCAAAAAATTAACTTAGAATAATTTTTTTTTCGAATGTTCTCCTTTTGTGAAAAATGCTTCTATTAGAATAATATTTTACCTGTATATAGCTCAGACCTCTGTTCAGAGAGGCTCAACTAGAACTTTTGAGATGTATAACTTAGAAGTGGGTTTATCTATATTTTACGACAACAGAGGGGAGAAATTTTAAGAAAAAAACGCCGATAATTATTTCATTTGTTTGTCACTCTTTAAATAATGCAAAAGTATGAGTAATAATAGTGCAAATTTCCATAGAAATTGAGGGGTCTTTTTCTGTCTCAAAATGTGCTTTACGTTTAGTTCAAGTTCTTGTACATTTACCGAAGACAGCCTTAAGCACAGGTCGCCAAAGGGGGTTCGTGGACCACTAGTCGTCCGGGAGAACATTTCGTTGGTCCCCAGAAAAATGTGCAATATACTCACTCATCACGTTAAGTTATGTTTTAAGATGTATTGATTGTGTTCTTGAGCACAATTTTTTTAAGGTATCCGACTACGTTCGGAACCATGATTTTAAAAAAGCACATAAATGGATAATTTTCATGATATTTAGTGTCACTTAGATTAGACTACATGTATAAAATTGTTTTAAGGACATTTTGACAAAATTTTTTATTTAAATACAATATTTTGGCAAAAAATTAACTTAGAGTAATCTTTTTTCAAAATGTTCTCCTTATGTTAAAAATGCTTCTATTATAATAATATTTTGATTGTATATAGCTCAGATTTCTTTACAGAGGCTCAACTATGATTTTTGAAAAATTAACATTGAAATAATTATTGGCGTTTTTTTCTTAAAATTTCACCCCTCTGTTGTCGTAAAATATAAATAAACCCACTTCTAAGTTAAACATTTCAAAAATTCTACTTGGGCCTCTGTAGAAAGGTCTGAGCTATATACAGGCAAAATATTATTATAATAGAAGCATTTTTCATAAAAGGAGAACGTTTTGAAAAAAAAAATTATTCTAAGTTAATTTTTTGCCAAAATATTCTATTTGAATAGTTTTTTTTATCAAAATGCCCTTAAAACAATTGTATACATGTATTCTAATCTAAGTGACACTAAATATCATGAAATTTATCCATTTATGCACTTTTACAAAATCACGGTTCCGAACGTAGTCGAATACCTTAAAGAATTATTTAAAATAAAAAAATCCTATTAGTGGTCCACGGGATTTCAATTCTAAATTTACTGGGTCATGAGGTTAAAAAGTTTGGAATATACTCCCTCATCACGTTAAGTTATGTTTTAAGATGCATTAATAGTGTTCTTAGATCACAATTCTTTAAAAAAATTATTTAACACTTAAAAAATCCTATTAGTGGTCCGTGGGATTTAAATTATAAATTTACTGGTCCGTGAGGTCAAAAAGTTTGGTGACCACTGGCCTTAAGTATCTTGTGACAAGACTTTCAATTGCTTGAATTATGTTCTATTGTTCAAGATTGTCAAACGATTCGATATTATTCGCTAAGCCTTTTATGTTTCTTTCCATGAATCCAGCATATACCAATCTGTCGTTTGAATCTAGTTGTCAAATCATCCTACCAGTAATTTCTCCAATTCACGAATAGTACAATTTTGCTGCCTAGTCAACAAAGCTTTAAATTCTGTATATGATGCCACAGTCTCCTTAACTCTATTATATTTTAAAATCATTAAAACTGTCAAAAGAGCCAACTTCTCTCAAATTACATGATATATCTTTTCACCTTTTTACCAGCTTCGTTGCAGAATTTTTATTTTCATTTCAAATTTGATAACATTTTTTCAATTCTTAACAATTTTTGTAGATAATGCCTTACTTTTTCTTTCCGTCAATATCTATACTATTTTAGGATTATAAATATGTAAAAAATAACGAGGTAACACGCACTGAATCCTTGTCGCAAAAAGTGACTGAAAAAATGCATAACAAACATAAATATGCTCTATGCGCATGTCACCATTCGTCACTGATCGACACTGAATTGGAGAAAGGGGATTTCCCAAATTGCTGGTCGAAACTCGATTGGTCGTAAAAGCGAGTCGTCGTTAAACAGATAAGTCGTAAAGTGAGAAGTACTTGCATTGATATATGTATTTTAATATTCCATTGCGCGCGTGTATGAGGGATAGAGAAAGATAAAAGGAAAATATATGAAGAAAATTAGTTGAAAGTACTTGAATAATACTTTGAATAAAAAATCTATGAAATAAAGCAGGAAAGTTAAAGGAAGAAATAAAGAGTAAAGCCCACACAGAAATTCCAAAAAAATGTATTTTGAAATAACTATAAAATGTATATAAGTGTGATTAACACTAGAATGTCCATCGGTGTGTTGATTGGACAGTAGATCCAGTTTAGTTTGTTCTCCTTTCCGCAGTTTGGAAAGGAATTTGAAAATTTTTCGTAATGTTTAATCATTTTCCATAGTGATTATACAGAAAAGGTTTTATGGTTCTAGGTCAGTGATACTCAACCGGCGGCCCACCAAGCCTTTTTAAGTGATCCAGTCAGTACCCATTGCACTGAAAAATTTACTTATTTAAGAACAATATATTAAAAATTTGGTGTCAAGAAGTCAGATATATCAATTTTGCTTTTTGCTGTCGGTGTCGTACGAGTGGGAATTGATACTATTTTTTTATTTGTAAAGATTACGGTTATTGATAACAGATAACAGTGGAGTAGTGACAGTTGTATGGGCGGAGCTAATTTTTAACTATCTTTCATATGTAGCAATCGAAAAATATCCGAAGAAAATATACCGTTTCAAGATGATTGGGGGGGGTGACTATTTTGTGGTGAAAAACAAATATGGATCAGTAATTGTTTGATTTGTCACGAAAGTGCTGTATTTAAAAAAATACCAATAAACAGGAATCATTCAGTGACACTTTTCTTCAAAGATCTCTTTCAAGAGGTAATAAATAGTATCTTTTAAAATAATCTTTGCAACAGCAACAAAGTGTTTTGCCAGTGGTAATATCACAGTGGTAACAAGAACATCTTATGAAGTTTGTTATGTTATTGGTAATCATATGAAACCATTTTCTGAGGAAGAAATTATGAAGGAGTGTTTATTAAATGCTTGTAATTCAATGTTAGTGACAAAAATAAAAAAAATGTAAAAAATAGTAATTAAAAAAATCAAACCAGGGGTTAAAATATTTTGATCAATTTTCCACATTTTAACCCCCTCACTTCTTTATCCTCATGATGCGGCCCGCATGAAATTACTAACATGTGTTTGCGGCCCTCTTGAAATAGCTGACATATGCATGCGGCCCAGCAGAAAAAAAGGTTGAGTTCCCTTGTTCTAGGTTAATTAGGAGGGATTTCACAACTAAATATACCTAGGACGTCCGCTGGTGTCGTTTCGACACCGAGTAAATGTGTCATTATAAATAGCTGTCGTTCAGCAGAAGATAGTTCAAGAAGTAGATACCATTAGTAAAACAAACTTCCGGAAGTAATATCGCACATTTATTTGATCTTGAATGCAGTGTTATTGGGTACATAAAGAAAATGAGTCAGTTATACTAAAATCGTTGTGTCTAAGTGTTTCGTTACATAACATTTGTTTATTTGCTCATAAAATTTTTTTTATTTAAATTTTGAATCTTGTACTGAGCAGACACTCTGAAAAAGTTGCTAGTACAAAAGTTCTAAGCCCTGATGAAATTGCTAATTTGTTGCCAGAGCTTTCTGAGAATGAATCGGATGGTGGTGAGTTGTCTTGTTCTAGTTTACATTCTGATGAAGGCATGTGATTGCGTGAAAGTGACTGCGAAGAATCTGAAGAAAACACAAATGAAACTGATAACATTCCAGTGTATCCTTATATATGTCACTAGATATGGTACAAAATGGATACCACATAATGACAATGTTCCTGATAGATTTGCGACTCAAAATTATTTGCGACAAAGCAGTGATTTTACAGGATTCGCGAGACATAGTGTCAATGAATTTTTTATGAGCCCATGGCTTCTTTTCATTGTCAGCAACTTATTAGTCATAATATATGATAATTACATGAAATAATATTAAAAAGTCTTAAACGTAAACCCTATTGAACAGTAGCCATACAATTATTAAGTTAGTACAATTATTTTATATATATTATGTCACAGTATTGAAACGACATCGGTGAACGTTTAAAGGTTATCAAAATCCTGGACGTTCTAGTGTTAAACTGTGTAATGGATGGGCGGCCCCCTCCATTAATGTACAAGGAATAGGAGGAAGATTAGCCATAGTCAAGACAAACTCAATTTATTAGTAATTCACAACAACGTCACAAATGTCAATACCTCAAGTTAAGAAATGGCACCAATAGAAAAATATGGGAGCAATAGCGAGGTAGACGAGATAATTGGAGACATAATTATAAATTACACTTACTCTTAGCACGTCCTGGTAATACACCTTCTAAATATTTGAAGGTAAGTTCTAAAGTAATCTAATTCAAGTGGGCACTAATCCAATTTAAATAGCTAACTGATCAAATCGTCAGTCTTAATATTAATCAAATAATCTATGAAGCGCTCTGGCCCAGTTTTGCGTTAATCACTAGCTGCTACCCGAATAGTTTCTAACCCCTCTCTCCTCGAGCTTGAAAGTTAATTTTTAAATACAAGCCTTGATTTGAATAATTCGCGACTTCTTCGGAGGAAAGTTTTCACTAGAATAATATTTAAAGAACCATTATTTTCCAAGGGGATTATTAGTAGGAAGAACGCGAATAGACCCGTTACAACTATTTGATGGTATCAAACTTTCTCTTCTACGATTCGTTAGACTAATACGTAAATAACCAAACACAGAAATATACGATTTGTAAAATTTTGAAATAAATGAAACCAATAAAGGTTTGAAAAATATCTATATCAGAAGATATTATGTAAGATAATACCTATCATTATATTCATTACAAGTTTGTATGCATTATATAGAAATAATGAATACAAAAATTATATAATGAAGAAAATCGAAGAAATGACAATCATAAAAATTACAGTTTAAAAAACTAAAAACACTCTTTTTTACAGTTAATCGAACTAAGTTATAACTTTTAGTCACCAAATCTGGAATTGGGTTCTGAAATTAGTTGCGAGATGCGAGATGGGATCTGAAAAAGGAAAATCGTTAATCCTGATGATCGTGATCAAGACAATGTCATCGGCCCTGGACAAGTGTGCAAAATTTCGAATGAATCTGACATTTAGAAGTGAGTAAAAATTGAGTTCACACACACAAAGAATCCGTTACATAAAAGTGTAACTTATAAAAGGGTGTTAAAAAGGGTGTAACTCTATCACATATTGTCTAAAAAAGGTAGATCTTTTAAATATTTGTGGAACTAACATGTCACCAATACCAGAATATCCTAAGAAATTGCGACCTGATGGTACTTCGTTGTTTTTCAGAACGTTACATTTTATAAGTGGATAGAATGTTTTCGAATGTGTACCAGAAGTTGTAACTGAGAAAGTAGTTTTACTCTTTGCAGCAAGATCACTGTTGGCAAGTTGACTTTATGATCTGATAATTTAAATGTTATTAATTTATTATCTAGTTTTCTTTTGTCTTATTTATAAAAAATTCAAGATTTAAAACAACAAAAAATATTTGCGAGAAATGTTGAAATTTATTTTAATCCCAATACACAAAAAACAGTGAAAATGTGAACAGCGTGCACAATATTATAAATTCTTGAGTAATTTTATAACACAATCAGCTTTTACACAGCAATAATTCACCAATCAGCCTTAAAGTGGTTGTGATAAACCAAGAGTATCAAATAATCTCCTGTTACATCCAACGAAAAAGATAAGACATAAAAAATTAAAGGGGAAAAATGTTTCGGGAAATAACAAACCTCCCTTTTTATGTTGGGATTGAAGAATGTCTCAAGACATATTAGATATACTTTATCGTCTATTGTAAATAATTCTACAACTAGTTTAATCCAAAGAGAATTCCTTTTCACTACCTGACAATGCGATCAGGTACAATACGTTAAAAGTAGTCTTTTAACAAGAAATATAAAGGTCCATTTCTTCCCCGCCATTACGGTACAGAGATAAGCAGAAAAATGGTACACGGAATATCCTGAGCTCTCTAATCTTCGACCTATTACGGAATTTTCTGTTACCATTTCTGGTGATGGGGGAAAAATAGTGCCTACTTTAGCAACTCCCTCGAATCAGAAATCAAGCCCCTTCTTTTTTTTCAACACTCTTTTCTTTTTTCGTAGTATTTCTTGAACATTCCATTTAGAATGCTTCGTAGGTTGAAGGTTGGAACGAGAAGCGATTGATTATGTGGCGACAGAAGATTTTGGAAAACTTATTGCCGTCTACGCCAGTGCGTGGTGGGACGCGAAGCGTGTTTTTCGCTAGGTGGCGCTACCCTACTTAAAAGAATGATATGTAACCGAATTCACAGACGAAATTATGAGTTCTTTTCATGGTGCTCTTTTTATCTCTTGAATAATCTTTATTAAAAAGAACTCTTCGAACAGATTGTGCTGACGGTAGTTTCGTATTAAATTTGCATTCGTGCTTGAAAACTGCGGCTGGAAAGATTTGCGACTAAAGCGATTTTGAAGTTGTTTTTTTTACTCCAAAACTTAATAAATCTATTCGGTTTTTTTTTTTCACTTTAATGTTTAATACTATGTAAACAGAGATCAAATAAAACAAATTATCTAAAGATGTATGCAAATAACTTGAAACTTATACTTACTATTCTAGGAAATATTATTTCAGTAGCCGAATTTTCAAATAAATAACTATTTCTCCAAAATATGAAAAGGAAATGTGTATCAAACATTGTTATATTTATGTATAAGAGGAGGGCTCATTCTAGCGGTTTTTTTGCCGCCCGAGCAAAAATGGAAAATACCGCCCCCCCTCTCTCAAAAAAAAAAAAAAAATTACAATTCAAAAAGATAAATTGTTCACATAGATACACACCTAAAAACTTTAATAATTCTTGCGAAGCATAAAACGCAGCATAATAATACATATATAATATTATTTTAAATCAAATACAAAATAATTCGAAATTAAGAGCATTATTACCTGTTATGCATTCAAACGAGTAAAATGTAAGAAGGAATCGACCTCACTTCCCAGCATGCTAATTTCTCCTGAAAACAATCTACTGATGGCAGGGGTCACAAACATTTATTTTAATTTATAATAACTACATTCATGACTAAAATGAAACATTTCCTGTGAATCTCTATGTACAATAAATTCTTATTGCCTCTGTTCTGTTCTGGATAGCAGACACCGGACCTCGTATGAGTAAAAGATATGTCCGTAGTGACCTCACTCCGGGATGGGGAGAAAGTTACAAGTGTAAGATTTATGTAAACTTATCAAATTTCTCCATTGAACATATAATCCCACCTCGAACTCTTAAGTTTCAACTTAAAATAAAACTGACATTAAATATACAGAGTACAAAATAAGGAAGTAAGATACAATAAATGAAATACCAAATGTTCACACCCAATAGTATTTCAGAAAATATATCAAATTTTTTGTAACAAAAAATATTTTTATCAAATTTAATCTGAATTATGCCCTTAGAATTTGCCGCTCCAGGTAAGGGGTCCCGTTTGTCAAGCCCTTTAGCCGCCCCTGATGAGATACAATTAAATACGTTTAACGCGAAAACGCTTGAAATATCGGTTAATACAAAATAATACAATGGTCCCAGAAAACTGTTACATATTTTCATGCATTTTTTATCTTAACACGAAACGAAAATCGCTTAACATGAAAAATTTTCTCTTCTGGGAGTTACCAAAATATGGAAAACATTAACAGAAATTTGAGAAATTTTCTGTATGATGGACTGTCCTTCTGTATCATCGGAAGAATTCGTTACCATAGATGATGATAATAACCCCAATTAAGGCAAACAAAGATATTTAAGAGTTTGTTTAAAGCTAAAAATATATCATTGATACCGCCTCCGACAACGAAAATGAAGTGAATAATGCAGCTTCAGTTACCATGTCAAATAAACGAGGAGCCCCATGAAACGTATGCGCAGTTGTTTAGAAGTACATTCCAATAGTGAAATGAATTATAAAGTGGCGACATCAAACAATTTTATGCTAAAAACGACAACGTAAAGAAAAAAAAAAACAGATTATATTTCAAAAATAAAGGTTTTGTTTTTTGTAAAACGAAAATCTTTTACATTGCATTTCGTTAAGTTCTAGTGAAAGTTTTTGTTTCATTGATTTTTATTAAATTCATACGTTCATACATATTTATTTAAATAAAATGTACTCTAATACACTGACTGACTTTTGTTGAATATATGTTCCTTTTTTGCAATATACTTTAACACGAAGCAATATTTCAGTCCTTTCATTTTCGCGTTAAGCGACTTTCATTGTATAATACGAATTGTATATCATAACTGATATATTTATATTAAAGAACTAAATTCATGTAACGTGACAGTGATATGATAACTGCAATCACGTGCTTTCAGCCAATCAGTTCGTATGCTTCATTGTTGCCAATTTTTTCCTTTTATGAAACTTTCTTTTAAAAAGCATAGATATTTGTCAATTTGTCAACAATAATAACACATAGGTAATCAAACGTATTTAATTTAAAAGTGCACATATATTATGTGAATTATTATTGTTGTTTTTAATTTTTGAAAAAACGTTTTAAAGAATCTTAAAATTTGAACATCTTTATTGAATTTTCAAATTTGAAATTTTATTTCTATTTTACAAGTCGAACAACAAGAACTAGTCTAATGTCCGTTTTGAATTCCATGGGGAACACGTGATTGCATTTTCCATTTGAGCGTCATGAAATTTAGCTGATTGTACAATTTATTGTGCGTTTTTAGTGGGAATGTCAAAATTATTACAAGCGCAAAATGTTTTTTTTTTACTAATGATACTTGCCTATATTTCTAGAATGTTAATTCTGCGTAACTATCTTTAATGTTTTGGAGCATTATCTGCGCTTGGAGCACATTTTAAAGCAGAAAAAAGTTAAATCATATTACAAGTTAATTTGTTAGTTAGTTAATGTAGAGTTATTTATGTCCTATATAAAATATGAATAATTTTACCGTTATGGGATCCCATGTTTTTACTCCCATTGTTAGACTTTTCATCTTAAAATTATTCTTAATTTTAAGCTCCTAAGACTCTTCTTGTTCATAATATCTATGTTGTGGCGGGGAGAGGATTAAATATAAATCTTCCGAAGTTAAAAAGTTGAAGATAAAAAGAAAATCCTTAACACTTTGCAAAATTTTGAAAAATGTTTTGTTATTATAATAGGGAATAAATATATAATTAAATATGGTTACAAAAAAAGGGAATCGCTACAATCTTTTTTTTCCTTACAACATTGACGCAAATTTTGTCCATCTTCAAAAAAAATGCTGCCTGCGATTCTATGCTCATCGTCGATTGAGCGTTTATATATATAGAAGAAATTGTATAATTCAATTAATTAAAAAATTGTATAATTGTAAATTCAATAATAAAATATTGCGCTTACTACAATATAGTGCAAAAAAATTGTAATTCAATATCCCATAATTGACACGGAAGATAGATGTTAGTTAGAAGACCGTGGAAATCGAAATTGTAGATTTTTATACGTAAAATTGAGCAAATCGAAAACAACCTAAAATGACTATAATTCACAGTCATTTACTTCAGAGTAAAATAAAACTAATTGATGATTGCATTGGTATCAATTGAAATTAGCTTTTAAGTGGTGTTTTCTAGCCAGGTCAATTAATATTTTTTCTATATTTTCCATTACCACACCTCGCGTATGAATCTGTTTTGAGGCTAGTAGAAAATACAGCTGCTATATTTTTTTCTAGTAAACACTTTTTCTAACTATCCTTATGAAAACTTCATGCATGAAATAAAACTTAGGAATATTTTTGTCACGCTTTCTAAATTATATAAAGGATCTAAATTTTTAATTTTCCTTTCTATAGGTATAACTTTTCCTTTTTTTTTACATAAAAATTACTTTTGGAATGGAAAAAAACTCTAAAATTTAATAAAATTATAAAATTGCTGCAACTAAACTAAGAGAAAAAAATCTTAAATAAATTAGCATTTTAAATACTATTCTACTTATACCCGTTATTAAATTAAGAGAACCCGTTACCCATTGAGAGTGTGAGTGACTGAGTGAATATTAACATCGCACTGTTCAGCTACACGAGGGCTTTTGGCGACGGACCACGTAATTTTGAATCATGGTCAAGTGACGTGGACGACACCTGAGCTTGCACCCCCTCTCCTAACTACAACACCACATCAATACCCATTGAGAGAGAATACCTGTTTCTCTCTCTGCGTCCTTCTATACACTTATTAATGATATAAATTAAAATGCTGAATTTTCCGCGAAATATTTCTAAATAAATCAGCTTTGCACAGTCTTAAAAAATGCTGCTATCAAGTAATAAGAAAAAGCACAGGGAAGAAAAAAGAAATTGAGTTATGAGAAGTTTCATATTTCTCTCTTTCAAATACAGTCGAACCTTCATAGTACGAACCTCTATAATGCGAATCTTTCTATACAGCGAACCTTTTTCTGGAACTAAGAACATTTCAATATTTTCTTCGTAAATTAACCTCCCAATAGCGAAGTGCATTTTCAATACAACGAACTTTTCTCTTGTGATTCAATTTCTTTTCTCCCTACTTTTAAAGTACCTCTGGATGAGTGGGTGAGTGGCTGAGTGAATATTAACGTCACACTGTTCAGCTGCACGAGGGCTTTTGGCGACGGACCACATAATTTTGAACCATGGTCAAGTGACGTGGACGACACCTGAGCTGGCACCCCCTCTCCTAACTACCACACCACACCAACGAGAGGACGTTTCAGCTCTCGACAGATTTAGCGTGCATCGCTGCCCTACACGGCGGGTCTTTAGTGGCACTGGGCTCGAACTTAATGTACCTCTGGACGTTTCAAGTTATTCTCTTTTTTAACACGTTTTAGTAGTTTAGTTAGAAAATAATGTATGTTGAAAATTACTTGTGTACTTTAAATTAGAAAATATCTTTAAATTTTTATTAATTTTAATATAGATCTATTTTCTTCAGGTCGAAAATATAGTGTATTTATTCGTCGTCATTCTTTTTTCTTGCTTTCGCTGCAGTTATTCTTATTTTTTCTTTTTATTTATGGGTAAGATATATATAACTAAACAGATATTAAAATTTTACAAAAAAAGGGTATGAATAATCACTTTTCTCAGTGTAAAATGTGAACAAACTTAAAATTTGCTGTAAGTGTTTCTAAAGTATATCGAAAGGTGAACCTCTATGAAACGAATTTTCCATATAACGAACCTTTTTTTCGGGATTTAGAGACTTCGATAAATAAAAGTCATAATGCATTAACAGAAGATGTTCATAACTATTCACATCCAATAAGCACTGGGATTAAAAAATTTTATTAGAATCAGAATCAATAACAGTAATATATTAATTACTTAAAATCTAATAATGACTTATCAGATCATACCAGGGCGTTTTGTAATAATACACGTTTGTTAAAGGCAATAACTTTCTAGTATTAATAATCACTTAAGAAACCCAAAAATAAAGGACTCACGCCATTTCCCTTTCAAATATGCTTTCAACAGCAATTCTTTTCAAATCCTACCATTCTAATATTAGACCATTTTACACTACAGACCGAAGGAGACCCATCATCAAACCGATAGGGCTGTCGAAATGAGAAACAAATTACCATTGAGTCATAACTCAATAATCCCAGTAGGATCTATGCCTGGAATATCACATGTTCAAACCCTATAATATCGAAGTCCTATGAGCTACGAAAACGTAATCACAGTTTCGACCTCAGAAGGAACGGTTGTTGAAGTCGACTCCCTCCCCTTTGGATGGCGTCGTTGAGGGGGGTTGGTCTAAGCATCGATTGGTACAAGTCATTAAGGAGACGGCAAGCGTTGCAATTGCAGGCATTAAGCTGGTCTCTCTAATCGTTTGATTTTACGTCTGTTTAGCGACGAACGACGCGAAATGGCTCGTGTTCAGGAAGTAAGCTGCCTGTTCATCAGGTTGTGCTTTAATTGTCAAGGTGATATGTGAACGAGGCGGTGGAAATAGCAGTGCTCGTTCATCAAGGTTCATTAAGAAGGGAATCGATTTTGGCGCTGAAATACTGGAATTTTAAACTAATTCGTTCTACTTCGCGAAGTCTGTGTACTTTTAATCAATATCATTTATTTTAGAGCAAGTAATATAAAAAAAAGTAATAAAAAAAATTTAAGTTAATTCCTACTTAGATCAACAAAGAAAATTTTTATTTTAGCTAATTTTTATTAATGTAAATATGTATATACATGTGACAGAATCACAACATTAAGTGGTAATTAGTTTTTATTAATTACCATTAAAGTATCTTATTGTCATCCAAAATAATCGTGTATATAAAATTTCAGTTCAACCGTATTTTTACCCAAAAAATAGTGCATAGAAAATTTCAGCTCAAATGAGCGCTATAAAATGTGAGAAAAAAAACCTTTTCAAGTTTTGACACAAGTCGTCAAAAATGATGCCAACGGGGCTGCATTTGTAATTCTTTGAATAATTAGTTTTAATGAATTAATTTTTATGAATTATAATTAAATTACCGCATTCTCATCCAAAATAATCGTGTATATAAAATTTTAGCTCAATTGAGCACTTTAAAATGTATTTTATTAACGATTGAAAATATCATCAAGATAAATAAACATATAGAGAGTATGAGCCAATAGTAGAAACTGACAAAAAATAAGTTAATTCATACTTAGGTCAACAAAGAAAATTTTTATTTTAGTTACTTTTTATTATAAATAATTACAATTAATATATATATACACACACATATGACAGGATCACAACATTAAGTGGCAAACCAGCTTTTAAGTTAGCATTAAAAACTTCTTAACAACATTAAATTTGTACTTAAATTTTTTAATAAAAGTTGTATACAATAGGAAAAAATTTATCTTAAAACCAGCGGTAAAGGAATGCTGACGTCTAACTAGCATATGATTATTTAGGTTAAGTAAAATGCTCATCACAAATTTCACACAAGTTGTTTTATTCGATGGTGCTACCATCTAGAGGAATAATATGAATTGAAGCATATCTCTTAAGCTATAATTAATTAATCAAATTTAATTAATGAATTAATATATATTTGAAAAAAAAAACTACAGTGACACCAAGTGTCATCCATTACAAGTTTAAACAATTGTATTTGAACTTCAGTGGGTGAATAAAAAGTATTTTTTAACGATTGAAAATTTGAACAAGATAAAGAATGTTTTTTTAGAGGTATAGAACTTTAAATTGCAATAAAACAACGATGTATTATTCGATTGACATGAATTTTTTTTATTCGAAAGATAAGCTTGTGGCATTACATTTTAAATATGATTTCTGGCATAGGACTGCCACGGCTGGCTCGGATGTAGTCCAATCTGGACATCCAATTTTCGATGACTTTTTCCAACATTTGTGGCCGTATATCGGCAATAACACGGCGAATGATCTCTTCCAAATGGTCAAGCGATTGTGGCTTATCTGTATAGACCAATGACTTTACATAGCCCCACAGAAAATAGTCTAGCGGTGTTAAATCACACGATCTTGGAGGCCAATTCACAGGTCCAAAACGTGAAATTAGGTGGTCACCAAACGCGTCTTTCAATAAATCGATTGTGGCACGAGCTGTGTGACATGTTTCACCGTCTTGTTGGAACCACAGCTCCTGGACATCATGATTGTTCAATTCAGGAATGAAAAAGTTAGTAATCATGGCTCTATACCGATCACCATTGACTGTAACGTTGTGGCCTTCATTGTTTTTGAAGAAGTACGAACCAATGATTCCACCAGCCCATAAAGCGCACCAAACAGTCAGTTTTTCTGGATATAACGGTGTTTCGACATACACTTGTGGATTAGCTTCACTCCAAATGCGGCAATTTTGTTTGTTGACGTAGCCATTCAACCAGAAGTGCGCTTCATCGCTAAAAAAAATTCGCTTATGAAAATCGGGAACAACGGCAATCTCGTTTTGGGCCCATTCGACGGATCTACGCCTTGCTTGATGATCGTTTTGATGAATTGCCAAACCATACTGATAATAAATCACTTGACAGCTGTTAAATCGGTCGCCATCTTGGAAAGTAATGCCAACTTAAACTTCTATACCTGGAAAAAAAACACTCTTTATATATGAGTCCAAGGGCGTAGCTACCACCGTATCAGCCGTATCAAAGATACGGAGCCTCTAAGGTACAGGAGACCCAACATGTGTAGTTACAGTCTCGCTAACAGGATTCCCATACCTAAAAAAGGGCCCGAAGGAATTTTAATACAGGGCTCCCTAAGAGCTGCGCCAGTGCATGAGTCGATTAGAAGATAAGGTGGATAAGTCATTTTTTTTAATATTTTCTGATATTAAAGGATTTATTCGTTACTCCCTTTTTTCTAAAACCTAGAAGAAAGGAAGCAACGGGTAGCTTCTTAGTTATTAAATCCCTTAATAACTAAAATATTATTTATTTTATCAAAATTTGCAAGAATCGGAAATATAAAAAAAATGGACTTCACCGCATTGGCATCTGAGCTACTCATATTTTACTCTCATAATGGTAAAGAGTTAAGGGGAAAGAAGACTGCTATTTGGCTTAAAATAAATATGAAGCTTCTTAAAGCGCTATTGATCAAAAAACAGAAGACGACAACTGAAATTTGCTTAAGATTTTGGTATAGTTAACTCTGCCTTTTCACCTATAATTAGAAGAAAAAAAGCAAATTAGGTAAATGCTGAACAGTCTTTACAAAATACATGTATGCCCACATATGAATGTAAATAAAATGTACTCGAATAAACTTAATTTTGTTGAATATGTATATACAGTGGTGGCAAAAAGTCCTGAACACACTCATTTTTTTTGCGTAATTTTTGTGTTTGACTTCATTTTTCGTTATGAAATTATCGCGCTATCTTAAATATTGTTATTGATTTTTATGTATTGTTTCATGCTGATTTCAAAACTGTTTGTAGATTTTATCTAAAGTAAATAGTGTTTCATTGATATGTTGAAAAAACCTTGACAAGAAAGCACAAGGTCACTGTAAGAATGAGTGAGTGTGTTTTCCACAAATGAAATGCTCCGTTATTTCAACCAATCAGAGAGCAATAGCTATAAAGAGTTGAAAGAAAAAGGTGAAACATGGTTTATTGTATTGAATGCAGTTGTGTGCTTGTGGAAAATAGTGTATTGAAAGCTATTTGGAAGTGCGTTTGTGGAAAATATTGGAATTATGGCTAAATTTTCATATCTGCCTGGGAATAAAAGGTACAAAATAATACATTTGAAGGAAGAATTTTATTCTATGTGCCACATTGCTGTTAAAGTACCATGTGGTCTTTCTACTGTTGTGAGAACTTTGAAAAGATTTTCTGAAATAAATTTTATTGCGGACAGGGGGCGATCAGGATATGACCAAGAAAAACATCTTTACGTGAAGACAGGTTATTGCACAGAATTTCACTTTCAAACAGAAAGCTTAATTCCTCGCAAATTTTGAAACAATGGACTTTGACATCAAATGTGAGTGTGTGGCCAAGAACTGTTAGAGGAAGACTGCTGAAAATTGCGTTACGAGGCTGTAAAGCGCACCCAAAACCATTATTGACTGAATTTCAACGCAAGAGGCGATTGACGCGGGCAACTGAACATTCATTATGGACTATTAAAGATTGGGAAAAGGTAATATTTAGTGATGAGAGTCAGTTTTGTATTCCTGGCAACCAAAGTAGTGCCTATGTAAGACAACGCACTCAAGAGGAATTCAGCTCTCAGTGTCTGAAGCCCACTGTAAAGTACCCGACAAAAGTTATGGTATGGGGTTGCATGTCTTCTCATGGTGTTGGAAGACTTCACATCGTTAGCGGAAGAGTGAAAGCCATGGATTACATTGAAATACTACAAAATAAATTGCTACCAACTGCGAGAGATCTTTTTGGGAATCAGTCATGGATTTTTCAGGACGATAACGCCCCTTGTCATCATGCAAAGGTAGTCCAGAAATGATTGAAAGACCATACTGTGAACAGAATGAACTGGCCAGGACAGTCTTCCGACCTTAATCCGATAGAGAACTTATGGTTTAAAATTGGTTATGAAATTTCAAAGAAAAAAACTTCAAATAAACGTGAATTAATTGAAGCTTTTATATTTTCCTTCAACCATATTGTCACGAAATATCTACTTTTGAAATTGGTGCATTCCATGCCAAAAAGATGCAGAGCCGTAATTAAAGCAAACTGGTGGCCCATAAAATATTGATTTTCTAACATGTGACAACAATGTAATTTTCAAAATGCTTATATACACTCTGTCGCAAAAAAAATATATGCACCCAGAAGAAATCAAGCCACAATCACGAAACTCGGCAAGAATGTAGTCTGGTAAGAGATATGCAAATGATTAAAATTTCGAAGCCAATGAGACAAGGCTAAGTGTGCTATGCGCATATTAGTTGCGCAACTGGGAGAGTTTAAAAGCATGAGTACGAGCGCCGTACGGCTATCCAAACGAATCTGATGACTTTGATAGACGATATTGAGACTTAGGATGCCTCTAAGACGTAACCGGCGGCAGTACGAGCAGCTGACGGACTTTGATAGGGGCCGTATAATAGGCCTCAGAGAAGCAGGTTGGTCGAATAGACGTATCAGCCGCCCCCTCGGTCGGAGCGATATGGTAGTTGCTCGGTGTTGGCAACAGTGGATCACAGAAGGTAGAGTGTACCGTCGCGGAGGGTCAGGACGTCCCAGGAACACAAATGATCGCGAGGATCGTGCAATCAGAAGAGTGGCCACTTCGGCACCAACAACGTCGCTAGCATCGATTCAACGCCACTTACCTCCTTCCAGACATCCAGTGCCATCAAGAGAAACCATAAGGAGACGACTGACCGAAGTTGGCTTGAGGAGCCGACGTCCGCTAAGACGCTTACCACTGACCCCACATCATAGGCAGTGTCGACTGGATTTTTTCCGACCTCGGGCAACTTGGAGTGTGTGTGACAGACTGGAGACGTGTCATCTTCAGTGATGAATCCCGATTCAGTCTCAGTGCTGATGACCACCGCACACGTGTCTGGAGGCGCACCGGCCAGCGGTCCGATCCGGCATTTATTGTCGAGCGGCATACAGCAATTTCACAAGGTGTGTCAGTGTGGGGAGCAATTTCTTGGGACACACGATCATCTTTAGTGGTCCTTCAAGGCACTTTGACAGCTCGCAGATACGTGGACGATATTTTAACGCCGATTGTGCTACCCATGCTATCAAGTCGCCCAGGTGCCATTTATCAACAGGATAATGCTCGTCCACATACTGCGCGACTCTCCCAACAATGTCTTCAAGGATATGACGTCCTACCATGGCCTGCCAGGTCACCAGATCTTTCGCCAATAGAGCATGTCTGGACGCGCTGGGAAGGCAACTGCAGCCGTCCCGAGATACAGGAGAATTAACTGCGCAGATGCAAAGACTATGGCAGGATCTTCCACAGGGGGTCATAAGTGATCTAATTGAATCGATGCCACGCCGAATTTCGGCTTGTATAGCTGCCAGAGGTGGCTTTACTACTTACTGATTTTTAACCTTTTGCAAGCTGTAACCGCTTAATAAAATGATATTTTGTTCTGAATTTTTAATCATTTGTTTATTTTCATATACACTACATGCATACCAAATTTCGTGAATGTAGCTCAATTTCTTCTGGGTGCATATATTTTTTGCGACAGAGTGTATATTAAATATACCGTATTTGTCAATTTTCGTGTTATTTTTCTTTGCATATTATGTTATTCTATATTAATTTATTCTGTACATATTTCACATTATTGTGTTCAGGCAGTTTTACTACAAAAAATATTTTAGTCATTAAGAAACTAGTAGTAGATTTGAAATCAGCATAAAAATACATTAAAATCAATAACAATATTTAAGATAGTGCGATAATTTCACAACGAAAAATGAAGTCAAACGCAAAAATTACGCTAAAAAATGAGTTTGTTCAGGACTTTTTGCCCCCACTGTATATATTTTAAAACAAAATTCTCTTAATACGAAAAAATATTTCAATTTCTTTCGTGTTAAACAATTTTCACTGTATATATATATATATATATATATATATATATATATATATAAAGTGAACATTGTTTAACACGAAATTGAAATATTTTCTTAGGATATTTTGCAAAAAAGGTAAAAAAGGATATTTTACAAATGTTTCATATTTTTCCTTCATTTTTTGCTGAAAAGCCACAGTTAAATAATTTTTTATAGTAATACTATTCCAAAAACAATTTTAGATATATATTCTAATTCAATTGACACTAAATATCAAAGCTGTTTATGGTTATACACTTATACAAAATCATGGTCTCGACGTAGTCTCAGTGACTTTAAAGATATAAGATTTAAGCATTACTGTTTAAAGTCTTAAAATGGAAATGCAGCAATATCTCGATTTATGCTACCCAATTTACGTGAACTTAGAGTTACGCGATTTTCAAATCTCGTCATTTCTTCTTTTGCTTGAAAAACTAAAATAAATAAAATGTTTAAATTGGTTATGTGATTGAAGAAGTTTTCGATCTTGCCAAGCAAATAAATTTAGAATTGGAAAGGGATGGGTGCTCAAGAATTGCTGGATTCCCACAATCAGGAGTTGACAATTGATGGGCTTATAAAAATGCATGAGCTTGAACCCTTTTTTAGATCCTGTACGATCAGAAGATCAAACGACAGTTAGGACTTTGACAGAAAACTGCAGTTTAACTGAAAAAGGGTAACAAATTTCAAAATATTTAAACTCCAACGGTGAGCGTATTTTTTCGAGAAAACAAGAAGAAAAAAAATTATTACCCGGAAATGAGGACATTTTGTGGGAGAGTAGAAGTCTTTAAGCCGGCCCACTACTTTTGTAACGAGTTCTAATCCGGCTTTTACTTATCTTCTTGGGAAAAATATTTTTAACAGGGATTTTAGTTGAACCCGCCTTCTGTACAGAGGACGATTTTATGCAAATGCAAACTTCTATTTAAGTGTTAGTGGTGGAGTAGGTGAAAGGGTGGTTGAAGATTGATCCTAAGCGGAAAGTATTGTGTGAGTGACCAGTGGTCACACTTCGTAATATTAATTCCAAAGTGAAGGATTCAGAGAATTGTGGAAAGTGTCCACTTTACGACTGACGATTAGACAAGACAGCAAGAGCGTTCAAGAGAATTCATATGATAAGTGTTTATATTTATATAATAAGATTAATAAGTTTTATTGCTCCTCGGGTTTAGTTAGCAGAGTGCATTCTCATTAGATCTCATAAGTTTTCATTAGTGTTAAAGGGTAACTAAAAGGGGTTAAGATTAGATAATGTTTGCTTCATACTTGAGCCCTCTCGCAACCGCAGTTGAAGGATCGTGGTACTTCGTTAGGTTTTATGAAACCTTCTGCATTAAAATAACTTCGGTTTACGGTTTTATATTTGTGTTATCTAAGCTCTTTTATTAAACATTTTTTTCTTCTAAATTATTCTTTTCTTTTGTCTCCGGCACGAAATAAAAATAATTTATTTGTATTTATATGCGAAATCATACCCCGACTTACGCGGTTATTACCCAATCCCGCGTATAACGCAAGTTCGGGGTATTATTGCGTTCCGGGTAAGTTCGGAATGTTTCTACAATATATTTTAGATTTATTTCTTAGAATTAATAATTCTTTTTTTGTGAAACATTAATTTTACCACTTTCATAAAATTAAAGATACTACTCACAGCAGTGTTTCTCAAACTTTCAATACTAGCGACCCAATATTCAATCATAATTTTCCTCGCTCCCTCCTCCATACATTAACAATGTAGCGAATTCGATAATACGATACTTTGGCGCTAAAGCTGCTGCACAACTTTAACATTTAAGTGCTTCCGACGTATATAAACGTCTCACTCAGTCAGTGTGTAAATTTCCTTCGGATGTATATATACGTCTTTCCAAAAAAAAGACCTTTTCTGTTCACTGCTATCTATAAAATTATTCCGAAGGCTTTCGAATGCAGTAAAATGAACTTGAACAAGGTTTCGAAGGATTTACTCATTTCAGAGGATATTTCATACTTAATCCCTGCCTTCTCCTCTCCCCAATACCCAATACGTTTTTATATGTGCAAAACCGTGGCATTGGGAAACGAATCGCGAAACTTTTAATCGGCATTTTCGGAATTAATAAGAAACCTTACAAATTATCAAGATAAGCGATAGTGTTCACATATAATTTTATGTATGAAAAGCCCGTGGGGGGTCACTGGTAATTATTAAACTTATTCTTAACTTAGTATTGTTAAAAAATGCATTGTACAGTACTTATACATTTATTATTGTATTATATCAGTGTAAATGGTGTTCATTTATTTTTCATTATGTCAGAATGCACTTTGTTTATTTTCAATAAATTAATAATTTTTTTAAATAATCTTTTGTTTTTTCGACTTTTCAATAGGCTCACGCCCCCCTCCTAGGGTTATCACACACCCCAAGGGGGCGTGCCCCACAATTTGAGAAGCACTGACTCACAGGAAAAATATCTTTGAGAAGAGAGGGCATGTATTCATTTTCATAAGGAGTTCTTTCCCGTCAGATTTCATGGGAAAGGTAGAAAGGAACTCGTTGAAAAACTCGCTTTACTCAATGTAACATAATGAGAGCATTGGCATATCATGACTCCTCAATTTATTTGTGTTGAAATATACATTCATTACTCACATCCTCTCTGCAAATTACATGAGATGATCTCTAGATGTTCGTGCACACTCATTTTTTTCTCCACGCTGAAAGTGTTGTATAGAATTATTTTTTAACGTACCCATTCATCGTTGCTACAAACTGCAGTGTTCAGAAATTAGTATCATAGTTTGTGAAATGCAACAAAACGAGTGAGACTATTTACAAAATAATTTTTTTTCGCATATGCTAAGGCATTGTACTGATATATTTCTTTTTCATAACTCTATTTCTTAGAATATCTTCTTGGAGTTAAAAATATTGGTTTGGGAACAAATTCGTGATTGTGGTTGTATCTGTTTTTGTATTAATTGCATGCATATATGCCAGGGTCACACTTCTTGATGCTTCTTTCTGTACAAGGATGACACGTTTCAATGGATTTCAAGATGGCACAAGCCGGGTCGATTTTTACTTCATGGCTACTTTCAGATCAATCCATCGACAATACATGTGTAGAAAAATTAATTATATTTCAAGTACACTTTTTATCCCCTCGGTACCTTCAATAGTAATTAGTGTAACGCACTGGGAAAAAAAACAGTCAAGCTGTGGAAATAATAATATTTAATTTTATTTTAACGCAAAGAAATATTACCATTTTGCATGCAGCACCTTCGTCTTTCTTTATTCTGCGCTCTAAACTCAATCTTACCTCTCTCTACTCGTCTTTCTCACCTTATCTGCTCCCTTCAAGCCGAGGTTGTCAAGATTCTTTCTTTTGTCTTAGCCGAAGTTAACTATTTTTTTTAATGTTTTTTTCCATATCTTAACCATTTCCCTGCTTTGCTCGAATGCTACTCGGGTCCTTGAAATGGCACTTTCCTATTTTGCCCGAGGGGCGCTCGGGCAACACTTTTTTTTTACTCTAATTCTCTGATTTGCCTGTGTTTTTTGTTTTGTTTTGTTTTGTTTAGTGTGCAGTGTTTCTAGCAGATTTCTCTAATAGTCGAGTTAAGTTAGGGTTACAAAAAATGTCTTACCGTTTTCATGGTGAGGTTTTTACTGCATTCTTTTAGGCTGGATAAGGCGGGAGTTTTCTGTTTATTAGTTTAGTGAACCGCAAACTACGAACACGATTTCTTTTAAATTTGGAGCTTAAAATAGAAGAAAAATGAGTGATTATGAGCGGCTCATAACAGAAAATAATTCTGATATTGATTCAGTTAGTGAGTCTAAAATTTCTGTAAATGATTCCAGAAGTAATGAAAGTTTGATATCGGATTTCTTTTGTTGTATATATAGAAGGAATCAACATCTCATTAATTACCTAATAACCAAAAAAAGGGACAAGAAATAATACAAAAAGATAATCTTCTATCTTTTAGATACATCTTTGTGGAATACTTTCGTTTTACATCAGAAACTGCGAGGAAAATTATTTCATTTGAATTTCAAGCTTGCTATTATAGATCACATTATTGACAGACATGGGACGGTAAATGAGAAAAAAGGACGATCAGGAATTTTACCCAGTCTCTTACGATTGGCAGAAAAAAACTATTTAGAAGTGATTCCTTGCACCGATAAAAAATTGAGACCAATAAGGCAATGTTTTGTGTGTTGTTCGAAAAGAAAGGATTTTGGAAAGCGGGGGAAAACAGAAACACAATATTTTTGTCCCAATTGCGATGTTGGACTACGCGTGTCTCCCTGTTTGAAAATTTACCAACAAAAAAAAAAACAGAATTTTAAGAGAATAAGTAACTGTAAGTACAATATTATCTTTTTAAATCTAATATACATTTTTGTAAAGTGCTCTTTTGAGTTCACTTGTTTCTTCGGAAAAAAGCCAACTTTAATCCAAAATATGTTTTTTCAATGAAATTAAAATTTAGCATAATTCTTTAAATTCAATATTTATAGCATTTTTGTCTGAAGATTTAAGTTTATATAATTGATTTCATCTTCAAAATGTTTTGAAAATATATGATTATTTTTTGACACAATTTGAAAGAAAAAAGAAAAGGTTAAGTGTTTAAAACATCAGATTTTCAATATTACTTACGACATTCATTTTACGATACGTTAAATTACAGAAAACTGACTGAGACAAATTTTTTCTTTGCTTAAAATTATATATTTAAAATCAAAGTTTATTAATATAATATTATCTTTCTGTTTTCATTCGTCTTAAAATATCAAAATTTTAAAACTGCTGCTTTAAAGTATTCAAATAGAAGTTGAAAAAAAAAGTTTCTCTAATAAAAAAAGATAAATTCATATATCCACAACAATCTACGTTATACTGTTTAAACCTTTATATTTACAATTAGAACCGAATAAAAGGAAATTAAAATTATTCCAAAATGTAGAGCAATGAAACAAAACTATTTTATTTATCATCTATTTTATACTGTGTTATTTACAGTAGTTACATTCTATATTTTCGATGTTATTTTCAGACACTTTTCAGAAATAAATTATCTATTATTTAGAATGTAGATTAATCCAAAAATTTAAGATGGGAATATCGAAGGAAATTAAAGGGAAATCCATTTGCTTTCCTTAAAGAATTATTCCACAAAATATTTCATTTCATTTGTACAAGGTAACACTTTCTTCTTTTTACAAACATCGTGAAAACAGCGAGTTATTGCATTAAGAAGAAAAATAAAAAGGCATTGCCTTTGAGGGATTAAATGTTCCGAAGTTCTTGATTAAAACCTTGAGGAAAATAAGATCAGCTTTAATTTAGACGTTAAACACTCCGAAGCTTCATGGGACATGTAACTCAATATTCGATTTTTGTTTTAACGAACAAAACCTAGAAAAAATAAGGTAGCCTAATTTTATATACTTCGGTGCATAAGGTAAAATTACGTTTTCATTAAGATTTCAGTGCAAGAAAGCTTATACTCCATGCAATAGCGCCACTTATTCAAAATTTTGATAACTATTTAGGGGGGGTGGGAGTTGAACATAATAACAGTTTTTAAACAAATCTCTTAGATTTCTTGATGTGAATTTGACTTCTAAAATTTTTGAGTTTCCCTTCAACTTCTAATTTGCGTTGAGTTTATATGTTTTGGGAACAAAATAATTTCTATTAACAGAAATTTCGTATTCAAACTGTTTAATATGAATATTGAAATGGAATGACAAGAATGGACAAAAGAGCATTACAACTCTTTTGTTGTTTCATAGTACGATAAAAATAAAACTGCATAAAATAAAAACTATCTTTTTAATTTTGACTCCACAATTTAATGAATGATTTTCATGAAGTATTTTGTCAATGTTTAAAAAAGTAATCTATTCTTTTTTTTTCAAGTTCAGTACCTTAATTCAAGGGTACTTTCATCGACTTTTCTTCCGCATAGAAATGATTAATGCACATAAAATAAAACTTAAAGCAAGATTAATGGTTTATAGCATAAAAATTACTTGCAAATATGATATACAGGGTGGTGCGCGGGAGCTTCTAGTTTTGAACATGTTCCTGGGATATTTTTAGGGAGGGGAAGGGTTTGGGGAGGACTTCGGTGGAAGGTGTGGAGTGGGATATTTGTGTTCCCACCGTGTTGTTAATCTCTAACATGTTGTGATGGTGCAGCAGCACGCTTTTGCTGCAGAGACATATCTCTCTAACGGTCCGTCAGTGATTGCAGTAGAAATTACCTTTCGTCGTCATTTCGATATTTCTTTACGAGATCGTGTTCCTAAGCGGAAATGTGTTTCAATGCGAATGGATGCCTTCTGAGTAAAGAAGAATTTCTCCAAAGAAAGGAAATGACCTCCAAAGACCTTTAGAAAACTTGAAAATGTGAATCGAGTTCTGGTGTCAATTTAGACCAGTATTCTGACAAAGATCCAAGAATTCTTCTTATCCGCTTTTCTACACTTGACAACGCGTGGTTACAAGACGTTGCCTCAGCTCACACCTTCAGGGGTGTTTTAAGAGTAGCTTCCCCTGAATGACTGATCTCCCTTAGAGAGGACGTAAACTGGCCTGATCACTCGCCTGATTTATTCCCTCCTAATTACTTCCTGTGGGCTTATTTCAAGCCCCTGGTTTGCAAAGATCGCTTCAAGACCCTGGAAGACCTACGAAACAAGATCCGAGCCTAAATTGACAACATCCAGGTCGATATGCTTGAAAAGGTGACTCGAAAGTTTTCGAAATCGACTACATCAGTGTATTAATAATAAAGGGTGACATTTAACAGACACTGTGTGTTTAAAGCTGTGTAAATTCAATGTTCCAATGTTGTGTAGTAGGCGGAAAATAACAAAAAAGTTGTGTGAAACGTGTATAGTCTGTTTTATAGTATTTTCAAAACAGGAAGTTCCCACGCCCCACTTTGTATATGTTTTTTGCTTTAATCACAGTCTATCTTTATCATATATGTATATTGAAATATTTATAATGCATATTTGTTACGGTCCTGCGTGTATAGATGGAGTTAATTTTTTTGGTAATACATTTTTTTACTATTACTGCTGTAAATCATTCGTCGACAATCTATGGCATATGATACAATTCTCAAAGGCACTCTACAAATTTGTCTATTTTTGAGTAGATGGAATTTGGTAACTTTTTGAAATGGGATTTACCGAACATCTTCAGAATTATGGAAAGCAAAATTTACGGAATTATGAAAAAATCTGAAAAATACAATGCTAACTGAAAATGACAGTTATTTTAAAGTGTTTAAGTCATTGTTGAAGATATTTATTTGTTTGAAGAAAATTGCACGTATTCTTCTTTCCGCTTTTCGCTCTACATATCTATATGAACAAATATTTTCTTGTATTTTGTATCCATAAAGAAATTGCTTGACAACTGAACATTCAGAACCGTGTTGAACTGAAAGTCTCAAAAATTATACCCTCTGATATTGCAGTATTTTATAGAACAGTACAGGGACAAAAGGTTCGCATTAAAACATTTATTTTTATTTTAACTATACTGAAGAAATACTCGTAATTTATATATATTTCTTATTTTAATATATTAAAAATATATAATATAAAATATATTATAAATTTTAATTTTTTAATGATATTTAAGGAATAGTTCTACTTTACATTGTTTATTTTTATGTAATAAATATCTCTTTATAAATGATACAAAATAAATATGCAATAAAATCTTAAATATGTGGTCCCGACCTCTGCTCCATAACTTGTATGATTTGCCGCCGGAATCGAATTTCAAATATTTCCTACTGTGCGGCCTCCTAAATCAAATTGGTAGATTAATTTAGTACACCACGTATACAAGGTTTCCAACCCTGCTGTAGATGTTATCTATGGAATACGACGTGCCAAGAAATCCTTCTTAATATATTTAACTTCTTGCAGTAAATTGTTGATTAGGCAAGTTTCAAAATAATTCAAAGTTAATCAACACATCAACTTACTAGTCAATGTTTATATTAAATATGTATTTTATATTCTGAATTTTTAAAAGATATGCTGCGTCAAGGATCTTAGTTATTTATATTCGATAAAATCTTAATACGCGATATCTTTGATAGATATTCGAATGATGTCATTAAAAAGTTATTTAATGCGCGCATATAGTTTGTTTGACTTATTGTGTTGCTGTGTCAATAGTCATGGACATAATTTTTTAAAACAGGGAATACAATAGGGAAATATTTTGCTAGAAATTTTTATGAATTGAGTTAAAACTTACTCAAATGTTAAACATTTTGAACCTATCAAAACATGTACTAATTTGAGATAGATAAAATCGGATTCCTCATGAATTAACTGAAAATAGAATCAAATTATTCAATGTTTTAAGATCATTGTGAAGTCCCTATTTTTATATCACACGACATTCTAACGCTTTCTTTTTAATTCGACATTCTTAGCATGTTTAGGGGAAAACTATTTTGACATGTGTGACAATAACTTTGTACTTCGTCTGATTTGTTGAAGGAACACCGAACATAGTAAAGGGTGTTTTTTTTAGAGGTATAGAACTTTAAATTGCAATAAAACAACGATGTATTATTCGATTGACATGAATTTTTTTTATTCGAAAGATAATCTTGTGGCATTACATTTTAAATATGATTTCTGGCATAGGACTGCCACGTCTGGCTCGGATGTAGTCCAATCTGGACGTCCAATTTTCGATGACTTTTTCCAACATTTGTGGCCGTACATCGGCATTAACACGGGGAATGATCTCTTCCAAATGGTCAAGCGATTGCGGCTTATCTGTATAGACCAATGACTTTACATAGCCCCACAGAAAATAGTCTAGCGGTGTTAAATCACAAGATCTTGGAGGCCAATTCACAGGTCCAAAACGTGAAATTAGGCGGTCACCAAACGTGTCTTTCAATAAATCGATTGTGGCACGAGCTGTGTGACATGTTGCACCGTCTTGTTAAAACCACAGCTCCTGGACATCATGATTGTTCAATTCAGGAATGAAAAAGTTAGTAATCATGGCTCTATACCGATCACCATTGACTGTAACGTTGTGGCCTTCATCATTTTTGAAAAAGTACGGACCAATGATTCCACCAGACCATAAAGCGCACCAAACAGTCAGCAGTTTTTCTGGATGTAACGATGTTTCGACATACACTTGTGGATTAGCTTCACTCCAAATGCGGCAGTTTTGTTTATTGACGTAGCCATTCAACCAGAAGTGCGCTTCATCGCTAAACAAAATTCGCTTATGAAAATCGGGAACAACGGCAATCTCGGTTTGGGCCCATTCCACGAATCTGCGCCTTGCTTGATGATCGTTTTGATGAATTGCCAAACCAAACTGAGAATAAATCACTTGACAGCTGTTAAATCGGTCGCCATCTTGGAAAGTAATGCCAACTTAAACTTCTGTGCATGGAAAAAACTCTCTTTACAGGCAAAACTCACAAAAAAAAAGTTTTAAGAAGTTATTTATTGTTGACTATACAAATATTAGGGCTCTCAAGAAAAATTATCCATTTCGATCCCGTTATAGTGTTTGTATTTTTGAGTCAACTCTCTTTATGAACATTGTCTGCCTTCTTCAGTCTCCTGGAAGATTAGTAACAACAACAATTATACACATTAGACTTCACTGATTTTGTTCACACTAACTAAACCAGAACTATATCGGATCTACTTTCTTTCTGACAAGACACACCAATTTTCAACCCTCTGGTGTTTTCTTTTTTGTTTATTTGTTTAATCTCAGTGAACTTCGTTTCAAATACACTCGATTTTGTTTTTTAAAAAACAATTTGTTTATTCTATACAACTGGTGAGTGATGCTTTACAGGTTCTCTGTGGTGACTCGTATTTTATTTAAAGTCACGATATTTTAGAATGTATTTTTTCTGTAAAAAACAATTATTACAGGTGGGCGTTTATTTATTTTAATTTAAAAAGTTAATTAGTTTAAAAGTTGTTAATTTATTTTAAAAGTTCACCACTAAAATAGTTTTGTTTTTTATCAGAATAAAAAACCCTTACGGAAAATTTCAACCTTTTCTCATTCTATTAAAGCTTTCGCCTCTGACGGTTATTTTGTATTTTGTGAATTTAATGCAAATCCTATGGAAACCCGATACTCTCGGTTACCGGGCATTTTAAATTCGTGAACGCAATTTTGAATCTTATGAAAGCTCTACTTTTCACTTCAATTTTTAAATTATTACATCGATGTAAATGCAATAATGTGCCTCCGATCTCCCCCCACACACACACAAAAGAGAATGAAGACTTTTCAAGAGTTACGAGGATAACTTAATAATTATTTTTTACTTTTGGTTCTACAATTTTATTAAACAAAGATTGGTGTACAACACATACATTATTTTTCGATATAGTCACCACCTTGAGTAATGCAGCATTTCACAAGTTTCTATATACCTGCCTGGTAGATTTTCGGTTGGTCGTGAAGCCACTTTTGTCCCGTATCATGAATATCTATATCTGAGGCAAATAGACGACTTCTCGAAAATCCGTCGAGTGGTTAAGAGCAGTCAGTAGGGTAAAAACGTTTTGAAAATCGATTTTGAGTTTTTGATATTTCTAAAATTTCCAAATCAAGACCTTTTCAATGATATAACATTCAAACCATTATATGAATTAGAAGTACTTTAAAATGATTTTTGAAAAATAATCAACTGATTAACCACGCCCATTTTGACAAATAGAAATGTAAACATTGCCTTATTAAATCTGGGGAAAGGTTGCAAAGGCTCTAATTATTTTATTTCTACGCAATTAATTTAGATACTGTATAATTGAAAATTTAACTGCGTGTAGATATGCTCAAACTGTGGAGCCAAATTTGGACAAGTTTTAGTTATTTGAATGTTATATTTAATAGTTAATGATTTTACCTAAATTTAAGTATTCTTTACTTTAAATTTAGTTCTAATTATTTATTATTACTTATTATTTAAACTCGATAAGGCTTAGTAATGTATTAAAAAGGTATTGAACTATTTGCAAAGTAGTTCTAGTTAATTTTCTGCATATGAATTACTTATTAGTCCTCGTTTTGAATGTAGATTTCAAAACATTTAGTCTGATATAAGGTAAGATTTTTTTATATAAATTTCTGTTTTCTAAAATTTATATTTTTAAATTGGCGTAAATTTACTGCATGAATGTTTCTTAAATGCAATTGTGTACACTGAAGTGATATTTTTGAAATATTCTTAAGCAGATATCATAACAAAAAATGACAATTTCAAATAAATTCATAATAATCATATTTGCTCGCTCAACTAAAAGTTTGTTTTTGAAAAAAAATTATAAAAATTTCACTTCAGTATAAATACAAATGTATAGTTAATACATATAGTCAAAGTCTTGAGTTTTTATATGTTTAATAGTTTCTGAGATAAAGGTATGAGATGATACATCAAATGTGATGTTTGTGTTGTCTTTGCGAGAAGCTTCTTACATACTTAAAAATACATAAACTTCATGTTTAAAAACATAAAAACAGTTTTATTTTGACTGTTTTAGAAATTATTTGACCAGTTTAGAGTAATTTTTGTAGTTTTGAACTTAGAAACTGTCTGCAACAACAAAACCAATATAATAATTTTACAAAAGTCTGAAAACTTACGAAATGTCGTATATAATCAGGTATTTATATAAACCATCTCAAATTCATACCAAAACCATATCGATACATTTTTACATTATATTTATGATGCTTTATGTTAAAATTTGATATTAGTAAGACATGAAAGCTACAAATTCTTCAAAAATTATACAAAACTTGAGAAAATTGAAAAATTACTAAAAAATATCTCGTTAAAAAACACTGAAAAATGAAATTCTGGGCAATTTAAGATTTTTTGTCTACTATTTTGTGCAAAATAAACTGCAAAGATGCTAGTGTTCCATAAAATGAGACAAAAATACATGTTGTAATTAATTCATTATAATTTGTGATAAAGTGGCACTTTATAGTGAAAATTCAATTTTCTCAAAAAACGATGTTTTTAAAACTGTATTCGTGTTTTTCTCAGAATATAATGTATGAATGTAATGAATTTTTTCCCCTCATGTTATTTATATGTAACTATATATATTCATGTGAGTTTTTTGGGGATTTTCCCAAAATATTTGACTGGAGTCCATATATCGTGACAAAAAATGTTAATTTTTTAAAAAAATTCATAGTGATATTTTTATGTTACATGTTTTTGAGAAAACTAAACAATGTATTTTAAATATTTCAATTCATTGCCAACATTAATGTTTATTTATTGTTCAGACAAGTTTTTAAGCTTTAATATTCAAAGGTATTACAATAAATGGTAACTAATTATAACTCAGATGTGTAATGTTTTTTGTCGTTGCGAGAAGCTTGCTACATGCATACAAATACACAAATTTCATGTTTAAAACTATAAAAACAGTTTTATTTTTGACATAACAGTTTTTAAATGGGACATAAAATTAGGAATTCAAGTACAATTTCCACAAAATTGAAAAAAAATGTGGATACATTGGGAGTTTTAAGTGAAATTTTAGTGAAAAATTACCAATACGGTAAACCTTGTTCTAATTTATATATTCCAATAATATTTATACAGTACATAAATAATATCATTATATGTGCTTAGAGCTATAAGATTTGTAATAATTTTGAAAGTTTCTGAAATATGTCATTTTTATACAAGAATACATTTTTGTACTAAAAAAGACTAATGTTTTTTTCTCACAAAAAGTGCAATAAAATACATTAATATATACACAGAGATTAGATTATAGTTTATACTAGAGATAGATTTTATACTAGAGATAGATCTAAGAAAAATATTTTCTGAAAATTTCAATTCAATATCTTACGAGAAAATCCTGTAATGAACTTTACCGTGATGTAAAAAATTGAAAAACATAGTTTCTCAGAAAATGCATTTAAATATTTTAATACAGTATAAAAATTTTCTACTAATTATACATTTTTAAACTTACCGTATTTATAGGCAAATATCTCTTTAGCTTCGTATTTATTTAATTCGGACTTTTTTTTTTTAGCTTTTTGCTGTTTTCTGGAGAGTTTCATAGACAAGCAAATCTCGTTTTTAGCAAAATTTTGATGAAAAAATTGCAGTTACACAAAATTCTAATAAATGTATTAAAATAATATTTATACAGTACGTAATTAACATATTTGTATGAGTTAGGAATTAAGTGATTTGTAATACTTTTGAAAGATTTTTAAATATACCAAATTTTATGCAAAAACACGATTTTTGTAAAAAAATTAAGGATTTTTTTCATAAAAAAAGCAATGAAGTACGTAAATATATACAAAGAGATCACATTTCGATTCATAACACAGATAAGATTAAATAAAATATGTTCTGAAAATTTTAATTCAATATCTTAAGAATATTTTGTGTAGGGATCGACTTCTCTGGTTTTGTAAACTCCATTTCCAGTTTATTAATTATGCCATAACTTTACTTCTAAATATCGTAGAAACAAAAATAGAGTGTTTTTGGAATCTTAAATGTATGGGATATAAAATAAAAGCATAAAAGAAATTTCGAAAATTTTCACCAAAACGGCGAATTTTGGGTAGACACATACTTCAAACATTTTAATGGACGCACCAAAAAACCTGCTTTTATGAAATAAAACTATATTTTTCATATTGCGAGTGACCGCGGTAGCCTAGTGGTCAAGGTAATGGACTTGTGGCTGGCGTGTCATGAGTTCGAGCCCAGTACCACTGAAGACCCACCGTGTAGGGGAGCGATGCACGTTAAATCTGTCGGGAGCTCAAACTTCCTTCTGTTGGTATGGTGTGGTAATTACGAGAGCGGGTGTCGCCTCAGATGTCATCCTCGTCACTTGACCATGGTTTAAAATTACGAGGTCCGTCGCCAAGAGCCCTCGTGTAGCAGAGCAGTGTGACGTTAGTATTTACTCACTCACTCGCTGTATTGTGTCCAAAGTCTGCAGTAATTTCGAGCACCTTATGAACCCTCTGACACAAAAATCCGACCATTTCTCGTTGCTCTTCTTTAGTGCAATCTGATAACGGAGTTGACAAGCTTGTGCTGTTGTATTTAGAAGACACAACTAAAACAATTGTTATAAAGTTCCACATATATGAGTTCCGACTCACCAAATCAACGCATGGGTACAAGAACACCACCTATCTTTGTTTAACAAAGTTGTTGAACAAAAAATGTAATTTTTGGCATTTTTTTACTCTAATGCTTAAACATATCTGTAAATACTTCTTTAAAATAAAAAAACTTAGAAATTACGCATCATATAAAAAAATATAATAATAATTTTCTGAAATCGGAGAAAAAATAAAATTTTATTACTTTTTTTGCTTTTTAATACACTAGTCGAGGTATGAAGATGAAAGTAGAGCTTTTGTAGGATTATAAGAAATGCATTTACTTATTTAAAATGTCCGTTAGTCGAGAGTTTTAGTGATGAAATTGAAACAATACTCATTATGCTTTTTTTACTTTATTTTATATTTAATATGTGATTAGAAATAGTAAAAAAATCACACTTTTTAATCCCAAGATTTTTTAATTTAAGTATATAATATCATAAAACACAGATAGAAAATTTCCTTCTTCGATATAATATATGTAATTTTTTCAAGCTTACATACATTTACATTGAAAAGTATTTGTAATGTTCAGGAAGTACGGATAAAAAAAATTGAGATTTCTGCGTTATGTGTGTGATATCTACATCTCTCCCTTTATTAATTTTATGTTTTCTTACAAAATATTTGCACAAAATGAAATCTGCAAAATAGTTGAATATATTAGAAAGTTTTAACCAAAATCTAAAAATGTTTTTCATCGTTTAATAATTTTCACATTAAATTTATTAAACATTCAAATTTAAATTCTTGGATTTATATTTTAATCTCTGATAACCCACCGTATTTGAATGGCAAAAACCCTCACTGATTCATAAGTAATATCGAGTGTTTCAGATATTGTATACATTTATCAATTCTGGAAAAGCAACATTTAAGTCGCTGTTACTGAAAATAAAGGGAAGGTATTGGGTTTATATTTGTTTTCATTCGCGAATTCCAATCTTTCCACTTGTTTACAAGAAGTTTATATATAAGCATATCTAATTAAGAATCATTCTTTTGAGCTTTTCATTCTGATGTGATAAGTAATTTAAATAAATACAGTTCATTTAATAATCTTAGATTCATTTGCCGTTTCTTCAAAGTATAATATTGTATTGCTGCAATTTGTTCGGAAGAAAAGCAGTCGAAGCCTTTTTCAATTCCTACTATTAGCTTACACTTTCTATTTATTTATTTATCTTGTTGGAATTTTCAATCGCTAATAAAATACATTTTAAAGCTCTCAATTGAGCTGAAATTTATATACATGATTAATTTGGATGACAATACAATAATTTTTAATTATAATAAATAAAAATTAATTGAGTAAAACTATTTATTTAAAGAATTACAAATACAGTCAAGTTGGCATCATTTTTGGCGACTTAGCGAACCTTTTGGCGACTTGTGTCAAAACACGAAAAGGTTTTTTTTCTTCTCACATTTTCAGGGCTCATTTTTATATTACTTGTTTTAAATGATAACAGATTTATTAATAAACAAGGACGAACAACAGATGACTACACGAAGACAAATGGAAGTAACACAAAGAAATATAATCACAAAGTATTTGAAGGAATGCAAATCACATTCAATATAATCAAGCTATAGAACGATCCAGAAAAGGCTCTCTAGAACAGAGGTGTCCAATACGTGGCCCCCCAGTACGTAAATTGCAGCACAACGACTCTTTTGGCGTAAGTATCAAGTTTAAGGTTTAATTTCAGGTTTAATTTTTAAGTATCAGGTTTTTAAATTTTTTTTCATTTTAAAATTTATTTGAGGGGAAATTTATATATACAGTCGGACCTCTATATAACGCAGTCGTTAAATCCCGGAAAAATACGTATAATACGTATTAAACTTGTTCTTAATTTATCATTAATTAATTAATTATAAAATACTCTGTGCAGCACTGATACATTTAAAGTATACCGGCTGAAGTACCAGCTATTTGCACGAGTTCATTTATAAGAAAATAAAACATTATTGATATAATCCCTAAATTTTAAGGAGAGTAAAGCCAAGTGCGCAACAATGTTTACAAAAATGTAAAATGATTTTTTTAAATCATTGCTCAAATTATAATTAGTTTTAAGCGAACTGTAACTTTAAGCCTCACAGAATTAGCATTTAGAATTGATGTTGAATAATGAACAATGATATAAAATTCCGATGAAAAATAATTATATTATTTTTAATATTTAAAGTGAAAAGACTTCAACATGTTTTAAACCTGGAGCAGGCACGTACTCGATATTAATGGTCAAGTTGGGTTATTGAGTCACCCCAATCCTTTTTTTTTATAATTATTTTTATAGTACACAGTAAAAATCGTAATTCCAGTGAATAATCTAATTAAGAGAAAACATACTCTCCTACTTTTTTTCATGGACACAGAAAATATTTCGCAAAAAAAGTTATCACACCGGGTACTCAGTCAAAACAAGTACCTTAAGATTGTAAAAAAACGTTTGTCACTCCCAAAAAAGAGGGAGATATGTGACAAATATATTTTAGTTTACACGTTAAGACTGTCAAAGAGGAGGATAGTGTCAGAGCCATTGGTAACAATTAAACAGTTTTGGCAGAATTACCGATTTCGTGCACTCTGTGCTCGGCGTGACAGCTCCGGATTAAAAGTGTGTTTATTACAATATGGATGTTCAAAAAAAATTATGTAAAGCGTTTTTCATTATGCTTTTTTATACGTTTGGGAATAATTCATAGAAATAAATCTTGGCCAAATAATCCTTCAAAGTGCTCTCTGTGCTTTTCCAAAAATCATAAAAACATTTTACAAGGAAAAAATCGCAGCAGAAATAGTTTATTTACAACTTCCCTAAATGAAAAAACAAATACACATAAGAGCAGGGACGTAACTAACCGTACAAGTAAGTTCGAAGGTGAAACCGCAGCAAATACATTCTGCTGCTTAAAGCTGATGA
Source organism: Trichonephila clavipes (assembly GCA_019973935.1). NCBI lineage: Eukaryota > Metazoa > Arthropoda > Arachnida > Araneae > Nephilidae > Trichonephila > Trichonephila clavipes. The sequence goes on from BMAU01003863.1 coordinate 102,344, forward strand.
CAATAATATAACAGTGATGAATTTTTTTATCTTCCTAAAAATTTTTTTTTTGATTATGGGCCTGGGTTTTTTGTTTTTTCTCATTTTGGTTTGGAAAGAAACCGTAATAAAAAAAATCTCTCACCATGGGATTACAGCAAATCAAATCAAAGGTTTTTTTATTTGGTTACAGTATCAAAGATAGCTAAAATGAGGTTTTGAAGTAAAAGCTTTTTTTTATGACGTAATATCGCAGATATATAAATTATATCAGTGTAAATGTGTATTTTTTTTTTATTATGTCAGAAAGTATTTTGTTTTACTTCACATTCCAGTAAATAATTTTTTTAATCTTTTATTTTCGATATGCTCGCGCCCCCCTTGTACGTTTATCGCGCCCCCAGGGGTCGCGCCCCACAGTTTGAGAAACACTACATTATACATATCCTTTACTATGGATGGTACATGATTCTCTGTGTGTACGACTTTCATTTCTCTTCCTCCTTTTATTTTTGGAGTGCCCAAAAAGCAAGAGGCAGGCAGAGATGTTTTTTAAAGTTTAAAAAAATATTCAGGACGGTTAAGATAAAGGGCAATGCATACTTAATCGTTTGTGAATGACAGCAAAATCAAATTTCAAGAATGATTACCGAAAGATCCATTTAAAAGGAAGACCGTAATTTTCAAGAAAATGGCAACACTGTAATATTTTAAACATTATTTGATCTTTGCATTATTATAATATATAAACATTTTTATATTATCTATGTATGTATACATGAAAAATAATGAAAACTTTAATATTAATTCATTCTGTTTTAAATTTTCACAGCAATAAATGTTTTTTTTGTTCCCAAATCTGATATAAAGGTACATATTTTTATGAGCGGCCCGCGAGATTATAATCTTTTTCTGAAGTTGTCGGTAAAGTCATTTGGGTAAGATAACCCTGCTCTAGGATATAGTTCCACTAGTAGAATCTCAGTTAAAGTCTCTCTCTATTTTGCCACAGTTAAAGTACACGACTAAACTCTCTTCTGAACAGAATCGATCTATGTGTTTCAAAGGTCCTTTATACAGCCTCATGGAAATTTCTAGAAGGATTGATTCAAGAGCCTTCCCGAGGATTCCTTGTCGATATATTTTCCCCCAAATTTGTCACTAAGGTATATAAAGTAGCCAGTGTGGTAATTTTGTTCCCATCTTGTATGGTTGCCAAACTCTTAATAAAGTTTATACTGGGAAGTGAACTTTGCCTGTAAAGCTTCCTAGATTCCATCGTTCGACTAATCGCCGTCATGCCACTCTGTAGAATGAAAACCACCACTTTTGCCATGCCCAACATCAAGGACTTGTCACGATATGGGATTGAGGACTGTTTTACAGTCCAGATGCCCAAAGGAAACCGCCTATTCAACGCCTGTACAGCTCTTCTTTTTCACATCTTGGGAAACAGCACACGTACCGTATTTCAACATATACTTAAAAAAACATGAGATAATATTTCAGGTTTAATTAGTTGCCTTTTTCAAGGTTTCACGACTATGGCTATTCCATAAATGCAGAAATATGAATTGTAATGCAGTGTTTCTCAAACTGTGGGGCGCGCCCCCCTGGGGAGCGCAATAACCTTACGGGGGGGCACGAGCATATCGAAAATAAAAAGATTTAAAAAAATAATTAATTTACTGGAATGAATTAAAACAAAATACTTTCAGACATAAAAAAAAATTTCTTCAATACTTAATTAGTTATCTTTGATCCTATAACCAAATAAAAAATATTTTATTTAACTTGCTGTAATCTCATGATGAGAGAGTTTTTATTACGCTTTCTTTTTTATAACTAACATTCTACTCTTTTAGAGAAAAAACAGATCCCAGATCCCCAGAATCGAAAAAATTTAGGAACATAAAAAAATTCATCACTGTCATTATTTTTTGAAATACTGCACATTATAGCTGTAATTTGTTTGACCTTCTAAGTTATTGGTACAGTTAGTTATGACCCCTCTCTTATGTGTTTATTTCTTATTAAAGGAAGTTGTAAGTAATGTATTTCTCTGTTGCGCTTTTTTCCATGCAAAACAGTTTTATGATATTTGGAAAACCACGGAGAGCACACACTTTGATGGATTACTTGGCCAAGACTTAGACCAAGATGAGTATTTTCAAACATATAAAGCATAACAATTGTTTTTAGCAGTAACATACATAATATCATAATGAATACACTTTTTAACCGGAAGTGGTTGCGCGGGACACACAGATCACGAAATTGTTAATTCTGGCAAAACTGTTTATTTGTTACCAAAGAAAAATTGAAAAGTCATTGAAAGTAGGTAAGTAAACTTTCTCTTAATTAAATTATTCACTGGTATAACAATTTGTATCGTGCACAATAAAATAATTATTAAAAAAAAAGGATTGGGGTGACTCAATAACCTCGCTCGACCGTATCGAGTGCGCGCCTGCTCCCAGGTTAAAACATGTTGAAGTCTTTTTGCTTTAAATATTAAAAATAAAACAATTATTCTTCATCGGAATTTTATATTATTGTTCATTATTTAACATCAATTATAAATGCTAATTCTGTGAGGCTTAAAATTAAAATTCGCTTAAAGCTAATTATAATTTGAGCAATCATTTTTAAAAAAACGTTTTACACATTTTTGTAAACATTGTCGCGCACTTACTCTTCTTGCAATACAGCTATTATATCAAGAATGTTTTATTTTCTTATAAATGAACTCCTGCAAAGAGCGGGTACTTCGGCCGGTATACTTTAATGTATCAGCGCTGCACAGAGTATTTTGTAACTAATTAATTAATACCAAATTAAGAACAAGTTTAATAAGTATTAACGACTTCCATGGGCTTGTCTTGCAAAGCAAAGTTTTTATAAGGAATGCTTATGATTAGAAATTGACCCTCTGAGTTATTTTTCTATATTTAGCAGATATCCATATTTTGTCTTCTAAGCAGTCACCGCATTTTGCAATATGTTCAAATTAAAAATTAGAGAAAGGAAAAATAACATAATAATTATCCTATTACTTACTTAATTTATTTTTTTGCTTAAAGGTAGTATTGAAATTTTAATACTTATGCTATTAATTTGTATGGTTTATAATTAAGATCTCGTATTGTAACTTTAGTGTCAAAGTGCATTATTATTGCATTCAGTACATTATTAATGTAAAAAGGGGGCGCGATAAAAATTGTGATTGAAAAGGGGGGCGCCAGTATTGAAAGTTTGAGAAGCACTGTTGTAATGGGAAAATTTTTTTAAAAAAATTTCAAAAAGTTTACCTTTATATTCTTTCTTAAAATTTAATAAAATCTTTACACGCGAATATTTCAAACTAACTTTAGAAAAATCTTTCTATAACAACTTTATATATAAAGTATGAAATCTTTCAACACAAATTCGGTAGCTGACTATTATTAATTTACAACATGATTTTTTAAAAATTTCAATTTCCTTAGCAATATTTTTCATGTTATGTTAAATGAATATTGTTGGTTATTGTTTAGAAATTGTAAATTAAGAATTGATCAAAATTTAAATAAAAAACTACGGAATTTATAAGTATCTTCACCCCTTGCTATTTAAAATGATTGATTAAGATTCCCCAATATGGTGTATAGTGACTACAAAATTAATCCTTAAAATTGGACGTATTTGTTATGTTTTGATGAACCTTTAGGGTAATATACCTCAATTTTTAGAAATCTCGCTGAACGCTAGCCGGGAGCTTTATCAGTCTCTATTATACCGGGTAACAGCTTGCTCCCAGGTCAAAAGCGGATCAATACTTCCTTGATTTAATTATTTGGTAAATATTTAATTTTGGAATAAGTCTTCCAATTATAATGCTAAAGTAATCGTTTTTTTCCATGAAAGTGTTCATAGCATCTAACTACTTTTACTGAAGTTCGACATTTTCTGTTGCTGTTACTTATGTCACCTGATCGGCAGTGTCAGATCGATACCCACGAAATTCATCGTGGCAAGGGGCTAGCTGTACGTTTGTCGTTAGCCGTAGCTTTGAGCGCCATACAGGTGACAGTACGTTTTGGATCGGTTCCAATCCCAATTTTGAGGAATAACTACCAGGAGGGTGGTCAGGAGCCTTCCACCTCTCTTCTCCTTCTAACCTCACGAGAAGACTTGCGGCTCAACGAATATTTAGGGAGCTCCCATGCTCGCATATGCACCATGCATTTACAAACACCCATGCCTTCACCGGGATTCAAGTCCAGGGTCTACTGCACAACAATCAGAATCATTAACTCCTATACCAGAAGGACATTTTCTTCATGGTATATGTATCTGTGAGCAGTGGTCTTCAAACTGTGTTCCATGGAACTTTGAGTTTCCTTGAGATATTTCTAAGGTGTTCCACGAGTCAAAATAAAAAACCGAAAAGAATATAATAAATGTGTGTACAAAATGTAATCACCTTTCTTATGGATTGGATTAAAATCCATTTCAAAATTTCAATAAAAATCAGGAATTTTTACAGATAGAACAAGAATGAGTGACTGAACTATCAATAGATTCTCTGTAAAATGCGAGAGGATATTAATCTTTGGTTAAAAAATTACGAGGAATATATACCCTCAAATTTCTTATGAAGATGTAAAGGCCTTAATGCCTTTAATTACAACAAAAGTTAACCAAAATATTTTTTCTACATATGTTTGAAACTAAAACAAAATGCAGAAATAAATTGGACGTTGAACACGAAATAGGTTCACAAATACCAACAATAGAACTCGACTTTAAAATTTTGTCCTAAGAAAGTTTATTCCAGTCATTGAAATTGAAAATTATTTTATTCATAGTAAATTTATTTTTAAATACCTTTTTAAAATTCATTTTAATATAATAAAAGAATTTTAAAACGCATTTTTGCACATGTACTACCTACTAGATTATGAATATTGTTCTTTTTTTCCTGAGATCCACGAAATAATTTTGTACTCGTTATTATAACATTTTGCAAAACTAAGTAATTTTCTGATGAAAAATGTATCTTTCTTCATTTTTAGGGGGGTAACATCATTGATTATATATATATATTAACATCAATTATATATATATATATACACCTGCTAGAAAAAGTTTGCGTTCACCCATAAAAAATCATACACCAAAAATAAAATTTAATATAAATATAGTCCTTTTTCTAACAAAACTTCACGAATTTGTTAACTATTATTTAAATATTGAGCATGCAAGAATTCGTAAATTTTGAATTAAAACTACTTAGGGTAACGGGAGTTTTGTAGCAAAACACACAAACATTAAGCAGAAAAAGTCTGCTTTTACTAATTGAATATTCTTGATTCTTGGAATTTATATTAACAGGCTTATAGGTTAACAGAGTTTTTGCATTCAGTTATCAAGTAAAATAGCTTAAGAAAATTGTGACGCAATAATTCTTACGTTTTTGTGAGATACGAAGCAATTCAAGGACAAGGAAAATAAAAAGAAGGAAATTAGTATTAGTGAGTGTAAAATCATTGTGAAAATGTAAACAGATGGAAACAGTCGTCGGGATATAGCCAGATCCGTTGGACGGTAGTATTCATCTATCCAGTATGTTATTTATAACTTTAAATCTACTAGAGTTTATACATCAAAATCTCGTTTAAGTCGTCCATCTGAACTCATAATCAGAGAAAAACGAAGTATGACAACAATGGTGAAAAAAAAAAAATCCGTGTTTGACTGCAACTCAAATAGCAACAGACATTTACGAGAAGTTTAACAAAAATATTTGGGAGGAGATACTGTAAGAAAATCTTTAAAAAGGCCGGATACCGTAGTCGAGTGGGGTTCCTAGAAAACCTTATATTTCAATGACCAACCAGCTTAAACGGATAGCTTTCGCAAAAGGTCATATACACAAGCCTCTGGAGTTCTGCAGGACTGGGATATTCTCAGATGAGGGCAATTTTTGCAACTTCAGCATAAAAGGTCGTAAATTAGTCTTCTAGAAAACCTTGCACAGCGCTTCAAAAAGAGCACTTAGTATCAACGATACAGCTGGGTGGTGATGGAGTCAGGGTGTGGGGATGCATGGCAAGCAATGGTGTTGGTAAGTTGGAATATATAGAATCAATTATGAACAAATATGATTACTTTGATGTCCTAAAAAACATTTTAAATGGAAGTGCCACCAAACTCGGCTTAGGATAATCGTTTCGTTTCCAACACGACAACGATTCTAAGCACACCGCTGAGATTGAGAAGCTTTGGCTCTTGTATAATGTCCCAAATCAACTGCACATAGCCCCGCAGTCATCTGATCTAAATCTACAGAACACTTATGAGATTTGCTGGAATATAGGATTCGTCAACACAATGTATCTAGCAAGGATATGCTGAAGAGTGTTCTGAAGGACCAATGGGAGAAGATAAGCTCTGAAGAAACTACCAGATTTGTTAGTTCATTGCAGAAATGACTTCAGGAGGTTCTCAAATGAAGAGGTTATCAAACCAGCTACTAAATAATTCATTATTCCTTTTTTAAATTATTTTTATATTTACTACTAAAACAGTGGACGCGGACTTTTTCTACTTGATTTGTAGTATCGCTACAAACCTGTCTTTATTTTAAAATCTATGAAGGCAAACCAAATTTACTTTTATTATTCTGAATACATAAAATGAATTAAATCAAATTTAATTTAAAAAATTTAATTCTAATTTAAAAATTTTTTTTCGTTGTTCATGTAAGCAATAGTACGTGAACGCAGACTTTTTCTAGCTAGTGTCTTTATATAATTGTTCTAACGATACAAATATTTTCCATAGTTTCGTAGTTCTTAGTTTTTAAAGAAATGTAAAATATTACTTTTGATAAAATTATATTGAAGTATAATAAAACATATTGATTGGAGGACAAGAGTCATGATTGTAATCGCTACAGATCCCTTTCAAGATCCCTTCCACACAAGTGTATGCATACAATTAGGTTAGGCTCCTTTATACAGGGTGGGAGCTTCCTTTTTTGAAAATGCAATAAAACACCCTACATGGCTTTATTTGATTTTATTATTATTTTCCGCCTACCACACAATACTAGAAATTTGAATTTACAATTTTAATTACAATGTCTATTAAATGTCGCTCTCTATTATCAATACACTGATGCAGTTGATTTTGAAAACTTTAAGTCGCCTTTTCAAGCATATCGACCGGGGATATTGTCAAAAAAGTTTAGCTAGATCTTCTACAGAGAGATATTTGTAAACTAGGGACTTGAGATAAGCCTACAGGGAGTAATCAGGAGGGGAGAAATCAGGTCTCCCTCTTAAGGAGATCTGTCATTCACGAGGAAGGTGGCTCTAAAAATACCCACGAAAATCCTGAAGATGTGAGTTGTGGCTCCATCTTGTAACCACTCTTTGTTATCGGAGTCCTTGCTTGGAGAGCGGGTAAGAAAAATTGTTGGATCTTTTTCACGTACCCGTATGCATTGACCCACAAACTTGCTCCACATCTTCAGGTGTTCCGATGGTCTTCGGAGATCATTTCCCCCTGCTCTGAATGCATCATTCCACATTAAAACACATTTACGATCACGAACTTGACATCGTGGAGAAATATTGGTGACGATGAAAGGCACGTTGCATTGCAATCACCGACCGACCGTTAGAAAAAT